>VZDJ01000065.1:306742-354332 GCA_008694505.1 Cyanoderma ruficeps | reverse complement strand
AAATCCATTACAAAAATAACAGAAAAACACTTGACTGCCATAGACCCAGAAATTGAAAATTTTACCACCCAATACTTTCCTTTATACCACAAAAATTCATGACATAAGGTACAGCTCTTTGGTTTCTCAACATAGCTATGGTAACAAGACAGGCCTAGTTATGTCTTTTAAATTGAATCACTAATGAACTACTTTCTGATAACCTCTTAAACGCTCTCTAGCTCTAAAAGTCCATACACAACTTCAAAACCAACTTTTCTAGGTTTTTTCACTCACAGACTACATCTCTATTTTAGACATCATTAAAACATGAACTGAGGTGACTGATTTTTGTAAACTACCTCTAGAACAGTATATTGAGACAGAGAATTGATGTTAATTTCCCCTTGTACCATTAACTTTCTTTAAATTATTTTGATGCCTTCATTCACTTATTCCTACATTAGGAAAGAAGAATAGACTTTGAACCTACTCAAGTCTACTGTGTGTCAAAGTTAAACTATACAATATATTAATGAGAAGGAAATTGTCAAATCTCTAGGCTTATAATCTCTTATATGTTCAAGGTTTTCCATATACACTTTCAGCCCATTTGGCTGCTCAGAATCACATTCTTCCCCTGTTAAAGACTTTTTATAGCCAGAAATTACTGCTGAAAAGATATTAATTAAAGTAAATCTAACAACAGCTGCTGCAGTTGGAAGAATACGTGGGCTATGTGCACCAAGTAATCTGTTTGAGACACTGAAGAGGGCCTTGTCTTAGTTTGAAAGACACGGGTCTGCCAAGAAAGGGGGGAGCCTCCCCTGGAATGAAAAATAGGACCCCCGTCCCACCAAATTACTACAACTTTCAACTCTGAAATTATGGGGTTTTCAGCCCTGTGTATCAGAATATATATAATACCGGAAATGTGTATATAATATTGGAAAAGGAATAACAGCTCTGTATTGGTATATATGTAAGACAAACAACCACAACGGCAGCAACAACAAACAGAGCCAGAAACCCAGTGACAGCTGCTCGGCTTCAGGCACTTTCCCCTTTGATGTAGTTACGGTCACAGCCGGCAGGGGCACGGGTGGCTCCTGGCCAGGCAGGGCAGGTGCGATGATTCCCCTGCGGCTACAGGGGGCGCTGTGGCACGAGCCCAGCTGCCTCCCCACTGGTAAATGGCAGTGCTGCTGGGGGAAGAGATAGAAAGGGGATTCCTTTACAAACTCACGGATGGCAGCTAATCCCGGTGCCCCTCGAGATGGCAAAATGGGCCGTAGCAGGAACCTTGGAGCAGTAGGCTGGAACAGCACAGGTGAGCAGACTCCAGCGTGGCAAACAAAATGTAGCAGAAACTCCACAGCCATAGCAGGAGCTGTGGGGTATCTGGGAGGACACAGGGCATTGGCTTAAAGTGTTGCCAAAAAGCCCGAAGCAGCAGCAGCAGAAAAGAGCAGAGCTGGACAGCGGCAGCTGGGGTCCCCCCTAACAGCCAGGAGATGCTCACTCAGAAAAGGAGGGGAGGCGATTGGGGTCCTGGGTTTTGCCTTGTAGCACCTAAGTAGAGAGTATCTCTCTTTCCAGTGAGATCAGGTGTTGAAAAAAAAAGGTCCCAGTTCAATGGCCACTCTTATCAGCAAAGCCTCACTCACTGTAGGAGAAGCAGTAAAGGGCTGGACTCCACGGTGGCGGTGAATTCTCCCTGCGGTAGCACCAACTCAACCATTCTTCTCTGGTACTGAGAATGAGAGAGAGCGAGGAACTGAGCCCATCCCCCTGACCACCCCAGCCAAAATCTCACAGTATCTCTGCACTTCCCAAGAGAAAGCTCCCCAGCTAGGAGGGTGGACAACTGCACCCTTCCCCTAGCCACATCTTTTGTCTTTTAAGTATCGGTCATTCCCATCTCTTAGGCAACAAATGTGAGAAAATTCCCTGAGAGAAAGAAAAAGGGAAAAAAAGGAAAAATCCCAACTTCCAGCAGGCCTTGATTTGTTGTTCTTGTTACATCTTGTTACATGCTCATAAAACATTATCATAAATATATTACTCTCAGCTTTTGCTGTTTGAACCTGTGTTCCAGTTTTGGGAGTGACGGGGCAAAACAAAGAAAATAGTTCCATTTCCCTCAATATAGGAGGGAATATAATATAATTCTATCTGTAGATTTTCTTCTTTCTGGAAAAGAGACTTTCATGGGAAAATGCAAACTTATATATTTCTTCAGTCCAATGTATGTAATTGCATAATTTTTGTGCTTTCACTATGAAAAAATGAGTTAAACAATACTAAGACATTTTATCCAGATTTACTCCTAGGAAGCTACATATTTAACAAACACATCAAGTTAGCCAAGCTAAGGTCTTGTGTAATGTTAAACAGAGGTAATTAACCAGTTTCTGCCAAAACAATTTTTAAATGCTTTCTTCTCCACCTCATTGTGGTTTATCCATATAGATTCTGGCCATTCTCTTGGAATGGATCTGGCCAGAACTACCATACCAATCCAAATACAAGGTGACTTCAAATATAAGGTGACTTCAGATATAAGGCCACCCTCATTTTCCAAAGGCTACATAGGAAAATCAGCAAAATTTATTATTAAAAATTAAATTCTCTCCTGGAACTTCTTAGACCATCTTCTCCAGCCTCAGCTTCCAAAGTCCTTCCTCCTCATGGTCAGCTTGACAGGCATGCTGATGGCTGTCTGCACATCTGTTAATTGAGCTCTTCACATGCAGGGCCTGGACCAACCACACCAGTTGTGCATGTCCACAGCTGGATCTGGACTTTGGTAGAGCAAACAGATGAGAAAGGGGAACAGATGGATTAATTCCAAGCCCTCCAAGCAACACAGCAGACTATCAACATCTACCTTTCTTCAAAATCTTGAACTGAGTGGGCCTGGGCTGCTGCCTGCACTACCACTGCCTGTGTGAGGCTGAGAAATTCAGAAGGCTCATCATATAAGTGGAGTTTAAAAGGATGCCAGACAGTGAACTCCCAGAATCACAGAATATTCTGAGTTGAAGGGACCCACAAGTCCAACTGTTAAGTGACTGGCCAATACAGGGATAGAACCCACATCACACAATGTTGGTGTGATAAGCACCACGTTCCGAACAGCTAGGTTAATCTTACTCAACTCATGCCTTATCAATACAGGAGTAAGTTGTGGGATTTTTACCTTCAGTCTTGCCTTTCAAGCAAGCTTCATAGAAATGTAATGGAGTGCCACTAAAAGTAGTGCTTCTACATTTTGCCAAGCATGGGAAATGTTTTTCCTTTCTTTACTCCACACTCTGCCCCCTCCCAAAGTATATCTAAGCAAGCATGGTATTATATCACTCCATGAATCTGCTGCTTCCAGACTCAAGCTTTTAACCTTCGAAGTAAGTCCATTATAATTCTTTCATTAGTTACTCATCTGTTGTTTCCTTCATCTTCCTTCAGAGCTATGACTCTTGTTTAAATTTTCATAAATGCCATGGTCATATCTTAGCTAAGGGAATATAAGAACAATTCTGCACTTACTACCCATGTAATAACTACCAAGGTGAACTGACCTATAAAGACTAAGAAGCTGGCAAAAATAAATCCTCCAACTTTGGAAATAACAGAAATCAGTTCACAGGCATATAAACATATAAAAACCTTGTATTCTCGGGTTGTCTCTGTCCTTTTCCTTGCCGAGATTCAAGGATGTTAAAAGGTCCCTGGCCCTCTAAAAGCCCCTGAGTCGCATTGCAGAAAGAAACGGAGTTCTTCAAGGTCTTGTTTTCAGTTCTCGTGTGCTGTTTATTATTTGGTATCTCACAATTTGCTCCGCACCCAGCCGAGGTCCGGACAGAGGCTGGGACACGACGCGACTGCCCACTGATGGGGCGTTGCTTGGTTCTCATACAGATAATTACGTGCCCACTATTTACTATTTTGTACCAATGTGTGATATCTATACTACAAGGGTCATCTCTACCCTAATCCAATAGCCTAGAACTACTTTGTGTGATCACCACCCCAGAAGATGGAGGACCATGAAGAAGGAGAAGGATCTAGGGCAACACCCCAAATCCTCCATCTTGTGCCCCATTCACCTCTATTCTAAGAATTCCTAAACTACAAAATTTCTCACTTCATGCTGCACTAAATTACTACTTTCACAGCTTTGAGGTTTCTAATTCTTCTCTCAGTGTTGGAAGCTTCTCCCATGGACTAAAATCAAACTCTGTGTCTTTCTGGGCTCTGTGCCAAGGTCTCCAACCTCCCTGGAACGGCTCCACACCCCCCTGTCCAGGGTCCGAACTCCTTTTCTCAGGTCCCAGGTCATCCAAAGGGATGCCCTGGACTCCAACATTGTACAGCACTATTTACCTCCTTATTACCAGTGCCAACCAAACTGTGAAGATAAATTCAAGACATCGGATGTGATCCTCCACATTCTCAGAATTCACTGTCAGGTATCTGCTATCTGAATATCTGTCAGGTATTTTGGGTATTGTGCCCAGCTTCTTTAGGATAATTGGCTGTAAATAGTAAAGTATACACTTACTATTTTCCAAAGTAAAGCTAATATCATTTCTTGTGATCAGAATTTTCTAGGAAATACGCAATCAGAAGTGACAAAATTTCATCTATGGAATACAAAAATCAGATGATCTCTGAGTGAAATCTGTGATTCTGCAGAAGCAATTAATTTTTTTAGATGATGCTATTTGCATATAAAAGGGAAACTTTCCACAAAGAAAGGACAAAGACTGCTTGTTCATGAGCTTCCATAACGATCTTGATCAGGCCAAAGCCATTTTGCCTTTCAGACAGGTGGGCTAACGCCTGGCAAACAGCAGGGAGGGGTAAACATTTTAGTATTGGTATATGAACAATGTCAGTGAGTTCTCAGATAGTATCTCAGAACTTTAATGACTACAGTGTGGCCCGGAAATGAGCTCTAATGAACACCATTGAATCATTTTGTCTTTAAATGCAGCAAGAACAAAGCCTAATAATTATCTACAGCAGCTTAAATTGAGAAAACCACAAATGAATTTGCCTTTTGAAAGTCAGGGGTAAGGCTAAGAAAAGTTGCAGCCAAAGGCTAAAAGAGTTAACTTAGGTCTCTCAATGTCAGACTCCTGCTTTCTATGCACTGGCTCAGAGGTTTCGGATTCAAGTTGATGGCAGAAAAGCCAGCATGCTTTTATCAGATGTTAGTGTTTATAGAAGCAATACAAAACAGGATTTTGTTAAATGTATATATTATGCCAGATAAAACTATAAATTGAACCATCTGTGTCCAACTTAATCTCAGATACAGCAAGGAGATTATTTGAATTGTGTGTTTCCTTTTGTGACCTTTTTAGATGCAGCTTTGTATGAAAGGGGGAAGGGATAATTTTCTTAACGTTTTATTCCTAAGCATCGATGCCAATAGTCCAGTATAACAGCAATGTCTTTTAAAATTACCCAGCTGAATAGCAAAAATCCTTTAGCAATTTCCCAGTATTGTTATACAGGGAGCTCTAAAAAATAAACTATAGTCATATAAATAAAGGCATGTAGTTTTAAGCATGCTACAAGCCATTCATGACATAAGTATTCAATTAAAACTGCTTTTATGAGCAATAATCACATTCTGAAAAGGCAAACATGAATAGTTTGTGGATATAGCCATAATGCCTGCAAAATTAACTTTAAAAAAAGCAGGTAAACAAAGTTCCGTCTCTCTGCTACTTAAATGAAAGATTGCTAAATTCTTTTGCTCCTGCCTCTAGGACACAAGGGAAAGGAAGGAAAATTAAGAATTAAATTTTTATTACTTAAAAAATAAGGAAATTATTTGCCTTTATGCATTAATATTATCAAAAAACAATCTCAGTTTAACTGAAACTATGATTACAATAAACATATTTCAGTTCCGGAAGTAATACAACCGAACAGCTGTAGTTTCCAACAGTATAAATCTAGTTAACTGGCAACAGCATAGCACTTTAAAGAAGTAAGACAGAAACTTTTAGCTTTTTAGGTCACCTCATATTTAGGCTAAAATTTCATGCCATCTACCTCTCCTCTAGAAGTACATGTTGGTTTAAGACCCACTCTTAAATCCATAGTAGCCATTTTTATTACACTGACAAAATATTTACAAAATAGTCAACAAAGTTTGCAAGGAACACCTCTTCCCCCATTCTCCTGACTGTCCCGTTTTAGTCTCTTTGTTTTGAATTGTATTTCATTCTCAGCTCCTAACCCACTGCTTATCATGCAAACTCTGACTACCTATGGTAATCTGTCAAAAATAGAAGGAAGTCAAAGCTGAAAAGGGCTTACATAATATAGAGATGATCAATATTTTATGAGATTAACTGGATGGAGTGATATAGGGAATTTCAGAAAAAAAAATTCTGGACCACAATATAAATATATTTTACAACATCTACAATATATGTACAGTATACACTAAGAACCAGAAAGAAGTCCTCTGAAATACAGTTGCTTAAGAGGACCATGACAGGCCATCCCCTTATCTGTTAAAAGGCATTTTCTAGTTTTTAATATCATACATAGCATGAGCTGTGGTATCACACCTGCCAGCAAAGCTACACTTGGTATTGCTGTGCCATTAAATAAAGCTTCTTGAGGCCACTGTTGGCATTCCACCTCTTAGTGAAGAGTGTTGAATAAAATATTGAGTAGATTTTATCCCTAAATTTATTTCATAAATTCTTCACTCTTCAGAGAGCAACAGATATAGAAACAGAGTTTAAGGCATAAAACAGCATAAATAGATAAACTGGATCTTTAACATTGACTTGAGGTGTGACACCTAGCAGCCTTGGGGCTTTAACAAAAGCTTATTATTTATGTGCACAGAGTTTAGACAGTAAAGCTGGAGCTTTTTGGAGTCCTTGGGTCACTTTTAAATGTGGCTCTTTTTTCTCATCTGTTCAATGGTGATTGACTATATCCATCAATTCTTCTTTCCTAGGCAATATTAAAACCACAAAGTGAAAATTAATTGCTCTCCTGATTTATCACAGGTCCTTCCACATACAGACAAGAATATAAAATCAGTAGAAACTTTCAGGAGGACGAGGTATCCTTTCCTTAAATATATAATCAAGCACAAATATGATAAAATTACAGGAGATATAATTTTCCTTTAGTCTTGAAATAAAGGAAATATTAATTCAACCTGACAGCATATCAGATGTTTCACACTTACCAATCCTATTGTTTTCCTGCCCTTCACCTGACCACTACTATTTCAGCTATTAAGACTAAACACATTTTGTGACAGGTAGGTGTCCAGATATCCTTCACCGACATAGCTAGAGTCTTCACCCAACTCACTTGGTCATTACCAGTAGGTAGTGATAATGAAACAAGTGTCAAGTCCATAGGTGGCAACACCATCTGAGGTCAAATCTATATCATGACAGTGAAATAATTTAAAATTTCTTCTGAACAAAGATGGAGCATGATATGTTATAAAAGATCTAGGGCTTGAGGAAGAAGGTCAGTGAGTGGCAAAATACCCAAAAGCAGTTACTGACCAGTAGCTCCCTCCACTTACTTCAAAGAGTACATCTTTATATTGTTCCACTTAGTCCTTTGAAAGGAAAACCACAAAAGGGCTGCCTTTGAGAATAAAAGCATCCACATTGCATGCTAGAATGAAACACTTAGGATGTTTTACCGTCACTTCTTCTGCCAATGGCTTTTTTGTCAGAAAAAAAAAAAATTCCAAAGTTTTTAATTCAAAGCAGTTTTAGTCTCTAGCAGGGTTTGCAACTGTACATATAATTAACCTCAAGAGGCTCAGAACACTCTGTGGTCCACAGTGGCTAAAAGCAGAAGAGATGCCACAATCAAAACTCTGAAAGCACATGCAATGCTGGCTGGAGAAGAAACACAGCAAAGGATCAAGAACACACTGCCCTCGGGTAGGATCTGTTGAGAGATAAAAAAGGCAGGAAGGATGAAGGCTGCATTTGCCTGCACAATGCATGAGGGAATACAGTAGCATATATTTGACCTAGTCTCTATTGCAGGACAGTTTGTAATAATGCTGCCATAATTTGCTCCAACTCCAAACTGTGTTTTAAATGAACTAGAGTCCTGAAAGGAACAAAAAAGAAAGAAAAATTCTCAGTCAAACCTTAATTTGAACTGCTTCTGAAATTTCTAAAAATGTAATCATTACCCCTTCAAAATTAGATGCATTTCCTGCCTCTATTAAAACAAGAAAGATCATTCCCAGAATACTATAAGAACGGTTGTTAAAGCACAACAACAAGAAGAAAAGGTCAGATGCTTTACAAGAAAGTACATTATGAAATTTCCAGTATGATTTTACAAACTTTGTAGAATCCAAACATTTTCTAACATAACCCAACCTTTTAATAATAATGAAATAACAATACTTAACCCCTTTTGAGGGGGTTAAGTACTAGAGTATTTCAGAGAATAATAAAAATGAAAGCTGGTTATTTCTAGTTTTGATCTTGTGTCTGAATCAGATAAAATGAGTTTTACATTTTAAGGGGTCTTTCTGGGTTTCTTCAGGTGGATCTACTGATAAACAGTTTAGAGATTATATGACAGAGTATCAGTTATTTTGCATGTGGCCAGTTTTGTGATCTTATTTTTGTTGAACACTGTCTTGTGTGTATTGCTTTGCAGATTCAATGCCATTTCAGCATTTTTCAGGTTTTGGATATCTACATCAAAAAAACTACACTGCACAAGAGAGAGGAAGACAAAACAAACCACAAAACTCCCAGTTTTTCATGCAGACATTCAAAATAGACATCGTTTACAGTGATCTACGTGTAACTTCTCTCAGCACTATACTCTGCAAACTCCTGTCATTGTTACAATCCCAGTATCAGGACCAGGCTATTGGATGTGAGTCTGTGATCCAACTACCTTTACTGCATGCAATCAAAAAAAACCCCAAATGCTCTCCTTTGCTGCCTTCAAAGCACCACAGAAGAGTAGAGAGCACACTACCACCTTGGAGATAACCTCATGTTTTCCACAACATAGTAGCTTTTTGCCTTGTTAGACTAGTTTGACAAAAATGCACAGATATCTGAGGTTTACTGGGGTTGCAGGGCTTGAAAGAGCCATCTGACATGTATAACAAACATTGAACAAGCAGAGGCCCAGCAACAGGTTACCATGGTGCAGGAAGAGAGGAGGATTACATGGTATTCATTTGGAGGAGGGAACAGGGTCGGAAATCATGTTTCATTACAAGTGTGTTGTTCAAATTAGCCAAACTACCTTCTTCATGCAACCAATTCCTTTTTGAACACTGGCTCATAAAATAAAGTACTCCTCCTTTATATTTCTCTATTTATGATACAAATGAGGATTGTTGGAGATTTTGAGGGGGGGAAAAAAGGGAAAGAAATCTTAACCAAAATGTGACCTTAGCAGATGCAATTCAATCTGATTTCCACTACATTAGCCTACGGATGCTTATGCAACTGCATAGCACAGCAACTGAGAGACAAAACAATGAAAGTTTTAAAGCTTATTTATTGCTCATTCCCAAAACATTCAATCGCCACCATGCTTCAACTGCCAAATCTAAATTAGAGAGTAAAAAAAAAAATAGAAAGTACTCTTCAGGGGAACATTAGAGCTCTATAGAGAGGTACAAGCTCAAGGAGATGGAGTATCTGGCTAGAGACCAACTCGCCTATAAGTCCAGACCAAGTGGACCCATATGGATACCTTTTAGAAAATTGTAAGTGGTTACAAGTAGAAAGTTTCCCCCCCTTCCAGGTTCGACCTTCTTTTTTGGCATTAGTAATTAAACTGTACTTACTGCTATTAGCAGATTACAGAAACTTCCACCAGGATCTAAACAATTTTCATATAATCTAATCACTTCCTTATGTATTCATGTTTATCCACAATTTCCCTCCTCTTTCCGTTGATTGCTATGTAATATTACAAAGCATAACAAAAGCTGATTTGCGACTAATTAAGTACACCAGTTTTTTTATGTGCTACATCTACAAATTGGTAGAAACATTTAATAATTTTTCAGTTTTGCTAACATTATTATTTTATATGTTTGGCAACTAAGCTCTAAATCTGTGCTACTGATCAATAATACATTTAAACTCTTACAAAAAAAATGGCACAAGCCACACCTTTGTAATTTGTGCAGCTTTCTTTCCCTATATTTTCTTACTCAGTATGCAACTGTGCACTCCTTCCTTTCTTTTATCTTATCCAGCTATTGAACACATGCAGGACATTGTTCCAACTGTTAATACCAAAATCTCATAGAGTACCTTCCAAAAGCCAGGATTTATCATAGATATCCATTGTAGAGGAAATTGCTCATTTACTTTGGTTGTAAATTTTCTTTTTTCCCATCAGTACTTTGCAGAGGAAATAAATTTGGGAACTAAATTATGTAAGACCATTACGAGCTCTCTGATCTATCTTTTGCATAAAATGAAAAGTAATCATTTTTATACTTCCTAAAAATGAGTTTACTTTATAAAAAATGAAAAAAATATAAGGAGAATGAGGCAAAGATAGCTATTAAAAAAAGAAACAAAAAAACTCCAAAAAAAATCAATCCACCAACTAATCGCCTTTCTAGTGAATTTGAGAGGCCTTCACTTCAAGAAATTAGTATCTTCTTCTCTGACACAAATTTTATATAATTCTACAGTATTATATGCACATATTAATAAATATTAAGTATAAATTCTAAAAACATAACAAAGGAATGAAGTACTGTATCTATTTTCCAAAGAGAAAACTGTATTTCACAGAAGTTATTCATCACAAAGAATAATATTATTGCATTCCAGTTGCTCATAATGTTAGTTATCACATGGAAAAACCACAGTGAAGACTAAGGATATTCTACCAGTCATACCTGGTTAATTACATGAGCCAGCCCTAGAATCATGCTTAGCATTTATTTTACATTTCCTTCCATCACAACACAAAAATTTCTAAACTGACACATCTTCAGTTAGCATCTCATGATAAATTAACTTCAATATGTTCTTTCTTAGGTTAACTAACACACCCTTTTACCTTTTGGAATGCACTGTTAAGTGAATTTCCTAATGTCAAACAGTACATCACCCTCAAAACCAAATTGGAAGCCATAATATTCCTGGACAGATTTATGCTTAATCCCTCAGATACCACAGTTCCCTACATAGCATGCAGTAAAAATCTGTCTGCATGATTAAGCTGGAAAATAAACCCCTCAAGAAAGGCCAGAAATAAGATAGGTGGGAGAAGAAAAGGGAGCAGAATGCAAACCCAGTGGAAGCTGGACTATGATTCAAAATGAGGTATGTTCTCCTCTCCTCCCCCTAAAAGAGTGTTACTGATGAAAACATTGCACAGACATATGTATTAGGATGAAGCCCTGGTTATCATTTATGCATTTAAAATTATTAAACCGTTCAGGCAAAAGGAGGGAAGCAAAAATCGAACAAACAGGGTAACCCCCATGACACATCCTGATGGCGATGGATGAATAATGAACTGAATACTTCCAGCTGGACAGCAGCATCGTCTCCACACTGTGTGATGTGTTAGCAAAAAAACCAAGTAGAGGTTTCCCATTTCAGTCCAGAGTTAGACAGTCTACTCCACTCTTTGAGAAAGTGGTTTTCATAGGAAAGCAGATTTTAAATACTAAATTCAAATACAGTAAAAGAATAAAACAAAATGTAAAAAAGCAGTTCAAAATCAATCACTGCCTGGCAGAGTTGTCACAACACATTCTCTCTCTTCATTTTCTTAATGACATGAACGAAGAACACAATTCTCTGCTGAATAATTTTGATTCATTTGCATTCTGCTTGCATTTTCTTTATCCAACAGAAAGGTATACTATAAAGTTGAGTGAGACTTGGGTATTTTTACCCCCCAATCACTCTTTCTGCCAATTATTTCATACTCTCGTTTTGCTTCAAGCTTCAAATGCAAGAAAATTTAACAATAAATGGTAAACCCCAAATTGAAATCACCATGCTTTACTACATTAACAATCAACCAGTGATACTTGGCACAATTCTAGTTCACAGCAGTTTAACCTTGCTGGTTTAAATACTGGTCATATTGTAGAAAAAAATCCAAACACACCAGAACCAAACAAAACCAAAAAACCCACACCAGCAAAGAAAATTTTTAAATATCCTGTATCTTCTCAGTATCTTTAAACTGCAGAAAAAATTAAGCAATATTTTACTACAACACAAGAGATATCATTTTTTATCCGGACTACCATTCAAATGATGGAAAGCCATTTCAGTGACCTACTGCTTCCATTTCCTGTACATAGGGATACTGACACTTATTTCTTCAGCAAAAAAGCTTTGAGATGCACGTACACAAAATGCTAGGGAATGGATAAATTATAGAATTGGTTACTTCATTTTAAAGTATATACTTATATCAAACATAGCTGTAAAAACAGTCAAGTAGGAAACTGTGGAAAAAAACATTTGTTCATTATAAAAATTGGCACACTATGTGCTTCCAACTTTGTCCTTGAAACTGTCTACAGTAACTGCCCATGTTTTTGGTTACTTAGCAATACTCTATGACTTCTTGATATGACTTCATCTTTAGAAGCTTTGAAAATTTGGTTACTGAGTTCACAACCATGACCAAGACAAAGGTGTTCTTAAATTTAAGATTGACCCAATTGCAGTACAGGGTAATTTTTCCTTCTTTTTGTGACTTTTGTACATACTGTTCTAGATACAAGAAAACAATCAGGTCAAACTCCTCAGAGGGGAAAGTGAGGCACTGGGTACAAACACCAGGGGGGACAGCTACACTTCCCATGTGGTAAGTGTTAACCAGTGGCAATGATCAACATCAGAAATTCCCTTCTCTTTCGATGCTTTTTAATAACTGTAATCTGAATACCAACTAGGCAAAGTAAATTGAAATATTTCTTACTGTCTGCTTGTCAAGAGCAGAAAAATGGTGGAGGGAACTGCATCTTTTTGAAACAGTGGATAAAACATGACCTATTACAAGAGTAATATACTTCCCTATAAGCATTTCCCTGTTTTTTAATTTTTTCTTCCAGTAGCAAGGATCTTAAGGGCAACACCTTGCCCACAGGGAGCATTTGCCCTGAAGCATGTTTTCTCTGAATGTGTCCGTCTTTCAATCTGCAACACTGTGGTCTAATTTTGAGAAACAGGATGTTTGTGACTTCAGCAGAAACTGCCAATGTTTTTTCCTGAAACTCATTTTATTAGTTCATCTAATAAAACCATCACCTTTCCCTCTGAAGCACATCTCTGAAAGTGAAGTACTCAGCCTCTTTCAGATGCCTTTGAACTACCTTAACTCAGTGGATATTTAGATGAACACTTTGCTCTTCCACAGACTACCTACCACCTGAATCTTCTAAACTTCAGGGACAAATATGTATTAAGAGATATTTCTACCAAGCACTTAGGACTGATAATAGTTCATGTTTCCTCCTGTATACCTTTTCTCCAGTTTGTCCAGAGACAGGTAGTAAAACCTTGGAGTTATACTCAATACTCCTAGCAGCAGTGTTCAACTGCGTAGGAGAACATGTAAGGCTTCTACATAAGTCTTACTCTTTCTGGAAAGATGACAAAATAGAGATTTATTTTTTAAAAAAAATTATCATGGCTTCATTAACACATTGTACATTCTTATATTCAGCAGCAAATTGAAAAAAAATCTGCTATAGCACCTATCAAGTCCTAATAACAAAAGGCAAATAGAGCAATTTACTTTTATAAATATATATATACACACACAGATACCTAGAGATATATAAACACGTATATATGTACACATAATATATATAAAAAGTAAACAGTAGTAATTGCTATTCCCAGGATGAACACAGAGGAAAAAATGGAATATAAGAAGAAAAAACAACTTCCCCACAAAAATGTCTTTCTATGGCTTTCACATTACCTAGATCCATCTGTCAAAGCATATTCTGCAATAGGTTGTGTAACTGACACTTCAGAAATTATGGCTCTGATTCAGGAAAGACTTAGTCCATCCTTCTCCAGTTAAACATTTAAGTATTTTAAGTACATACTGAAAGTCTTGTTGAAGTTATGGACTTGCCCAAGCAGTTTTCTAAAATGGAAAATGTTGACTTGAGTGAAGCTTATATGAACACATTTACTTTTGCGAATTAATGTCTTCTCTCATTTGAAAACAAGACCATGAATAGCACACAAGACTGGGGATCAGTGATGACAATACAGCAAGTGTCAGAGGAAATGGGAGAGATTTGTCCTGATAATCTGCAACCAGTGCCAAAAGTGTCAGATGCAGGACTTTACATAAATGCAACAGAAATTAGAGAATGTTTAAGGTACCAATGACTTCAGCCTCCAAAAGGTGACACAGGGAGTGCATGTCCGCAGTGAAACTCCCAGTGCAGATAAACATATCTTTAAACCAGCTCAGGCAAAAATAGTACCTGACCAGGGTGCATGGTGCCTCTACAATTTAAGATAGAACTGATGTACATTGAAATTGCTTTCTCAAAGCTGAAACCCAAGCATTTAGGGGTGGGTAAACATTGAGTTGACAGCTGTGGGACTGTATTATATATGCCTCCAATGTAAGGATCTATTATCTTTCATGTTTAAAATGTACTACACTGCAGCAATGAAGATTCACAAGTAACAAGTTCAAAGTGAAAAAATGCTTGAGTTACCCTTTTGGCAAAATATAGTACATGTGAAGGAAAGAGAAAAGGCCACAGCAAAACAAGGCCCATTACATGACTTGGAATCTGTGCCAAAAACTATCTTTGGTGGGGAGTAACAACATAAGCAATGGACCCTAACTTTTTTTTATATTACAGCCTTGGAGCTGCCCACTTCAAGGATGCCAAATTCAGCATACCATTAAATCTCCAAGGAAAAGCTCGCAAGAGGAGAAAATGACAAAAATCCACATTGATACCTGAAAAATTTATCTCTTCTTTAAAACCATAATTTAAATTTAACTAGCTTGCATTTCTTTAAAAAAAATAGAAAAGCACAGGTTTGTCCTCTGTCTCTTTATTCCAACCACCAAAAAACCCCCCAAGAACAGTGTATGATAATAATAAATTAACTATAAGCAAACCCATTTCATGGATTTGCTTTAAGTCAAATATGAAGCAGCTTCAGTGCTTGAGAAAGAAACTAAACTTCTTTTATTCAAAAACTTCCAAAATTCTGTGAATGATATTTTAGCATTCAGCTAATAAGAATTCAGCAGTGTGAATTCTTATCTTTGAAATATTCTATTAAGACAGTTCCCAGTTAGCAATTAGCAAGATCATATGTATATATAAATTAAACAAAGACATGACCAAGACTGATGTAACAACATAGATGTTACTAAGCCTAGAAGAAAATGATAGACTGCTGTCTGCTTTCATAGGCATTTTGTCATCCCAATCTATATGTACATCTGTAGGTTAGATGCTGCTCATGGCAGCATCAGGAGAGGATTATTATCAAACAGTCATTTTTGAACAGGCTACCTTAGAAACCAATTTGAGGAAAAAGCTGAGGCAGAATTCTTCAAAAAGTTGTAGTTTACATTCTGCTTCACACCTGGCCTACTCAAAATATGCTCAAGGCAGAGCCAACCACTGCTTTCTCCCTTGGCTTTTATCTTGTACTGATAGAGGATCAAGAATGGTAAAGTTAGCTAAAACCAGAGAAAGTAGAAATAATATCCAGGCCCCAGCTGCAATATTCTGCAGGAACCTATCAATAAGGAATGCAGAATAAGGGCTTTGCTTCGTCGCTCTGCCATTGGAAGGCTCCAGGCACAGGAGTGGGAGGATTGCAAGAAGGCAAAGGAGAAACAGAACTTAATTTCTACCAGTCAATACACCCTGTTATGGCAAGACTTCTAAGATGGAAGTGGATAAGACTCTTGGTACCCTCATGACTCAATGGGATAAAACAGCTCCTATGTAGTACGGCAGTTCTCTCTACTTCCACTTCCCAGTACCACACTCTATATGACCAGTCCAGCTAAAGCTGGTCTCCGTGTACTGGAACACCATTGCAAGGGCGCAATTCTGTCATTATGAACCCTAAGTAAGGGCTATATTAAAACACCAACACCACTACAAGAAATTTTACTGTAGCTTTTTAATGCCAGTTACATGATGCAAATGTACATTTTGAACTTTGCTGCCTGGGAAAGGGAGGGGGAAATTAATTTGTAAACAGCTGCATTTTCCAATTCATCTACCAACCAACTTGTTCTCCAAGGCTGGCTCTGTTACAGCAGTCATCATTTTACACTCACTGGGAGTATGCCTAAGCATACGCATGCACATGCATGTTTGAATGCATACACACACTAAAGTTATAATGCATGCATAAATTTCATTCTATATTTATTCATATGCTGTAAGCACCATTGCTAATGGAAAATAGACCATGTCTCCTTCTTGAGAGAATGATTAGGACCACATGTTTCACTGACTCTTATGTTGAAGTCCTTGCTGATATTTTTGAAACCAAATTACTAACAGCATACTAAACTTATTTCCCTGGTGAAAACCACTGGCTACTAACTTAGTGAATATGAATACATTTGTCCCTAAACATGCAAGTAATCATCATACAAAGCCAGAGGCCAAAAATGAATAGGTATGGGGCAGATGAGAGCAAGGTTCATATGCAATAGTAACATACTCTATAGCCAAATGACTTTGTTTATCTGAGAAACTCAGTATTACATCACTTTTCCTAAAGAGAATATAAACAGGACATTTTTGAAGAAACAGTTACTTAATGTGCAACTTGTCACCACTATCAGCTTTAACATAATAAAATACATGTGGAAAATCCCTTGAAGCAAACCTTCTGCAAAGCAGATTCTTGCCTAGTCTGGGTCAGAGGGTGTGTATGTCTATGAAGGAAATGCTATCTCTCTCTCTTTCACACACCCACTCGGTTTAGGTCATACAACAGAGCTCACTGTTGTGATGTTTCTGCTGTATGCGTGGCATCAGCTTCTTGAGGTAAAGAAATCACCATCGTTTCTTAGGGACCATCTGTGCCTTGTAAAGAAAACCAACAAATCACACTTCAGCATATTAAATAGCAGCACTCATTGAGATTTCAGCCAAAGACCTCTAAAGTGTTTGGCAGACAGTGAATAAAGCATGTTTCAGCAAGGTAAATATTACCCTCCATATTTTGTAAGTATGGAAAACACAGCACTACCTAGCTGAATAATTTAACCAAGATCACTCTGAAAAAACATAGAACTGACAAACATTATGATCAACCTCCAGACTCTACTTTTGGAACCACCAGACTTCAATCATTATGTTTAGGAGTAAGTTTGTACAATCTGATCTGGAAAGGTATGAAGCATTTCTAGGGGATAAAGCCCCTCATTTCTCTTTGACTCAATGTGCAGTATTAGTACTAATATGCCAGGAGTGGGCCAGACAGAGCAATTTGCTCCAGATTCCATTTTAAGAGGATACAAGATTTTTTCCAGTAACACTCCTCCAGCTCCTGGGTAATCTTTGTGTAGAACACTGAAGAACCCCTCGTGCTAATCACATTTTCCATAGCTAAGCAAATGTCAGCCTAGCCTGATAAACATCTCCTAGCACAGCTCTGTCAAGATTTTGACAGCATCACTTTTATGAAATACCTTCATCCTATCAGCAAAGATTGATAACTTTTTCAAATTCTGAGATGTAGAAATGCCAAAAATCAATGAGCAGGCTACCATTCTACTCTATTTATTTTAACTTCACAGCCTTAAAATTAGGGGTCTGAATAAAGAATACTATCTTTAAGCCACTCCAGTATTTCATCCCTTATGGCATCACAAATCTTGGAACTGTTGAAATTATTCTGAGCCACTCTAATTGTTCTCAAAGGTTATG
This sequence comes from Cyanoderma ruficeps, assembly GCA_008694505.1. Lineage (NCBI taxonomy): Eukaryota > Metazoa > Chordata > Aves > Passeriformes > Timaliidae > Cyanoderma > Cyanoderma ruficeps. The sequence continues at coordinate 336,400 of VZDJ01000065.1, read as the reverse complement.
ACAGAAATAGAATAATCTGTTCCATTTCTTTAATAAAAAAAAGATTATATAGCTGAATAATAGGAGCAATAGAGAAAACAGGTGAGGAGATATAGAGATGTAAATTTTCCATTTACATACAGCAAACAAGTAATTTAATGCAATTGCAAAATTTTTGTTGCAGAGTTGACATTTATTATATAGTAGAATCTCTCACAGCATCACTGGCAAAAGAGAATTATAGGTGAGCAGCACCAACGGGTTAATAAAAGATGGTATGCTGTTAGATAGAGCTTTTACAGGTTTGCATCTGAAAGTCATAACATAACCTTTTATTTCATGTGTCACTGTGACAGAAGGTTTTCAAGGCACAGTTCTTGAAATTGCAAGATGTTAAACAGATGTACTGTACAGCCTTCCAGATTTAAATCATGAGAACTGCATCTGCAGCCTTTGTGTTGTATTGTGTTGTATCTCCATTTTTTTTCCCTTATCAGCTTTGGATGCTTTAAACAAAACCGTGTGGTTTATGCACCTTTTTTTTTAAACTTTTTTTCCCAATACAGTGGAACCCAAAAATCACTTATTCCCTCCTTTTTTTTTCTTTTTTTTTTCCCCTTCAGACTTAAAAAAAAAAAAGTTACTCAGACATATATCTCTTGGGCTGGGAAATCTCTTTCTCCTTATTCTGCAGGTGCTGGCAAACTGATCCAATTTCTTAGCGTAAAAAAATCATCCACTGCAGAAAAAGGCAGAAGTGATACAAGTAAAAGAAAAAAATAGAAACAAACCTGCTGAAATTTCATCTTGAACATGCCTCTAAACTACTGAAACACTGGCAGTGCTTTACCTTCTCCATTTTAACTGTTGTTTGCACTTTAACAACCCTCTATTAAGAAATGTTTGCATAGTCATACAATTTAGTTTTCATACCTACTCAGAGGCTACTACTTGTGTCTTTGAAACAATGAATGCAATCATACTTTAAATACATCATTAGTAGATCATCACAGACCTCTGGTAGACTTCTGGTCCAATTTCCCTGTAAAGCAGAGGTTGCTCAGGGTCTTGTTCAGGCACATATTGACTGTCTCTAAGGATGAGGATTTCACAGCATATCTGATCTAAAACCTAAGTAAAACCACTGCAAAACTTTTCTTCCTTATATCTAACCAGAATTTTCTTTGCTGCAACTTACACCCATTGCCGGCTATCATGTCAACATGCACTTAGGTTGACTTGTGTGCTATGACTTACCTAATTAGTGCAACAAGGAATTAGTATTTCTCACAAGAGCACTCTACTGACTCTTGTTCAGCTTGCTGTATATGAAGATCCTTGAGTCTTTATGCGTAAATCTGTATTCTACCCAGTCAATCCCTAAGCAGTAATACTGCTTGAGGCTTTTCTGTCTCAGGTGCAGGACCCCATATTTGCTTTTTTTGGACTTCATGAGGTTCCTGCTAGACCACTTGTCCAGCCTGTGAAAGTCCCTCTGAATAGCAGCTACACTCCAACACATCAACTTCTCTCCCCAGTTTGGTGTCACTTGCAAACATGCTGAGGTTCACTCAGTCCCCTGTCCAAGTCATTAATGAGGAGCTTAAACAATTTTGGCCCCAGTAGGGACCCCAGGGAAACAGACAGCATTTTACATAACATTGGGTTTACAAAGGCTGAACTCACAAACTACATTGTATGATCCATGCAACACTGCATGAAATAAAAGAAGTTTCCAATTAATAAAAATATTTAAATCCACTAAATTGGACAAATAATTTTGGGCAAGTGAGCACAGTACAATGGCTGGAATTTTCATTGTATTATAACAGCATTTACGCATTTTTGCATTGATGCATATCCTTTAATTAACATTGCTGGTATTTTTCCTAGGTATTCAATGCTACAGAGAAATGTGGCATGTAAATGAGTGCTGGAAGCACACCTCTTGATCCAAAAATTTTTTAAAATATCAATAAAATAAACTAGAAAAAGATTACAGTGTAGTGTATCAGCTACCCCGTCACTGAATTAAATGAGTGCATCTAGATACTACAATTTTCTGCAAAAAATAGGCAATATATATACTTACAGACACACACATATCTATAAAAAGGTCCAATGAGTTTGCATTGCTAATAGCAGCAAGGGGAACAGGCAGTATTTCCACAAGAGGGAAAGAGACTAGGCACATAGGGATGAACATCACAGCAAACAATTCCAAAAAAAAGACAACCCAGCAACACCACCTAGCTTTTCATCCACGCAGGACACAGGCAAACCATTTGAGGCAGGCAGTCACAACAGAAACAAAAAAATTAAAGGCAGTCTTTTTTGGGGGAAGAATATATGAAATTAAATGATGGAATAGAAACTATTAAACATTGTAAAGTGTAGACTAGTAAAGTGTAAAGAAAAAAACCCCCATAAATAATCACACTGTTGTGAATGCAACACTGCATGAGAAGCATGCTGGTTGATGGATTGGGGTCAAAAATGCTCAGCACCTTTCAGATTCAACTCCCTGGAGCTGTTTGAGTTTAGGAAAATGCAAAAGTAAGTGCAAGCAGGTGAAAATAGTTCATCTTGTTCTGAAAAGGGCATATATAAATTGTAGCTATCTCCTTCTTGGCACTTATTTTATTTAGGAACAAGAAAATAAATTCCAAAGCTCTGCTATGCTACACTGCTCATAGAACACTCCTTGTAGAAATGACTGATTCTCAGGTGTTTAAAGCAAAACAATGCACAAATCAACACTCAGCTGTTGCCATTGTATGCAAAGCTGTGAAGTTAGCCACACTTTAAAGCTGGAGCTTTAAATTATCAACTTACTGGAGACAACCAACTTCACCGAATCTATGAAGAACCTTCTGCCTAAAAATGTATATGGAGGAAATAAACATGTTCCTATTCTGCTTTCTGCTGTTACTCATCATTATGCTTATCTTGATTTATGGCAGTATAAAACAGTACCAATTAAAAAAAAAATAGAGAAGTGTTTTCAAATGTGTATGACATTTAACTGAGTTTAAGTCAGGTGTTAAAAAAAAAATTCAGCTGTTCCAAAAGCATGTATTACTTCCACAATACAAAAAGGGGATTTTGAAGTTAGATTTTCCAGCCAAAAGTCAAATTTTCCTTTAAAATTTGTGGCTTAAAAGTAACATTTTACCAAAAATCTAGAATTTATCATAAACCTTCCGAAGCATATGGAAGGTCAGAATGCTCATAAATATACTTGTGGCAGTAAGTGAGCTACATTTTATCAAAAAGATGAAGTTTACATTTGGCATGAAGTTACTTTTAAAGTCTCTAAGTACCAGACCCAGGTGAATAATTGATAACCAACTTCAGATCTCCTCCATATGAAGAAAAAGATCTAGTTTGTATGAGATGCATGAGATATTCTAATTGAACTAAAGACAACAATTTATATATCTCTGCTGTGAACTACTTCCAGACTCCTTTGACTGACCCTCTTCCTGCTACTCCTGTCAGAAGTAGCCACTGGGGATCTTGCAGTTTTCAGCTGTTTTGTAGGCAGCTCACTGGATCAGAAAAATAGATGACTTAGATTCATTTAGCCTCAGTACTGACATCATTCCTCTTTAGGGGAAAAAACAAAAAACCCCTACCTTAATAGTACCAAAATCATAATAAAATATCATAACATTTACGCTAGTGAGCACCCTTCTGAGTGAAGGGAAACATTTCTTCAGATCTCACTTTTGATCCAGCATACAATATATTAAAAAAAAGTTTGATTGCCTCCTTGCTACTTAATTCACATTTAAACTTCTGACAATATAATTATTTCATTAATTGCATATAAATTACAAATAATTTTATCTCTCCCAGAACCATACTTCTAGTGACTGCTTCACTAAAAAAGTTCCATTCTATTTAGCATAATTGTTGTCTGAAGAAGTAAATGCCTAAGACAGAGAATATAAAAGGAGAAAAAAAAAACAAAACAACAAACCCCAAAAAAAGAGGGGAGGGGGGACCCCAGCAACCTGCTTTTTAGTTATTAAGCTAACAGGAGCAACAGTCAGGCCATAACATTAATTTTTCAAGAAAGCAGTAAAGAAATGTTTATCTATCAAATACTTGTCTGCTAGGAAAAGTACCTATCAGGATGAGGCTACACACATTTGGAAAAATCTCTGCTTTGGTAACAGGAAACATTGTTAGGTCAGCAAATATGCTTAGTCTTTTACTTTCCTGAGAACAGCTGCAATAACTCCAATACAGTGGACTGAGAAGAGAGAACTTGACTGTTTAACTCAACCAACTAAAACATGCAGGCACTAAACAGAGAAAACTTGATGGATATTATCAGCTACTGCAATCTCCTTACACACTTCTATTACTTTCTGTAACCTCTCTAGAGACTTTGAGAAAATCCTAAAATTAAACATGAAACAGGAATTTGGGGCACAATACCTTTGAGAAGATCATAACTTACTTCATAAGTATAAATAAGAAGATGGAGGTGTCTAAGAATAAATCTCACACTATGCCCTTTATAATTTCTAATCCAGGTAAATCAAGCTGCATTTATTTTACATGCAATTTTTGACTCAAAACCTCAAGCAGGTGTGATGTCTTATTAAGTAACCACACAGAACAGCAGGCAAGATTCCTCTGCAGCAAGACTATGTTCTCTTATTCTATAATTGGTAAAAAAATTCCTAACTGTTCTATATATAAATTTCAAGGCTTTAATTGCTATGTACAAATTTTATACTTTGGTATAGCATCTATTACTTCTCATTTAATTGGAAAATACGTACAAAAAGCAGTAAAAAACATTCCTGACACAAATCTAGGAAAAATACCTCTATTACAAAATCCTAGAATCTATTTAAGAATTCTGTTACTTCTGTTGTGATCTGCTGAGCACTCAAGACTTAGTAATTAGCATTCAATTCTCCACACAGTAAAGTGGCAGCTTCTATAAACGAGTTTGTGATCTAATGTTAAATACTCATGTCGATGCTTCTTTCCAACCATTCAAAGGCTGGCCTACTGGAAGTTTCATCAGAAATAAAGGAAACAGTGAATTAACAAGCCAAAGTCACTGGCTATCTAATGTAATTTATTGTCTTTTCAACATCCACATGGCTTGTGTATTAATTTTCAATTAAGGACATAGCCAAATACAAACCATATTCGTACTTAAGTAAACACTTTTTTCAGTTTCACCCATTGCCCTACAGAGTTCTGCGGTTTTTTAGATGGTCAGTTAGATAGTTACATCAATTAAGATTGCAGCCCTGGCTTTTGCTCCTTTGATTTGACAAAGGCCAAACTGATGCAAAGGCAATAATGTCAAAGAGAATACAACTACAGTGTGAGGAGTGCATCTGTTTTCCCTTTTGAAGCAGCAGAAGGTTTGTATCTACAGAATTTGGTGGGTTCAAAACAAAAATTCACTTAAAACCGCCAAGAAGTTTGGAAAAAGTATTTTGTATTGTGAAATCACAATGACACTTCCTTCTACACCCTCTCCTAGATGACTTGTGAAGATACAAACTATCTTCACGTGCTTTCATTTCATACTTATTTTTCCATCACTAGTCTAAAAAGTGAAACATACACAATGAGAATGAGCGCATTTGCATTTTGCTCTGAAATAAGAAATATGCATGGATTGAAGCTTTGTAGAAGAGCAAACATGTCACAAGAACCATAATTTGCTTTTACTTTTATAAACCTGCTTCCAACAAAGAATAAAGTTAGATATCTACTTGATTAGCAATCGTCCTAGTCTTGCTGTGCCTTTAATTTCAATTACAATAGCTGTTTGGCTGAGAATAATTTTCATTTTTTAGTTTCTGAAAGGGTATATTCAGAGGATAAAGACATGAAAGCATGTTACTAAAATTTCCAAATATTTTGAAGTATCACTGTGGAGACACTAAATGTCACCTTGTTTTAATAACACATATTTATAACTGACACTCCTTTTAGCAGTGTATTTACTGAAGTTAGGCCTTAAGACAAAAAAAAAAAGGCAATTAAGAAATACCAGTCCATATCAAGGATATATATTCTGTTTCAAAACATGACTTAAAAATACTCATGTCTCCTATTAAGTGCATATTCTTACGCCCTAAAAATAAGAATGTATAACACTGAAAAATCCAAGATGTTCTTACAATAAAGGGCTTGCCATGCAAAGTATAACTCTTTTCAAATATAACAATTTATGGTGGAGAGTAAGCAATACAGAATACTGTATCAACAGAACTCAAGATCTCCCTAGAATATACCATGCAATAGGATAAGTTGGGTATAAATGCTACATACAGAAAATATATATTATACAGACAGTTAAACACAAGTTTCAGATTTAGTATTAAGTTCACAAGGGAAATGTTAAAAACAAAGAGTCAATAGCTAGAAATATATCTAAAAAAGAAAAGCAATGGCAGGAAAGTAGTAGGAAAGCATTTGCATTTTGTTACCATGTCTTGGTATCAGGGTATGTAGAAGAATCAAAAAAAGGGGAGTTCAATTTGCTACTGCAATTTTCAACATGAAAGAAATCACATATCCAAAACCAGTTCAGTAAAGTCATGGAAAGATGGGGGATTTCTAGGTCTTTTAAAACTAAGGGACCATAACAACATAAGAATTGGCAGGAGGAAAGAGGGAGGTAGTGCTTGCACACTCAACTTGTCAGTAAATATTCTTCTCACTTCACAGTTTTTCAGAAGGATCAGGGAAAAGAGGGAGAATTTTACAAAATCCGTTATTACATATCCGCTTTAAAGAGTTTCTCAGACTCAAAGCCTGTATCTTATTGACTAGCACAGAAACCAACTCCTTTAGAGAAACAGGTGTCTTGAGCATCACAGGAAGGAGTAGAGAAATCCCAACTTCTCTTTCTCATTTGTGGACCTGTGCAAATACAGTATCTGGAGGAACAAGATGTGCAGATACAAAATGGTGTTTCTGTTCATGTCTGCTTTGGGTGTGGCTTGAGGACTGCAGGAAAATGCGTTACAGTTGTCTGTTCTATGCCAAGAGAGCATCAGACTACGTTTAGGAGAAGTTTCTCTCCAAAACCCAGCTCATGGAAACACATAGCAATCCCTCAAAACGGCCCTTGAAGGTTCTTAGCCTGACTCTTGGAACTCCCTGATCACGAATCCATACAGCCCATCACAGAAAAATAGAATGTTTGCAACACTGGTAGACAAACATGAGAGAGTAACTTAGCAGTGTTTGTTTGTTTTTAAGGAGGATTTTTTTAACATACTATTTTTTCTTAGAAATTAAACTGGGATCCATAGTGTAAATACCATCTGCTTGGTATCTCAATTTATTCCTTTGTCTTTCTCTTAACATTTGTAAACTTGGCTTCAAACTCCTGAATTTTGTCTTTTTCTTCTCTTACATGTGAATCAGGATCTCATATTTAATACTACCATTTATCACCTTTACTACACTACCTTCACACTGCAGTGACCTTTCATGTAATTTCATTTTAATTTTCTAATTCTGTGAGAAGTTTCAGGTCTCATCCTAAATAATTAAAATTCAGCTGCGTCTTCCCAAAGTTCTGTAAATCTGATCAAAATCTGTTTTTTTGTTGTTTAGAGTTTTTCAATTAACAATTAATCTAGATTGCTTTTCAGGATTTAAAAAAAGTTCTGAAGAACATCCCAGATCAACAATATTAATGAAGATTTATATGCAATTCGACAGAATTTTTACACTTAAAACATATACTACAAAATCACACAATTTTTGATTCAAATGGTTATAATTAAATGCTATGGCTGCTAACTAGCCAACTGAAATAGTGTGAAGAAAATTTCAGCATGTGGCTGGCTGCTCAGAGTGTTGACATCTGAATGATATAGGCAGTTTTAAATGTAGAATGAATTCTTTAATACAACAGTTATGTTCCTGGCCTCACTGGCCATGGACAGTGAGGAAACATTTCCTGCTTCTTCAAAAACTGTCTACTTGAATCATAAGAGAAACCTACATGAAACCACTCAGAGATGAGAGAGAAAATGACAATCACAGAGGAAGCTTACCTGACTAATTAATGCCTTTTTGTGGAGGTTGGAAATCTGTGTCTCCTACTCACTGCCTCTCCTACTCTGCCTACACACTGGTCTTCTCATGGCTCAGATATTTCTCCTTCTTAGCAAGAGGCATAAAACTAAGCCAGTACATTTTCTTTAAATGTTATTGCATAACTACAGTGTAAAATAAATATGTCAGCATCTCATCTGAAAATAACACCTTTTTTTAAGCAGTGAGTGGGACTCCAAAATGAACTTAGGCTAACAAGTGCAGGAAATCTTGTAATTTCAGGATGACAGGCCAGGGTCATGGCTTGAACTAAGATTTTAAAATCAATTTGAGCACTCAGGTAAAGCATCTGAAGACCAAATTATAAGTAAAGTCTGATTTGCACAGTTTCAGCACAGTTTCTGTTGTTGTCATCGGATTTTCCATTTTATTTTGTTCCTGGCTCAAATACCTGTATCATCATCTGTAGCTACAATCATTTGAGATTCTGAATATGTATTCTCTAGAATATCTTTAGTATTTTCATGCCTACAAAATTTAACTCACACTACAAAGCTTCACCATGGTACTTATAAATAGATTAGTTTGTAATCAATATAAGTAAGACTAAATCTAGCCCTTATGGCCTCTGAAAGAGACAAAAAAAATCTCCAGGCTATGTTCAAATGAACTCCAAGAGAACTTGGTTGCATTTATTTTGAAAAAAAAAATATTGTAAGAAACATTAAAGGCAACCTTTTGTTCAAGGAAGTTATACTGAAGCATTTCTAAAATTTAATCTAAAATCACAGTGTTATTAATTGTACTTAAAAATCTGCTTAGCAAATGAAGTTACGTCTACTTAAGGAAAACATTTTAAAGTAAACCATGTTTTCTTACTTGATTTTATATACTTATTTGGTTCGAGTCAGGCAACCAATAGTCATAGTCTCACAATTTCCATACTGTGGGGAAAGCAAAGAATGCCTATTTAAACTCAGTATTACTTTGTGACGATGATTCAGTGAATGCTCAGATTAAATAAAAAGTAAAATCAACTTCTAAAGAATCAATTACTTCAGCAAATAAACTCACTTCAGGCTGAGAGACTTGATGAGATGAGATAGACATATGCTCGTATTCCTTTCTTTCCCACACATGTTAGAGTCTTAACACTCATCAAATGGTTCATAAATGCAACAAGTGGGTGAATTAAAAACTCTGTTTCGACCCCACAGTTGCACAGTTTATTCAAACAGAAATGAGGGCTGGGCTCACACTCTGTAGGGAACTTCTCAGAACTTACACATCATCTAGCTCAGTGTGATGGCCTTACCCTGAGCATACTCTGGTAGTGTGAGACACCAAATACAAATTCTTCAAAACCAATTGATGCCACTTTGATGAGCTGCAAGATTAGAGAACCAGTGTGTAACTCCTGCAAGTACAGAAACTAATCCAAGAGTTTGGGGCACAAGGGACATGTATTATAGACTCCTAACAGTGAAGCCTAACAAAGACTGAGAGGTTTCAAAACCAGGATCTTTGCTTCATACCCAAGCATGGTTTTTTGACATGTGTGATTCTAGAAGGAAATACCCAGAAAGGTTAGTCAACTCTTCATGTACTTGAACAGCCATGACTGCAGTGTAATTTTTAAACACAACTGAATATTTTATAAGAATGGATCTCTTTTTTGAGAACTTAATATTCTTCATAACCCACAGATATTTAGATCATGCTTTTCACAGTGAAAATAGTATTAGCTAAAGACATACCATTCATATATATACACACTTAAAAGGGCACCGAAAAATTGTTGCTCCTAAGCATCATTTGCTTGCTTGCACAAAGAAAATGCAATGCAATCTAAGTGCATGCTCAACTTATTTCCTGTCAGGCTCTTCCATCATTCAGTAAAGATGTTCAAAAGGGGTGTTATTTCTCAGAAGGCCTTATTTTAATATACATCAGTTAATCACATGATAAAAAATTTAATTTCTCACCCTTCTCCAGCACTCTAACATGAGAAGTTACTCTTTACAGAAGCATAACTACCACATCTTTACAACAGTGCTTCTCAGAGTTCCAACTTCATGGCTAAGAAACCAAAACAGAGAAAATTAAGAATAAACCCAGTATGTTAGGTTTTTCAGCAGTTTTAACAACATCACATTTTTCAGGTGCTCCAATAATACTTTAAACAGTTTCATTTTCATCAATGAGGACTCAGCACTGCTACGTATTTTGCATGTGGCATCACAAAGTAGGTACTCAAAACATGAGGCACACACATGAAATGACCTTTTAATATTTTGATTGAAGTGTCTTATCCAAAACCATGTGGGAACTGTGTGGCAGATGCAGGAAGAGATTCCTGTCTGGAATTCAACTTCTATAAAAAGGAAGTTATATTCCTGCAACTTCTTACCTCTCCCACTTCTTTTTACACTCTGAATCAAATGAATTAAGAATTTGACAGACAACAACCTGGTTCAGAAGGCAGACTCAATGCCCGCCCAATGATCAGTCAAGTCTATCCTAAATACTTCAGGAATGGTAGAGCAGAAAGAAATGACCCGTTTTAAAAATATCACAATGCGTATGAATTAGAGGTTCTACAGTAAAGTTGGTGGTCAGTTCTCATGTTGGTGTCGTTCTTATTTACTGTAGCATTCTAGAAATCAAAATTCAAGCATGAAAAAGACCCTAAACATTTGAACTAGTGTAGTTAGACAATTTCTTATCTAGGTCTCAAGCCAAACTGGCACCTTTGGGCTCACAAAATTCATAAAGGACTTGGGGAACATGTGGCAACAGGTGAAAGCAAGCACTGTGTGGGACTCCTGTCCTCTTTACTAATAGCCAGCTTCTTTCCACTAACCTTTAAAACAGGGAATGGAAAAGAGCACATCTGTGACACTGCCTTTAACTTTCTGCTCAAGTCTCTTGGAGAAAGAACAATTTCTCTAAAATGGAGCAGAAGAGCTCCCAGGCAAAACCCAGTTGTCAGAATATGTTGATACGGTAAAAAACCCTTATTTCTGAAAACTTTATCTCCCATGAGTAGGTCGTTTTACCAGAAATGTTTCCAATGTACTTGAGATTTAAGCAGACAACCAGCAGTGCAAATTCCGTAAAGCTAAAGGCAAGTAAAAAAACCCCCTCATAATAGGAATTCTTGAGCTACTCCTTTAATATTACTTTTCTTATCTAGACAGTAGTTGTATATTGAATGTGTGTACAGATAAAATTCTGTCATTAATGTAAACATACAGGTTTTTTTTCAAGATTTCTCCACTATAAGCCCTCCACAAGTCATTGTAACAGAGGCATGCCATGCACAGATATGGCACATCACGGAACAGATTCCACTACAGTCAAAATTAAAAACACACTTCCTATTACAATATTCCTCATACTAAAATACAACTGCTGTTTCATTTTGAAACTTTCCTATAACATCTGGAAATAGAACTCTCTCATCTACATATATTCTGCAAAATTGTGTATATGTGAAAATTACATACTACAAACAGTACTGGAATTGGATTTTCCATTTAACTTCTTTGAAATATGTTCCATTTCTTAATCTATTCCCCTTTAGAACAGAATCTGCTTTTATAAAATTCCCACAGGCCAAAAGCTTGAAAACACTTGTAATTTAGTATAAGAGAGCTACTCTTGACAAAATTAAAGGATTTGGTATGGCCGGTGGTGCGGTGTTTTTCACTGCACAGAATTTAAAAATTGAAATTAAAACTTGTCTTGAAACACCAAAGCCAGGCAGTACATGTTTTCAACTTAGCAAGAGAGGCATGAATACAGCAGAATTTCTGATTCAACGTACAGTTTAATTTTAGATGTGTTCATCCAGTTGTTTCAGTTTCAATGAATTGGCTTTTTTAAATGTAAAAGCATTACATAGTAAGATTTCCAACCAGTTTTGGTATTTATTTAATAGACACATGCAAAATTTGATTCCTCTCTCGTCTGTTACAAATTACTTCCAGACATATCATATTACCTCAGGGCTTCAATCAGCTGCTTTTCAGTTGCAGAAACCTCTACATGTAAAAAACCTCCCTATAGTATTATGAACATGAATATAATTTCATTTGCCTTGGGACAGCCCTCAATACACCACAAAAGTGTATTTCAACAAAGAATAACAATTATAACATGGTCATATAAAAAAGAAAAAAAAAGCAAACAAAAAACCCCCAACCAAAACCAAAACCAGCATCAAAACCCACAATTTTTTAAAAAAAATTTAAAAATACAACAAAAAAACACCACCAAAACAAAAACACCCTGCACATTTTATAACTTTTACTGGCTTATACATGTAAGCTTTTACCAGATGCTAGGAAATTTTTTGCCAGGATGAATATGAAATGACTTCCAAAATAAGAGGCAATCTGAAGGTTAATTAAAAAAAAGGTACCACCTTCATAAGTTTCCACAAATAATAAATTTAAAACATCAAATAATTGGCAGCTATCAGATATTTCAATATTCAATTTACCGTGACTTATTTTTCTGAGGATATTCAGAGAAATGGCTAAAGGAACTGTAATGGCCTTCTGGGACAGGAAGACTAAGGTTTCAGTAAAAAATGTGAAATTAATTTTTATAGTGATGCAAAGTCAGGGAAGGGTTGTTAAGGGATGGCCTCTTGCCACAGGGTGGAGTTTTGTTATGGTATCCTTTTAGAGTCTGCAGGTGTTTGGCAGGAGCTGAAATCAGGGCCAGCTGTGATATTTCAGCTCCGATATTTCCCTCCCCATATTTCTCAGAAGTGATGCATCAGGATGATGTCTTACACCTGATGTACTCAACTTGTGTGGTATGATTGTAACTATTGGGGGGGCACAGGGGAAGTGCCACTGCATGGTTTTTGTTTTATTTTCAGCTGACAACATTCATACAGTAAATCTCATCAATATGAATGGATTTAATATAGTAAAACACCAGATTACAATTTATTAAACTGCTCATTTTTCTGGGTTGTTTTGTTGCTTCCTGTATATGCCAGCTATTTAATTAAAGTAAGAACACTGTACAAAAGAATGTTGAAAGAAACTACAGTGCAAAAAAGGGGAGGGCAATGTTCTAAAGAAAAAAAAAACTTCAGTTGCCTCACTTAACCAGCAAAGATCTTTGTTCTTGCATACTTAGCTGCAGTACAGTGCGTACCTGTTTTTGTTTTGTTTTATCTTCTGGGAGAATTTGAATAGTTTCTATTAAAAATGGTATTCTCTTTTAAGTTTGTTTTCTTTGGAAAGCTTCAAACCAAATCGCATTTCATACACATATTCCCCAGGGTATGTTAAATGGGACCATACTGAGGTCACTCATAGGATTTTTAAATGTTTTAAGAATTCTTTTAATGTTTGTACTATCTTGGCCTGGTTAAAAGAGCACATTTTTTAAAAATAGTTTTAATAAGTTTCACTATATAAATTTTCATTAATATAGTCTATACTGTTCTATTAAGCATTTGTAAGAACTTTCACAGGCATTCCTTTCTCCCTCACATTTTTAAGAAATTTGTTCCCTTAACTAGTCAATCTCCTTTTTCTCTCAGCCGTTTTAGCCATATATGCACAAGTACACGCATACGTCTCTCCACAGACTGATTGACTTACCAGTAAAATTGCCTGTGGTGTTCATTTTAACTTCACAAATGAATAAGAGATTATAATCAGTGGGAAAAGTGGACATTTCACTCCATTCATGGAAAAACAGTATCACCTGGCACTCCAACTTAGTAAGAAATTTCCTGTTTTTTGGAAGCTCACTTGGAGTACAGCTGAAGCTGTTAATGATATTAGTGAAATGTCCTGGGATCAAAAAATATGTTGTTTTATCTCAGTTTATAGAAGGGGTTATATAAGCCACTCCCAGCCTTTAGAGCTCTGTGGTCCTTTTAGTTAAAATAAAATTTGAAAATACAACCTGCCTGTAGCCAATTGAGTTCTATTAGACCATTTCAATCATCTCCTGTAGTTGTCTTTCACCCTACTTCCTCACACATGCTCCTAGCCATCCCTTGCATTATTCCAGCCCCCTCCTGGGATTTCTGTCTTCGTCTGTTTGCAACCTAGAGCACCCTAGAGCACTGACAGCTGAGCTGATATCCATGCAGTGCATCTTGGTCATTAACAGTGCAAGACTACACTTATAATGAAAGCTGTTTGCATTATAGATATAAAAATCCAAAGATCAAAGAGCAAGATAATGACAATAAATGAAATAAATAAAATGCTTAGATCCAATCCTGATGGTAACATACAATATGGACGATGTTAGCAAAGCCGGTGTATTATGTATTAGAATTAGATAAGAGTTGAAGTAAATTGACCTATCACTGGGTTTGATATTTTTCTAGACTCTTCGCAATGGTTGAAAGCAAATGGCAATGAGAAGCAGATAACTGTGCTATGATCAAACAGTGTTATGTAAAATTAAAGAGTTTAACATGTCATACAGTATCAGTATGCATGGTTATCATACGCAAGTTCTTTCTCAGAACTGTATTTTCTGATCTAAACTGAGTCTCGGAAAACCACATTATAATGAGAGCACTGGGAAGAATTATCACAAAGTTTTCATACTTGATGAAAATCTGGGTTCAGGTTTACACATAAGAAAAAGGGTGGATTGATGAATAGGTGGATAAAGAATTGGTTGGATAGTCACATCCACAGGGTATTGGTCAATATCTCAGTAAGACATGATATTGGTGACAAGTGGTGTCCCGCAGGGGAGCTTACTGGGACCAGTGCTATTTAATGTCTTCATTAATGACAGACAAAGGGACCAAGTGCACCCTCAGCAACTTTGCAGATGACACCAAGCTGAGTGGTGCAGTTGACACACCTGAAGGATGGGATGCCATCCACAGGGACTCACATATGCTTGAGAGGTGAGCCCACGGGAAAATCACAAAATTCAACAAACCCAAGCCCAAAGTTCTACACCTGGGTCAAGGCAACCCTCAGGATCAATATGGGCTGGGGCATGAGAAGATTGAGAGCAGCCCTGCTGAGAACACATACAGGGAGTTGGTAGATGAGAGGCTGGATATGAGCCAGAAATGTTTGCTTGCATTCCAGAAAGTAAAAAGTGTCAAAGAATGTGTGACCAGCCCAACAAGAGAGATCCTCCCCTTCTACTGTGCTTTCATAAGATCCCACCAGGAGTATTGTGTCCAGCTCTGCACTATGCCTACAGTGTAGGAAGGAGCAAGTTGGAGGAGTCCAGAGGAGTGCAGTGAAGATGATCGGAGGGCTGGATGAAGCACCTCTGCAATGAGGAAAGGCTGAGGGAACTAGGAACGTTCATCCTGGAAAAGAGAAGGCTCTGGAGATTCCCTATTGCAGCCTTTCAGTACTTAAAAGGGGACTATAAGAATTTTTAGCAGGACCTGCTGTGATAGGACAAGGGTTAATGATTCTAAACTGAAAAAAGGTCAATTTGGATTAGCTATATTAAAGTTTTTTACAATGATGGTCAGAAAACACTGTAACAGGCTGCCCAAATTGGTGGTAAATATCCCATTACTGAAAATATTCAAGATCAGGCTGGATGGGGCTTCTGAGCAACCTGATCTTGTTGAATATGCTCCTGAATATGCATCGTTGTTGGAGTAGATGACCTCGCAAAGGTCCTTTCCAACTCAAAATATTTCATGATTCTGTGAAAAATCTTGCTGTGATATTAGAGTCTGTTCTTGGTGGCTGCTGGTTTTCTCCTATTATACCTGGGATTTCATAGTGCAGAGGATACCTAAATTACAGTCTCTCAGGTGATAAATTTCTTCCCCAGTCAGACAATGTCAATCTTGTTTTTTTTCCCCTGCTTTCTTTGACCTGAAAATACCTGTGAGAAAATGCTTCTTTCAGAAATGAAATAAAGGTATAACATGAAGCTATGCACAAATATTGGCGTTAAATCTCCAACAGCAATATCTAGGTGCCACATATTTCAGAGAAGGGTGTAAAAAATAAGGTTTTAAAGCAGTTTCATGAGAAAGAGATTAGCATGCTCCTTTACAGGAAAATATTTCAAAAAACATGGCATATCTAACTGCAAAGTGCCATGACACCTTTTATAGATAGGATAACTAAGTCAAGTAATAACCTGACATATATATATATAAATAACATATAATTATAATAATATATATGTGAAAATATTATTTAGGTGAATTCTAACAAGAGCAAGGTAGCCAAGATAACCTCTTTCCAATTTGGGAGGTAATAGCCCATGACATATAATGTTTTAAAAACAGTCTCTTTCAGGGTAGACTCAACGTCTTAAAATTCACAGCATCAAAAAAAAGCACACAATATTTTTCCAATGTTGCTCCAAGTAGAGCCAAGTCTGAGTAAAATACTCTTGCTGTATGTTCTTCAAAGAAAAACTTTAATCCCTGTGAAAGTTATGAAGTGAAAAATTTGGCCCATGCATACTTTACGGCATGAGACTATATCATTTTAATGAGAAAGAGCATATTTATTTAATAAAAAAATATTCTTTCCCTACAGTCACCTAACAAATATTATTTTATGCCTCTATAATATAGTATTATTTATAACAAACATATTTATTATAAACATATTCTTTTATGAAGGGATTGCTTTGCCTACTCTTATTTTCCCAATGCTACAATCACGGTCGCAACAAACACTTCTGACAGCAGACATGGACATGTACAAAATCAGAAGAAAAAATCAAAACAGTCAGTGATCAACCATTTTATCTTGTAATTCTCTTTAGTAAATATCAACTTAGAGGAGATTCATCACACACTAAAATAGCCATAAAATAATCAGTTACAATATTTAAGGCAGTATAATTCAGTTTATCTTGGGCCCTTAAACCTATCCCAAACCAGAGAGTAAAAAAGCAGGGGAACCATCAGGGAATATGAAGATAATATAACTCTACAGATACAAAAATATAAAAAATTGGTTATAATTAAACATAGGTATAATCCAGTGTAATATTTAACATTTGAAAGAGATACATAGATGAACTGTTGTCAGCTACTGAAACTACCACACCAAGAAAAGGGTAAGATTCTTTCTTTATATGGATTTCATTTTTCTTTTTCAAGTCAAAATGTTGCCCATGTTTTTCAAACAGAATTGATTTAAGTTATCCATATTCCATACAGAAAATTAGTTCTTTTGGGGTCCCAAAAATGATGCTTTTCTGCATATTTATGTGATAAAACACAATTACATACTATAATAGGGTTTCTTTCTCTGTTTTACCAGTCAGTTTTGAAGTATAGAGTCTCCATTGGAGACACGGAATACCTATGGTTTAATTTGTTGTGACAAAATCTGAGTTCCCAAGCATATAATTCATTTAAAGACCTGTATTTATTTCTTAATATGACATACTATTGGCTAAAACTCAATTGATCATAAACCTCTCAAATCCCATTTTGAAGTAGCCAAAATCAGATCTGAGTAGCAGGAGGAGTGATCATTACTCAGCATTTGTATAACACCTGTAATAATGTACAGAAGAGACTTGGTAAGGACCAACCTGAGGATCTGAGAACACTTGCTGCATGTTGTTGATTGGGCCATATGGAACCCCACTCCCTTCAAAGAGCTGCAACCACTCGATCGTTGCTTTTTCTGAAAACCTAAAAGCAAATAAGAATGAATGTGGTTTCAACGCTCTACTTTCAGATTCCAAGGAATGTATAGCATGTCTACTTCCTCTTGCATTGTTTCCATACTTCTCTCCACTGATTTCTTCCCAGCCAGTGAATAAAATAACAAAAATGTACTACCTATGTTCTTCAGAAACGCAAAACCCAAAGACATAGGGGAAAGAGCATCTCTGATGTGACTTCTGCTTCCATCTTATCATCTGAAGCAATGCAGGAATGATATAAAGCTAAATTTATGATCAGTTTCAAATAAGGATCAATGGGTTTCCTCTCTTCCTTAATTATACTAATGTGCTTCACTTTTGTTTCCCATTATGTACGTATTTAACAACAAAAAGATATAGCGCAAGTACCATACAATACTGCTCATTAAAAACTGATGTAAAGCACCATAAAAAACATGCATCTGGATTAAACCCAACATTTTTAGGTCCGCTAATATGACTAGTCACATATTTATTTGTTGTACAACCTATCCTCAGGACATCCAGTTTAGCATCTATACACAGTGTCTGTACGCTGGTGAACACATTGCTCCAGGCCTTTGTATCACATGCAAAAAGCTCACTTTATTTCCTTCTACGCATTCAGTTCCATAACTAGTAACATCACTCTATTTCCCCCATTTTATTAGATTTTCGTTCCTCATCTGCCTAGTAAAATTGCATACATGAAGAAAACACACCATTGAAACAATACCAGTCACTGAGAGATGCTATTTTCTGCAGTTATCTCGGATCCCGAATAAAAGGTGAACTTACTTGGAGATGGTATTTTAAATTTCAGGCAGATAAATACCACAGAGGTCTACCAGCTTATTAGAAATTAAAGATTGACTTCATGATATAACCAATATCAAAAAGAAATTAGATGTGATTTAAAGACCTGACAGAAATGAATAGAAATCCTTAAAAGGAACACTCAGTTACTGACATTCTATAGCTACCAGTTTGCTTTCCTTAAGGGTAATTTGGAACAATGTCAGTAACATTCAGCTTTACTTCCAGCACAAAATATGAATGGCATTTTCTCAGAGCTAGAAGTTCTATTCCTGAAGTCAATGAACAATTCTAGAAGAAATTGAAGGAGCAATCAAAAAAAAATCAAAATAAAAGGCCTTAAGAGTGCAAAATATATTTATATTGTATTGTATTGTATTGNTGTATTTATTTCTTTATATTTTTAATAATAGCTTATTATATATTATATTATATTATATTATATTATATTATATTATATTATATTATTTTTGAATGAAGCAATGAAGCATAATGCAGCATAGCTTCCAAAAAAAACCAGATATAAGAATGCTGCACAGTCTAATTATATGTACATTGAATATTAAAGTGATTTCATGGTAAAGATGTAGTTAGCCATAAAGATAGTGCTGCTGTTGGACCCATCTAGGGTCTATCCAATTTAGTACTTTGTTGCAACCATACCTAGAACCAGGTACATTGCAGGAAACTGGGGAAAAAGTAATTCTAGAGAGGCGATAACCTTCCTTCCTCAGCGCAGCTATTAAAAAACTATTATTTTAGTCTAAATTTCAATTTGTATTTCCCTTCAGTACTCTCCATTCAACAACAGTTCTCATATATTCTTGTTATTTGTAGCCTTCTATTATTAAGGATTGGGGTTCAAACTACTGCACAATGTAAAAAAGACTCAGATGAAAAACTATTTCCCTTCAGTTACAGATGCTGTTTATATAAAGCTATGCTGTTTCCTGCTAGCAACAGAGATGTTTCATATTTCATGGCCCACTAAATCCCTTGTTATAAATGGAAAGCTTTTTTCAGCTACTACTTTTTGACACTTCAAATTCTATTCTCTCATTTCTAACGAGACAGGACAGCTGCAAGAGGAATCTTGGACTCAACTTCATAACAGTGGGGCTGAAGACCACTGAAACTTCATAACCACTGGTGCTGAAATTATTGTAATTCTCAATGTATGTATCACATTCAATTGATCTGTTAGTAAGTCCTGCTATGTTATGTTCCTCTACTTCTTTTTGAGAAGGAGTTTATAAATATCTTCCTGCATCTAAAAACCCACAAATTTTGCATTTAAAGGATACCCTGAAAAAGATGTCTTTTCAATGGGAGTGTCTATAATATATATCTGCATAACCAGCAGACTAGTTCCCAATGTTGTGGTAAATCTGAATAATTTTCAAGACATATATTCTTCTTCAGTTATACCATTGTGACTGACTCAATATATAGTGGAGTTGTATATGTATGTTGCAGAGCCTATGTATATGTTAAGCAAAATTTCCATGATTCTATATGTTTTAGTTTGTGCTTAGGTTTTTCCTTACTACATAACAGAAAAAAAACCCAAATACCAAACAATGCAATTTTGTAGAAAAGAAGAGATTGTCTATTATCCTCAAGGGACACACAGAGCATTTCCTCTTGAAATTGAAACTCTGTATCTAACTCTGATATAGAATAGCTTCCTTTATTTGTGTAAAAGAGAGGCTGTTGAGAGCATATTGTTAAGCAAACTGTCTAAAACAAAAACCAACCACTGCCAAAAAAGGTCTAGTATTCAGATTTTGAGAGCAACAGCATGCAACTATTTTGCTCATTCAACTGTGTTTTATATATTGAAACATCTGCTGTACATCATTAAGGGAGAAATACTGTTGCAAAATCTGATAAAAGATAAAGCATGGATAAAAAATGTTAACTTTTACCTCTGATGTCAGCCACAGAAAGTTCAATTTTACTTTTTTCTTACCAACCTGTATGTATTATTTCCCCAACTAAATATAATTTGTGATAATATTTAGACAAATAATGTGAAGGTTCTGGCTTCCTTTTTTCCTTGCCAAGGTCGGGATGAATAATACACGGGAAATGTGGGTTTTGAGTTCAGACTTGGATGTTTATTATTTGTTATCTATTTACAGACTCAGGAGCCGTGAGCTCTAACTAGCAAGTTAGAGAAACAAGGTAAAATGGAGAGCTTCTAACTCTTTCCAAGGTTATTTAAGTGATAATTACCCAATAACAAGGTGACACCTATATTATTTATACTTTTGACCCAATAATGACCACCCAAGGACAGCAATGGGGACCTTTTTCACCCAATTACAGAAAACCATCCAAACCCATGAAGAAGAAGGACTTAGACAGCAGCCAAAATCCTCCATCTTGACTCATATGTATTACTATATACCAAAATCTTACATCTAAGTTTTTCACGCTGAGATCACGCAGTACTATTTAAACCACACACCCACAACCCCCATGTTATCATTCAGTCTGGAGAGCCTGTTCCAAGGCCTCAAGTCAAATGTGGCGCTTGCTTGAGGGCCAGCACCTTTTAACACAGAAAGACTGAAATTTTCAGCCTCCAGGGTTCCAACAAAATAAATACCATAACCTTTACTTAAAGTGAAGGGCTGATGTTTAGGTTGCTAAGTATCCATTAATGCCATGCTCAACACTCCAAAATAACAAGCAAAGACCCTCAGCAAAAACTTCCAAGAAGGAGAAGATTAACATTCTCTCCTGAAAATGAAATCTGTCAGCAGGAATTTGGAAGGTCTGGCCAATCCTTTTTCTCTTAACACATTTTAAAATGAGTTCCTATGCTTTTTCATTGTTTTTTTATAAATATCCTACTTTGCATATTTTTTCAGTTAAGAAAAAGAGACTGTTGACTTTCTTTATATACACACATACATACATAAAAAACCTTGTATGTGATGGAAACACATACAAGGCTAAACAATGGTCCATCTTCCAAAACTGAGCTAGCAGGAAAAAAAAAAAAAGAGTCCAAGACTGTTGAGCATCCAAACTCTGAAACATGACACATGCAAGAGGATCTTTACCTCAGAGATACTCAGTGAGTGCAGGAGAGCTCAACACTGCTCACACTACAGCTTCATATATTGTCAGATGGGTCCCCTTTCCTTTAAAATGTTCCATCTGATACATATATATATATATTTAATTCCATAAATGCCTGTGATTTCTTTGCAGAAATGTTTTAAACCTGTTACTTAGCTTTCTGCAATTACTAACAGTATTTTAGAAGTTCAAAAGGATTTGCTTTTTACTGTAATACTTTGCGGTACGAAGCTTAAATTCAGGCTCTTTCTGACAGCACCTCTGAGAAAGGAAGGATATGTATCCCAGTGAAGAACAAACCCATTGCTGGGACTTTTACAGAAAAGTCTGAACCAAGGCTTACTTCCTGAAGAGGTCAAAGTCTCCACGATGTCTTATTTACATTTTAAGCAATACTTCAAGCCTCCTCTGCACTGAATTACACAGCACTCACAAAGATACTGAAGTTGCAGTATTGAAATGAGGCATCAAATTCCAGAACATTTTACATTAAACACATTTCTTCCTTTAAAATATCTTGCGAATATTTAAGTGTGGCATAAGCTGAAATAATTGAAATTGCAAGAAATCCAATTAGATATATTTTTCTTCAATGAGTAAATCTAGCAGGCATCATTAAATGAAAACATCTAAATTTAAACTATACACTCAGCAAATTCATCAAAAAAATTACAGCACAAAATAAGAAAAAACCTCCAAAAGGAAAGAAAAAAAAGTTTTACTCCTTGTTTTCTAACATAAACTAAAAGTGTAGTTTTGCATCTCAAAAAGCAGGATCTACATTCCCTTTTGCTTTCTAACAAGTCCTAATTAAAAAAAAAAAAAAAAAAGAAGTAAGAAATGGATCTTTACATGTGAAACAGAAAAAGAATGTCTGCTTGACTTGTGCAAGTTAGTGTATATTTTAACAGCACTTGGGTGTGTTTCTAGGTTTCTCATCCTGATAATTATTAAAGTAAAACGTTTCCTTTTTTTAAGGAATATTCTGTCCTTCAGTGGAACAAAGACTTAAAGAGCTAGAATCCACTTTGTGTGTATTCCATTTTCTATGTTTCCTAGGAAACCTTCAATCCTTTATACATCCTATGAGGAAGGGCAATCATGTTTCTCTAATGGATAAAACAATCCAATTCCACATAAAGTAAGTTTAGAAGAACTACTGAAGCAAAATACTGCTATTTTCTTGAGGAAACCTATGGCAATTAATTTAGAGAAGTAATTTGGACAGCTACCAAATACAGATAAGAGCAACCTCTAGGATTTGTAAGAGCTTTTTACACGTGGTCAATTACAAAAAGCTCCTCTGTTCTTGCTAAATAGCATTCCTGTGTTTTCTAGCACAAGCCAAATATGCATCACAGTTATTGTTTCATTTTGTTCTATCAACAGTCCCTTCACTCCCAAATACCTACAATATTTTCTCCCTTCACTACCAAACACCTCTTTAATTGTAGTTAAATGAGTAGAAGAGTTGGTACAGTTTCTTACAGTAGCATCTATGGAAGACATTATACAAAACAGAAGTTTTAGAAAATATTTGTTTGGAAAATTCAAAGAACTGATCATTATCCTTTAGTCCACAGTGAATACAGAATTAGTGTTTTCAAAGTGAGTACTACAGTATTCACTCAATAGTCTGTAAATATCTCTGTTAGTGTCTACTCTCCTGTTACTGGTGAATCACTGGAAAAACCACAACAGACAAAATATTAAAATATTTGGGATCAAAAAAATTATACTGACAGGTTTTGCGGAGAGATATTTCAACTGCTTTAAAAGATGTCACATACAGTAGATTATAAGTGGTAGCTACATAAAATGCTGTCCAGCGATTTGCAGGTACCACAAATCCACCATGAAAATTCTTATATATTTCTGCATACTATAAATATTGTTACCAGCTTTATAGAACTATTAATAAACCTTCACCTTTATGCACAAAATTTGTGCCAGAGACTAATGGACTTTCTTGTTCCTTGATTGAGATTTATATGCTGCTTTAAATCCATGTATGATTTTTAAGGAATGGCATACCAGACAGAGGGAAACACATCTATCTTGTAAAAATTCTTTCTTATGTCTACTGAGTAGTTAATCGAGGATGAAATTTTTTGTAGTCAGATAACATTAAGCTATGCATGTTAGAAACATACTAGTTTTCTCCAACCTTCCTCTGTTTTACTCAAGTATGAAAAAAAGACCATAATTTTTAATTATGACAAAAGAAGTGCAAATTAACCAAAAATCAGCTAGGTATACACACATCAGTAAGAAGCACACTGAGAAGGATGAAAAGTTGCATCGATTTTGTTGCTGGCTTTCTTTTAACTCGAGAGGATTAAAGAGCTAATAAGGGTCAGGTCAAAAAGTTCATTTAAAATCCCTGATTTCAGCAGCCTCAAGTTAGAAATGTAAGTCATCAGAAAGGAGATGGCAAATTTCTTTTCAGAAAGGATCTTGAACTTCAGAAGGATATGAAAATCTTAAAAGTTTATTTAATGGTAAGAAAAGAACACAGAAAATACACATTAACTTACCCAGTCCAAAAATTTCGCATCTCCCTCATTTGTATACACAGAAGTTAACATAAAATAACAATTCAAAACAAAGCATTGTAAAGCAAAACATGGCAATTTGGTAGCTGAAATCTACACAGCTCAACCCTCTATGTACTGATAGTAAGGCAGGTGACTGGGGAAAGTAAGCCTTACCAGCCATGCCACACTGAAGTCAATTGTTTTTCAAACACCTGTCTTGCTGAAGCTGTAAACAACCAGACACTCATTCCTGTAATGTTATCAACAGTGACTTCAGTCAGCAAGGCTCTTGGTTTAGAAAAGGAAATGGTGGGGATAGGGAAGGAGCTTTACAAAGACTGGGTGTGTTTCAACAAGTGTAAATTTAACAATGCCTCTCATCAGGCAAATTAAACCTCTTGCAATACTCTTTCCCCTTTAGGTGCCCTCCTCTTCTGTTACTTGGTGGAAACCATTTAGCAATGACTTTACTGAGGATCAAGTTTCTCTGTGTTTCCTTCCTGCTCATTCCTTTTCCCCTCACACTTATATACGCAGCATGCAGCTGTACTGTACAGCCAAGAATAAGGGGTTTAAAATGTAAGTGCTAGGAATAGAAGTTCCACTCTGAATCATTTCCAGCCCTAACAATTCTGAGTCTACAATAATTTAGTTAGAGCTTCAGGAGCACTAATCATGCTGAATTTATGTGTTCTTCTTTATGTGAAACTGCTTCAATTTAAAGGCTGAGGGCATGTCTGCTACTCACTTTTCACCTACACTCATACACCCCCACACACTCTGTACCATTTACAGATTAATTTCACAAAGTACCTTGGAACACACATTTAGATGCCTTGTCTTAAAATGTTTCTACATTACTGAGTTGCATCGTAGGATTAATATTCAAATTCTGGAGCAATTTGAAGAAGAAGGTCAACAGATTAAGCCCCCTTTCTCAAAGCGCCTTCTTTTAAAACTGGTATTATACACTAGCTTTTGCAAAGATGCATCTCAAATTTCATGTCCACTCTATTTATGTGTGTCTTGACATATGCATACATATATACACGCACACAAAATAATCTGCATTGTGTCGGGTACTATTGTGTTATAGGAAGCAAAAGTAAAAGTGGAAGGGAGGTAGAGGGGTAGAGGTAGTGGGGGAACAGGGCAACAACTAAAACTTGGTTCTTTTGTTTTTGAGTTAGATCTACATCTAACTCACAGAGGTTTCCACTGGAAACTTAAAAAAAAGAGTGCTCTGTAGTCTGTCAGTTCTCACATGAGCTGTGAGTCTCAAGGGCCTCAGTGGTAGCCATTGAACCTGACCTCCACCCAGGTAGGGTCATTTTAAATTGACTCTTGGCACATACACAAGAAAGGAAGGCAGAGGTAATTTGCTTTGTTCAGAGTTCTGCTTTCTCGTCATTTAAGGAAAATGTAACCCAAATAGACAGGAATATACAGAAGTCACCAAAACTTTTTTTTTTTTTTAACTGAAGAGTAGATGTGCAAATGTCAGCAGTGGGAGGAGAAAAAGGAAATAAGATGAAGAGGGGGAAGGAGGCCTGTAGGAACTGTAGGAAGTGGGGGAAGATGATAGAGACAGGAAAAAATCAGCATAGAAGAAAGTGGACCAGAGATGGGAAAGGGACAACACCACCAATAGTAAAACAAGCTCAAAATGCCTCACAGGCTTATATCCTTGTTCCCTGTGAATATCTTACAAACCAGTGGTCCTTGGAGCATTTTACTCATTTTCCCATAGACTATGGAACTGAAAAATACTCCATGTCTCGAGATGGAACTGTTTTCTGTAATCCCTCCTCTTGCTTCAGTATGACAGCAGGCTCTCTTAGAAGCAGAATACCACTCCAGAGTGATTTACCTTCCTGTCACTTTTATTGAGATACGACATTTTCTGTGGATATGTGAACTTACTTATCCTTCCTTATTTGCTCTCCCTCTCTACCTTTCATTTGTGCCCTACAGAGGGAATTGAGATGTACAGAGAGCAAGCTGGATTAAATAATTAAGCACAGGAATGCTTCACTCTTCATTTCTGTCAGAGAAGAAAGAGGATGAGAAAATTCTTCCTGAAATGAATGGAGCAATTCACACCTTTCAGAGCTGTTGTTTCAAGTTACCTATATGCCTGAAGCCACATTCATCCCCATCTTGTATTCTCACTCACTTCAGTATATCTGACTTTGATGAATACATCATTTCACACCCATTTGAAAAATCTTCTGTTTAAAGGTCAATTTCTTCTAAATGCTGCATAATCCCCCTGGTTACCTAATTGCCTTGAAATCTGGCATGGTTACCACCAGTGGTGAGTAGAATTATTAGTCTAAATTTGAGGTCATTTGAGTCATGAATTCCCAAGACAGAGCTTTTTCTTAAAAAACCTCAGCATTCCATAACATTGACCAATGGTTCCAATGTTTCCTTTGTGCACACATCTAGAATAAAACTGTGACCAAAGACTCTCAGTTGCTCAATTTTTTACTCTACCAAATGAAAGCCATCAAGTGTCTCCTTGGTATTCAGAGTTCAGATGCTTTCAAAAATTTCAGCCCCACACGAATTAAATGCTCAAGACTTCAGGGAATCATTGACCATGTGAGTAGGTCTGAACACCTCCTTCTTTTCCTATACAAAGCCTGGCAAACCTTTTTATTAAGAGGATGAAGTAAAGAATCCTCCTTTTTGCACTTACTGAATGCTCAGAAGTTAGAAATTAGTTGCAGGTAGTCCATTTTGAAAAATAAGACAAAATTAAAAAGAAAAGGTGAAACATTGCTCCAGAAACAGTTCAGAAAGGATAAGGGCAAGGGGACAGGGTAGATAGGTCAATGGAAACATGCTCTGGTGGAACCATGGTTTATTAGGATTATAACAGCACCAAAGGCTTAAAATATATGCTTATATCTGCTGTGCAACAGCAGTGCTATATGTAAGCAACTGCAAAGTACCAAGTATCTGCCATACATGCTGCTTAAATACCAGTGACTTAGTGGAACAGGAAGGGTGTATAGACTGAAAATGGCAGCAGGAGAAGTTTGGGAAAAAAAGGAGTGGCTCATCTTAACAAAAGTACTGTACTTCACACAACTGTACTTCATTTGCTAGACTGAGAAAATCTATGCCTAAGAATATTTCTTCTAAGCTGATCCAGCTCATATCTCCACAAATTCATTTTAAGGTGAACAGCACTGCACATACATTTGGTCTGCAGGTGGTTTTGTCCAAGTAATACACCTTAGGATTATATTCTCCATGTGCTGGAAGCTGTAATACTATCAAGCAATCAGTGAATAAATTAAGGTATTTTTCAGTGAAATTTTATCATTACTATTTTGTCATTTCCCTTCATTTCTCAAGGGTTGACATTTTTCAGCACTGAGAAACAATTCATTTAATTCTCTAAGTAACTTCAAAAATAAACCACATATGATTTTACAAAAACCTGTGCATTAGTGAATTAAAGCAAAGTTACCCTGGAATGTGTGCGGAAACACATTCAACTTTCATTAGAATACCAAAGGTGTTTGTTATATCTGTGTTTTATAACTGATTGCCAGATGAATTCACAATAATATGACATAAGAGAATATTTTAGAAATGTCTACTCCAAAAATAGACATTTATATACTTGCACATAATATGCAGAACTTTACACACATTTACAAATTTACATACATTTACATACATGCACATAATATGCAGAAATTCAGCCTAAATTATAACAATAAAACAGAACACAAACTATGAGAAAAAAATACATAAAGAAGTAATTAGAAGAGCAATAATGTAATTTGATTAACCAATAGCTACAGATAAAAAAACAAATTGTAATTTTGGCAATTCAAAGAACAGCTATTCCTTGAACTTTATCTTCTTGTTCAGACACAGGAAAAAAAATGACAACATCCAAAGTTAACCAGAAGCAATGAGCTATCAAGTAACTGATCAATGGATGGCAAAATAGCCTTCTCACAAGGCACCAGGGTAAGTCAGACAAATGCCATACTACATGAAGTCCAAGTAAGAAGTCAACATGAACCAACTTTGAAACTAAAATTATGCATCAAGAACATAAGAGCTCAAAACTAGGTCAAAAGATAAATTATGACCTTTCAGGAGCTCAAAACTTATAGCAAGAGTGGCCTTATCTGCGCTATCACAATCCATTTGTTATAGGAAGGTAAAAGAAGTATTTCAGAAGTTAATCAAGGACAGTTCCACCATAATTAATCAAAAATGCAAAGTCACCTGTTACTTTGTTTTTTCACCGGGGCAGAACATCTGAAAATGGACAGGGAAAACAGAGACAAAAGTACAAGTGCAACTGGAACAAGTAAAATAACTCTCTACACTCTTTAATGACTCACGATTCTGGTTCTCAATATCCAAAAAGTGTGTGGGGTTAAGAGAGGGAGGTGTGGATGTGCTACTGAAACTCTTTTTCTTGGATGTAATGAAAAGGGGAGACATCTGATTTAATGCTTCCAACCCCAGTAAAATTGCCTCAGTGATAACTGTCAAGCATTTGTTGACAAAGACTAATACTGGCCAAGTATCAACATGATAGTATGACTTTTCTTGAATAATTAACTGCCTCTTGTGCTCATCCCCAGAAGTATGAGGTGCTGACAAAACCATCTTTGTGAAGGTTTACATAGATTATTCTTTTGTTACATAAATTCATCATCCTCTCCATTAAACAGAAGAGCAGTCCACAGATACAAGGACTTCTCAAACAAAATGAGGAAGAAAACTAAGCTATTTTAATCTTTCAAATAATAGGGTTTTTGAGTTTTCTCTTAAAAAAATTAATTAAGTATTTAGTAGGATGATGCCCAAACAGAAAACTAAATACATATCTTTTTGATTTTAAAAGGAATGGCCCAGGGAGAATTTGTAGCACAGAGTACCACAATACAGAATCAGCAGTAAGAGAGTAGCAGAAAGTGGAACTTTCCTGGATACAGAAACACTCATTGAAAACTTTAAAATCCCATAGCAAAAGCAAATGGTGCTCCAAGCATGTTTTCCAGGTGCTACATTCATCGGGGAAAGCAGAAAGCACTGGTTTCACTAAAATTAAGTTAATGTTAAAAAGAAGTTAACATGGTTTCTGAAAAAAAATCTGTCGTCCGGCTTCTTTAGTTCACTCTATAGTCTGTGTGCAAAAGGCAGACTATTTAACAAGAGTAAGCTTTTGTAATACTTTTTATAAAAACTAGAGTATCTCAAAAGAGTAAAATAAAATTTTCACATGATGAGAGGTTTTTTTACATCACTATTTGCATTAACAGATTAAATGTAGATTCTTCCCTTTTAATTAACTTACCGGGTTGATAATAT
Organism: Cyanoderma ruficeps; assembly: GCA_008694505.1. NCBI lineage: Eukaryota > Metazoa > Chordata > Aves > Passeriformes > Timaliidae > Cyanoderma > Cyanoderma ruficeps. The sequence continues at coordinate 306,917 of VZDJ01000065.1, read as the reverse complement.
ATCAATAAGTTCTTTTCTGTTCTGGACTCTGAGTGTATTAGTTTTGTATCTGGAATCTTTACTAACTCCAGGCAAATTCAGGATCTAAGTAAAAATAAAGCTAAGTAAGAAATGTGTTTGACAGCAGATATATATATATATATATATATATATATATATATATATATATATATAT
>VZDJ01000065.1:232136-306737 GCA_008694505.1 Cyanoderma ruficeps | reverse complement strand
TATATATATATATATATTTATAGCTAACAAAATAATTACTGATTTGAAAAATCACTGATTTCCAATAATTACTACTTATCAATAATTTCATATAAAGAAATAAAAAATTAAATATTACTCCTTTTTGTAAAAAGCCTCCTGGTTAATGTTACGTAACAAGTAAAGGAAAAGGAGAGAAATCAGACTGAAGAGCCAAATCTTAGCTAACAGCTTTCAGGGTTAGCCAGGACAAATTCTTGCCACAGAACACTAAAAAAAATAAGTTATTGACATGGGAAAGGATAGATCTGTGGGATTATCCTGCACAAACTTATATGTTACAGAATAAGAAATATGTCAGTACTTCATACGCTAGACAGAGAAAAGATATGTCTAAGATTATTTCTTTCCACTTCAGTAATCTCAGTCAAAAAAAAAAAAAAAAAGAGTATTTTTCCATTGAAACACCATTGGTCTTCTTTATTATTTTTTTCCAAAAGAATTAATAAGGAAAAGTGGTAGTATAGCCTTTAAAAGGAGAAATATATCTTTGATGTGTAACTGCCACATTAGAATTTCAAACAACATGTGAAGACAATGCGTATTATACTATAAAGGGAAATAAATATGCAGAATGAATCTTAGAATTTTGTACAGGCATTCATTAGAAAAAGCAGCTGTGTGGAAAATCAATATCATTTACTACTTGAGCCACAATGACTTTCTATAGAACATAAATAAATATAATTACATGTGATTTCTCAAAAGACACCAATTACATCAGCTTCAGAGAAAGGCAACATAGAATCTTATAAAGAAAGATACTGTCACATATTCTTCATTTATTTTTACTCACTAATACACACTAAAGCTCAGTTTTTCTTATTATGAGTCTTATAATCACTCTAAACATGCTAGATTTTTTTATAGGTCCATTTGTAAGATGGCTTACAAAAAACCATTGTGTCTCAAACCTGAAGTTCCTATATCCCATCGTTCTATCTCTGCCTGTGGTCTGATGCTTCGGAGGAGTTCAAGAACAAGGCCACTACATACAACACTTCCTTAATATTCATCCAAGCTCCAGTCCTCTTTTGATTAGGATATTTCTGAGTTGAAGGCATTTTCTATGTATTTAGCAACCATAAATGGATTTATGTTTTATTAACATGTTCAGTCACTCCTTGAATCCATATGCCTGTACTACCGCATGTAAGTGACACATAAGTTGGTATCAATCTCTCTGCCATTTGCTTCAAGCATAACATTCTACTAATTCCTCTGACACTGGTTTAGACCAAGGCCACAATCATTTAGTGACTCCTGACTTTGCCAGAGTGAATAAGGATACTGCTTCCTTTACAAGTGAATAGCTGTTGATGATACAAAACCATTAGCAAAACAGATATTCTTTCAACAGATATTTAAAGATATTAAAAACAGATAGTCATCTTTGACATAATTCTCACATGGAGTGACAAAATTAAGCATGGAAACAAGGTATCTGTAAATGATGCTAGAACAATGGTGATGATACAAAGCTTTTCTGCAGATTTTTATCTGCAAGGTAACAAAACATCAATCTAGCAACTTCCATCAATACTTAATTCACAGCATATTTTCCTTCTGCATTTATATAATCTAGTTTATGGAAATCAAAACATATCATAATTTAGCATTAGAAAATAGCTAAATTTTTCTATTTGGAAGTTTATCAATACTGTTAGTACCCCTTAAAAATATTTCCTTTTTTTAATACTGGTATTTTGGAGTTAAAAATCACTGCTTTAGAAAAAAAAATCCTGTAAAGTTGTTCAAAATAAATTATAGTGAATACTTATGTGAGCTTAAAAAACCAAAAAATTAATCCAAAAGCTATGGTTCCACTTGATGAGTTATATGAAAAATGATCATATGGAGTTGCTCACTCCACTGTTTTAATTAATGTTACTGATTTCAGCTTTAACTTAATGTCCATCTGGTGTAAAGCTTCATGTCTGCATATGTTCTTCTCAATTTTTTTTGTGACTAGCAAATGCACACTTGAGAAATTATTCATTAATGTACCATTCATCTTTTTGCATCATGTTGCCAATGTCATGTTCTTTGCTTCACTATGAACATTTGTAATGAAAATGGTGTTCTCTATTTGAGGCCTTGTTCAAGTTCTACGTGCTTGCTCAGAGCTTACACTCTCTGTGTTTTCTCCTGCAACACTAGCAAATTTGTTTGTACTCTCCCTTGCTGTACACAGAACTTCAGTCTTCTGAAGACTCTCATTCAGTATCCCTAAACAGACCAAATCAGCCACAGGTCAGGATGTGCTGTTGTAACACTTGATCACAATGAAATGCATTTCAGCCAGCAGTGTTACAAAGTTTTTCTGCAATTACCCAAGTCCTCAAACAAGCTACAGTTAGTTGTCATTGATTTTGAAAATATCACAGTGAATTATTCCAGATTTTCCTTTCTGCTTGCCTGAAAAGATACAGTTGAAGCAGAATGTTTGCAATTGTTTACAGCTTGAGCCAGCTGTTACATCTTTAGAGTATGTGTCTTCAGGGCAACAACTTCCATGCCGCCTTTATTTTCAGCACCAACTCAGCTCAGAAAGATTCTCTAATAGTAATTCCAATGTTTGAATTAGTTGACTCTGTATTTACTAAAGTTCACTAGAGTGTTGCAGGCCTTCCTGTAATAAAGTTCTTTTCCTTTACTGGCTTCCCGTCTTCACAGTGTTTTAAGTTCCGAATCACCTTTGACTTAGCACAGATCATATCTCTAATGGGTATTCATTCCACCATTTCACTGACTTCCTCATCATTTCATTTCTGGGCAATGAAACAGCCCAAATCTATACCTACAATATCCTGAAAGGGTAAAAAGCTTTTTTTTTTAGAAAAAAATATGGTAACTGGTGTATAGAGAAATCTAAAAATTACTCAAAACTTGAACTATTTTTTTCTGCTTTTTTAATACCTTTGTAATGTAAGAAATCATCATTTTTCCATGCTCTGTACCTCTTATTTTCAATTGTAGGAACACCAGAACACATTTATAAAGATAAAAAAACCCAAAAATCAGCCTGCAGACAAGGGCTCATGTTCGTGTCACTTTATTTTTATCGTATACATTCCGGAGTAACATAAACCATTAAAATCTTGCTTCATCTTCTGGGGCTCAATTCACTCCTTAAGGATTACGGAGAGAATATACACCATAATTCTCTCAGCTGCACCCTAAAGTCAGGTAAAGTGCATGGTCTAAAGATTTAGTGCCTGCTTGCTGATATCAAAATGTCAGAACCTAGTGAGATGAAGCTTCAGCCCTCTCTTACTCAAGGATGGCAGGATGACAAGCATTTGCTACACAATTCTTCACTTTAGTTGATAAAGCACCAAGAAGACATTCACAGCTACGTCCTGGGACACTCTGGAAAGATTTCCTTTATGAGTTAACGAGTCTTTGAGAAAACTGAGTTGTGGCAGGTAGACACTTATTCAGCTATTAGTCTTCAGTCATATTAAGATAATGATGACTGTAGTGGTGAGACACCTTTATGAAGAAGACCCACTGAACAAATTTTGAAGAGGTTAAGAGCCAATTCAAATAAGTGAAACCAGAACCCCTCCACATAGTGAGGTGAGGATACATATCCCAAACTGGACTAAAAGAGAATCAAAAGAGCACTGTCCTCTTACTACATATTCCAGTTATTAGTGATGAACTTCCACAAAAATGTGAAATATTTCTCCATGAACAAATATTTCTCCATGAACAAATGGAGGGAAATAATGCTCAATTTCCTGAGTGTCATTAATTTATGTTAAGTATCCAAGTTCCTAGAGAAAAACCACAGTGGCCAAAATAGCTAGAACTGTAATTTTCAAAAATGTTGTCTAATGCTATATGCAAAAATTTTCTTATCCCATCTTACACCTCACTTGTATTTGGAAAGTTGATACATTTTACTTAGAACAATTTTTTTTCCAGATTGTTCTTCAATATCATATTTCTTCACCACTCCAAAACAAGAGTACTATAACATTTCTTTTGTAAGTCCACAAGTTTCTCAGTGGGCACAAATCAGCACATGGTAAGTTCTCAAAAGGACAATGTGCTTGGGTAGTGATTCAAGTGGCAGGACAACAACCCATCCTCTAATATTGCCTTGTAACTTCTTTATCATGTATTTTATTGAGAAACAGTGTCACATTTCTTCAAGAAAAAGGTGCAAGTGTGACTTATGTGACATTCACCATTCCAAACCTGGAAAGTTGCTAGGTCGTTAATTTTTTTGGTTTTCAGTTGGTCAGATGTGCACAGACTTCAAAAGGGGCTCCTTAGCTACAAGTTTTAGAACAGGTGTGTTCTGAATTCAGGGCCAAAATGCAGACCCCACATCAGTCCCTTAGATGATCACCCAGAGCTGCCACGTTAGAATTTATACTCACCACTTATTTCCACACAAAAAATAAAACAAAACAAAGAGAGCCCAAAAAAGAATCAGCATCTTCATTTTCCTAGTGAGAATGGAGACTATTACATATTTCTGTGCTCTTGCCTAACACACCTCGCACACAGTGACAAACTGATGATCATTTCCAGCTCCCACCACGATGTAGTCATCCTTAGTCTTAAAAGCCTGGAAGAACAAAGACAGGTGATAAGATGTAACTAAACTATAAAATATTAGTACACCTTTGAAGTGAAACTTTGTAAATAAAGTTCAAATTACTTCCTTAAACATTTTCATTCAGACCCAATCTCTTGTTCTATCAAAGTGGCTCAAACTCATCTATCCACAAAGACGGATGAGACTCGTTTTGAAATTCTTTTTCTAGAGTTGAGAAGTTATCTTGGTTAACAGTTTATCTGCTAAATATGTGTCATGAGCCACCCTGAAACTTAATGTGTCCCACATTCAGAGGACTGAGAAGGATCACCATGATAATGTTTACTTGCCAGGAGGTATTTATTTGGTTTCTCTCTTAGCCTGAATCAGAGCAGACAGATGCACTGATGTCACACATCCTGACCAAACACACCAAAAAATAATTGCTAAATAGCAACTACAAATTAGGAACTCGCATGGGAATGAAAGGGATTGCATCATTACAGCTCTTCAGATGGAGATAAGGCCACCTCCTTGGTCTCAATTTAGAACTCATGGAGGAAATGGGACTTCTTTTCCAATTTTAAAGATGTAATTTTTACTTTTGACTTCATTACAGTGGACTTACTGGCATATTTCATGGTGAACACAATATTGAACTGGGTAGGAAATAACAGCTTTCATTTCAGTCTAAACCATCTCACTTAGATTGTCACTGGAAAAAAGAAAATCTGCAATTGGCAACAACCTCAATTTTTACCATTGTGTTAGGCCATCTTCTAAAATTGGATAATGCAATTCCTGTTTTCTCCACACCCCTCTCTTATACAAAGGTGTATAATGGCAGTTTCAGTCATACATAGTACCAGCCCAATTTTTGCAAACATTTGGAAAAAATTCTTTCACCAATTATTTTACTTCAATGTAAGAGGCCAGCATAGGCTGGGGCATTAATGATGGCAAGGTCCTGCAATCCTTTCTTGCAGAGAGCAAAGCTCATCTTCCATTCCTAGAAACCTGGGTTTTCTTGATTTTTTATTTTTTTTTTAATGAGCTACCATGACCTCATGTAAAGGTGTGAATTTTCACAATAAATTTTGGTAAAATAACACACAGATATAGTCCTGGGATGGAAACACTTTAATAATCAAAATTCTTCACTGTGGCTTACTCTTCTTCACAGAGAGAAATATGCTACCTCAACTTGCTATCTTTCATATAGACACAAATACATTCACTAAGACTCTTTTACCATCCGGTATAGTCAAAATTTTAAAATTGTGTCCTCCGAAATAGTAGTAACAGTACATCACAGTTAAAATATAACCGGTTTCCTCTTTCTATGTTTCATTTCATAGTAAATAGTATTGTCTAGTTAAAAGGTTTAGCAATTTGTTTTTAACAAATTTAATTAAGTAGTTCAGTCTAAGACAGCAAGCAAAGACAAAATTCAGCAAACTATTAGTCCCGAGAATGCAAGAAAGTACCACTGACTTGGACCCAATGCAGTAAAAGTTTAGTAAGATACATAATATAAAGGTACCACATATTCACACTGAGAAGAGCAGTAAGCACAGAAAAAAGATTGGAGAAAATAATACCAAAAAGATTTGTATGGGAACACATAAACATTTCTTAGCTAAATCTGTTCATCAAGACCTCTGTCTAAAAAAATAATGGCAGAGCCCGGTTAAAGAATATGTAAGACTCTTCATCCCAGTAAATGGTGTTTAGTGGGAATAATTATGAATTAAAACTGTCAATATAAACTTACAGGCAAAATCTGTTTTGTGAACACCCTGCCCAAATCTTGATTTGTCTTTGCTGATGTTCAGAGTTCTAAAACCAGTCTCATGCAAGTTACACAAATTATGGGTCAAACGCTGAATGTATCAGTGTGCATATAGAACACAGTATAATTTTTATTGGTGCAACCACCTACTACTTCCTGTAAACACAAATCAAAATTCTTTTGTACATGCTTTTAAACTTCTTGTCTGGATGTCTGCTGCACCTTACAAAGACTACTATATATGTCATATGTACAGATCCCCCTCCTCAGCACTCCAAAAATGAATTCATATTGGTAGTATGGGCAAATCTTGGAGAGTTCATCAGGAACTTCTGTTGAGACACACATCTCTGTAAGAAGGCTGCAATCACACAATAGCTGCATACCACTATGAAACATGCATCTGTACCCACTGGCTGCCCATGAAGCAGCGGAAGTAATTCTAAATTTAAGGGCCTTGTTATTAGCATGTGTGCTTGAGTTGTTCTGTGGAATGTGTGGGAACATTGTTTATTCTTAATTGAACTGTATGTCTAAAAAGCTAAAATAACAATCATGTCATCCTTACACAACAAAAATGGTACCATAATAAATGCAGCAGTGTCTTTTTCCATGAAGCTTAACTCAAATGTCTTCAGCTGCTATTTTAAGCTTCCCATTACAAAACAGCTGATTATTTGCCAGTCATTGCTGCTGATAAAGCAGAAACTTCCAAAAGTTACTAGCAAAATATTGATGCCAACATTTAAGGGTGACAATGGTTTTATTCATCACCCATAAATGTACACACACTACAGGTTACCACAGGTTACTGTCTAGTCACAGAAAGCTTCACAATCTTATTATACAAAGGAGAGTAAGGGCAAAGTGCAGACAGATTTTAATGAGATTTTGTTTTGATAAACTGCTGTCCATCACATTGAATCATTTCACATTAGCACAATAAAAGACACTACACACACAAGGCAAAAGTCCTTTTTTTCTTCCCTTTTTTTCTGAAGAATGAGGCCTTCTGATAAGATTCTTCAGAGTACCATCATGAGTTAACCCGCTACTCCCATGAGGTATCCTGAGCCCTAGCACATCATTTGGTGAAGACAAGAAACAAATATCAAGCAAAAAATTATTTGGCATCTTATTCATGGAAAAGGCAAAGAAAGATTGTGAGCACTTAAAGGTGTAGCTTTTTCAGTGTGGTGCAAAAAGTTGAGGGTTTCCAAGAAAATAACCTGTAAATTCCCATTGAATATCTAGTACATGACATCAACACATGCATGTTCAAAGGCAGATCTCAAAGACCAGTGTGCATGCATCACCACCTCACCCTGTCAAATGGATGTTACAGGACCTTATTAAGACACAGCACTTTTCCAACTTTGATCCTAGAACATAGTATATACCTGAGATATTTTGCATATTAAAATACTTGTAACTCCCTAAATGAATGGCACATAAATTTTATCCACCTTCAGGAATGTTTTATGTGGTTTACAAGTATTCTCCAAATCCAGATATGTTACATAGACTACACAATAAAGATGCAGGCCAAACTTAACCTAAGTTATTACCAGAGGAAGCAAAGTCTTGCTGAAATAATGAGGTAAAAAGAGCCTTTTTTTCCACTGCTCTAAGTCAACAGCCTTTCAAAAATTGCCAGCTTTGAAGGCATTAGTGAAAGACCATTAATGCTTTTATTTATTGCCTGCTTTATGAATTTTAAATATGTATGTTCTATAGCAATCATCAATCATGCACAAACATCTTTGCATGTGTTTCAATTTGCATGTTGATTCCACAAAAAAACCTTGAAAATATAAGGGACCAGTCAAAAGAAATGGCAATTTCAAGTAAATGATCAGAAGTTCTCAGTATTTGAGTCCAAAACACAGAAATCAAAACAACTGAAACACTGGCAGTTGTGTATGGGAATGGTCAACTCTCCTTCATCAGGTGTTTATACACATTCATAAGATCTCCTTGAACCTCCTCTCTGACCCTTTAGGCTAAGCAGTCCCAGATCTCTCCTCATATGAAAGATGCTTCAAGCCCTTAATTATTTTCTTGACCCTTCACTGGACCTGATTCAGTATGAGCATGTCCTTGTCCCAAAAACCCCAGACTTAGACGCCCATAACTGGATTGAGTAGTTATTCATCCTCAGAGGTTGTAAGTAGAGGCAAGGATCACCTCTTTTGACCTGTTTTTTTTTTCCTCCTAATTTTCCTCCTAATACAGATCAGAGCAATCTTTGTCACAGGGACACATTGCTGGCTCATGTTCCATTTTCTGTTCACCAAGATCACTACGTCTTCCTGTGCAAAGCTGCTTTCCAGCAGGTCAGCCTCAGTCTGTACTGATGCATGGGATTATTTCCTATCATATGCAAGACTTCATACTTCCCTTTGTTGAATTCCATTATGTTCTTATGGCCTGACTCTCCAGGCTGTCACAGTCCCTCTGAATGGCAGCACAACCAGATTCTCGGTGGACTGTGTATCAACCACTCTTCTCCATTTTGTACATTCCACAGATTCTAGAAGCCAAACAATACTTGGAGAGATCAACTAAACAAAGCATTGGCTTTTTCAAATTGTAGGATTATTCCATATTTAGGAGAGGTTAAAAGGACATGTTAATTATCTGAAAAAGTGATTATTTTCATTACCAGTTACCATATCGGCCTGTTTATTGATAATGGCTATCATTGGTTGAAATATTGGAAAGTTTTGAGACGTCCTCTTAGCAGAACATTTGTACTACATCAGATATGGTACAAATGATATATTACTCATATTTATGAGTTTTCTTCTCTCAGGTTCCAGTCTGAATAACAATTAGGATCTGTAGACATACTTAAAATCTCTTTTCATTGGGAATACCTGATGCTAGATACCCTTGGATTTGAAGTATCTTTCAGGACAGTACTGCCTTTTGATTCATAAACTTGAATAGTAGCATCCCTAAAAGCATCCAACAATGAATCGTGAGGGGAACAACTGAAGGTTTTGGGATAGTTGGTATGTATTGGCAACTTCTGGAGCAGCATTTAAAGGGACTTAAATTTTTGCATGCATTCTAACTGCTCATGGTCTTACAGAGCAAGAGGCTGATTGCTTCAACTGGCATTATCAAACAGCTCCCTTAAGATATTGGAATGATGGTATCCTTGTACAAAGGATAAATACTAGATACAGCATTTCTGTAAGTTACATGTTGGTCAGCACAACAGGCAGCTCTCTCTAAAGGCATTACGGCAGAACACTCTGAGCTCCCTCCCAAGGCTGACATAGGAGCAAGCAGCTTCATGGGGAGGCTGAATGAAACTTTGGGACCAGCTGGGATTAGTGCAGAACAAAGACACCTTCTTGTAAAGTCTTAAACATAACACCAAGAAAAGCCAAGTCAGTATTTTCAAACAAACCTTTGAAACATATCATTAACAATTTTTTAAGAGATTGATTTCCAAGTGTCACTCCTTCCTTTCCCCTCCATTTTCTCATTTACAGAATCAGTGAGACACTAGCTAACCATACACAGGTCTTTCTTTACAAGTTTGAAGTACTTCCCTGTACTAATGGTATAATTATCAATTCAATGTAAAGGTCATTTAAGGACAAGCGTTATCTAGTCCTAATGCAGATTAAAGGCTACAATTAAGGTGATATATTCAGGATTTGACTGACCTGTAGAGGCTAACTTGTCCTCTCAACCAAATGCATCTGCAGTATATGTTGATTTTTCTCTCTCCAAACTAACCTAATGAACTACAGTGTAGGAGATTCTCAGTTTTGTTTCAGATCCAGAATCATTACATTCCTTCCAGATGGAATAAACTTCACACATAATTTCTCTACCTTTACACATTATTTTGAATAAAACATCAGCTGTGCCACAGAACCATGGAGGAGTCACATTCTTTTTTCTTTCAAGGGAACGGCACAATACTTTCATAACAACTTAATATTTAATTACTGTAACAAATGGGAACAAGACCAAACAGTTTGGTCAGTGGTAGTTCAGAGCAATACATATAAACCGTAAAGACCACACACTTTGAAACTATCTGCCTACTTTGCACGCTCTTCCAGTGAAAGCAAACACTAAAAAATAAAAAAATGTAAATTTCATGGACTGGATTAATGAATGCTGAATGTTCTCGCCAAGCAAACTGAAGAAGGGCATTCCACACAAAGATTTCACTTTTCCTCTCTGATCTTTTCACCTACACTACTTGCCTTGCTTCCCTGCCATGCTGCAGGACATGCTACCTTGCAACTGCACCGCTGTCAGTCTACCAGACAGATTAGCATTAACAATATCTGCAAAAATTCTCTTGCCAAAAAAAAAAAAAAAGTTTGACTGGATGCCATGAGCTTCTAGGAAAGGCGTTTATGGCAAGAGTGTGAATGATTACTTTGGTCCCTGAGATGAGGCAGAACACGGGCACTGATGTCAAGGAAGGCACACCACAGATTAACAGCCAGAGATACAATTGACTTCTACAGAACCTGCAACTCATTAGACAATTCCCCTGATCAGCCTTCAAGTTCCATACATGTATGAATCCAGAAAAAAAGTGATGCTGTCTAACTGATACACAAGCAAAGCTGATTAACCACTAAAAGTGCTCTGAATGCACCTTCCTGAAAGGGGCAGCAAAGTTTACACAAAATCACAGTTTCAAACAGGGATATCTGTATTTGGCAATATAGAGTATTACTCCTAACATTCATTCAGAAAACAGAACAGCTTAGAACTGCTTTCCAGACCATGTCATGTTTTTATCCAGTTGTTGCCTAATATGAGAATTATAAACTGCTGGAAACAGACTGAATCCAAGGTTTCTCCAATCCCAGCTCACTGTCCTAAGAAACAGGTTGGAGACAGGATCTCTCTCTCCCTCACTTTTCATCTGGCCATATGGTATTTGCACTGTTCATTTCCCAATTGACTAGATGCAACACATAGGTCTGTAATCTAAAAGTATCAGTTGGGCAAACTATTTATGAAACAGACTTTTACATTTGTTACTTCATATTCAATAGTATTAGAATGTTAACTTTAGATTGCATACCCTCATACTTTCAGACAAGACTTTTCTCCAGAATATCTCAAAGAACATATGCTACTAAGAAAATGAAACCATTTACTTCATTTTCTAATGCAATATACATTTAGCCTCACCACTCAAAAAGACATTTAAAAACTCCTGGAAGAACAGTGAACAGCTTTAAAGTGGGAAACTTGTCATTTTCCCAAATTTCTAAAATTTTAAATTCCTAAACTATACCTCAATTAAAAATAAATTATCTGGTACTGTAAACTGCTATTTAAACTGTTTCTTGCTGTTGAAAAATATCAGGCACAGAATCACATTCTCCATTGCCACATTAGTTTTCCAGTAGTTTTTCAACAATGAAATTACACACACACAGACGCACACACAAAATAAATAAACTTTAATCACAGTATCACACTGGAGCCAGTGTAATTAATGTTGTGTCAGCATTTCCATTTAAGCCACTATTTTCAAGAGGTTTATAGCACAGCCATAAAAATTCAGTTAGGTTGAAATTAAGCAAACAAGGTCTTATACAGCAAGCAACATTTAAGTATATATACAGACAGCAGCCAGTTACTACTTATATGGGAATTAAAATAGACGCTTACTGATTTTAAAGGGCACTGCAGAGCCAGTTTTTAAACAATATTTTTCTCAACATTTATAATGTCTCGAAAGCCTTAATCCAAGCTATGTTTCCTCACTCTTTTTCTTTCTCACACAATAGTTCACACAATTTCTTCCAATTTTGGGATTGTAAGCATTGTATTTTTGTTCAATGTAAAAGAATGCAATGAAAACATTTCTTTTGAAAAAAAACACACATGACCACAGTTTGATCCTGATACAGGCCTCCAGGTATTAGTGATGCAGAAATGACAAGTATTTCTTTTATCTTCCAATAATCATAAGCTATAGCTGACTGGAAAATCTGAGTGCTCAAATTTGAGGTTTTAAAAATGCTATGTAGAATGTAATTCTAAGTGAGGTCTTACTTCTGTTTTTAGTAGAACTCATCAGAGCAGGATTTGGGTCACTATTTCTGTCCCTTCTCCCTTCCTACTCTTTGACATTAAGTGTTGCAGAGGTACAGTTTCCAAAGGTGAGTTTTGTAGTACTGACTACGTATTGGTGACTTCTACTGAGTCAGGGACCATACTGAGTCCCACAATCAATCTGGTATTCCAAGCTGCAGATGACCCGGCATGCACATTATTTAAAGTTCTGAATGTATGCCAAAAATTTATTGCCAGGCCATTAGAATAGTGCTGGTAAGATCAAAAAANNATGAGTGGAATGCTTAATTATGTCTAAAAAAAGGTCAGGACCGCATTTCCTCTTAATTTTCCTGTAAAGTTTTGTTAGGATTCCTAAAACCTATAAAATTTAGACTTCTGTTTTCTCCAGTATTTTTTCAACTATCTCTGTTATTCTGAAAAATATTGAAATTTATTATCACATTATTGGAATTAAAATTCTATCTCCCTAAAATTAAGCATTATTTAAATTTTTTAATTTTGAAAATCACTACAATTAGAAACCAAATATAATGCCTCTTGTCAACTTACTATTTTCCTGGTCAATATTTAACTGATTTAATTCTATTACCTAATTTCTCAAATTATGTACTGACAAAGAGCTGAGGAACTCTGTGCACTGGCAGCTATTATATTGGTTTTTATCACAGATCTTCATATCTACAGTTTGAAAAGGACTTTTGCATAACAAACATAATTATCCTTTACAAAAGAAGATGCTCTGAAGAATCAACACAGTATAAGTGTGCTTCTACTATCACACCCTAAAATCTACATCCACCTATGTACAACATCTCCTTGCAACCCTTGTAGCCCCAAAATGTGATGAACATAGGTATGCCTGTAAAACTGTGTGAAAAGACAATAGGAGGACACAAAAGGAAAAGTTGAAAATTCCAGTTTTCAAAACTGATCCCCCATTTTCCCCCTTCAGATTTGAAAGGAAAAAAATCATTAACTTTTCTCTCACAGGTACTCATGTTGTTCTTTAACAAACTCTTCACTCTCATGAATTGCTATTTTGAGGTTTCATCTTGCCTTATGCTACTATAATATTTTTTTATTGTTGTTCTGGATGGCTGAGGGGCAGCCTGATTCTCATACATGACAGTATGAACACCTAAAGGACAATCCTGATTTAATCATGAGAGATTCATAAGAGTCTGAGTTTATTTAGGGCAGGATTCTGACTCTGAAGACCACCCAGTACCACAGAGTTTCAATTTCTTGGCACGACCAGCAAATTTACTTTTACTGTCAATCTAAACCCTTACTTTTCACTTTCCTAAAGAAAAGCCCAATTGTAATCCAAAGTGGTGAATTTAAAGGTTAAGGACTATATGTACCTCTGCCAAACACTGTGACATCAGGAAAAGTGCAAAATGACTGCATTTTTTGCCACAGATAATTGCCATAAACTGTTTATTTTAAGCTATGAAAGTGTTACATTTTATACAGACAATATTGCACTCCTGTTACTTGTTATGTCCTCATTGCTGATTTTTATCAGCATCAGTCCTTGCTCCTCACTCTTAATTCCTCGCTCTTCTCTGTTGACTGGCTGTCAGGAAACTCACAAATTCTTATTCAACTCAGATTTTTGAAGAGCCTTCTTTATAGCAGGATAGAACACTAACAGCATCACTGCACCTCAATCAACTGACAAGAACATGATCGCACACTGCTTCTGCTGGAGTCTTTAGCAAAAAACACCATTGTTTCACACATTTTCATAAAAGACAGTTTAGAGAAAGTAACCCAAAGCAAATATACATAGCATAATGTTAAATTAGTTTAATTAATTAGTCACACGTAGCCAAATAAGTTTAACACTATCCAGCTACTGCAATCCAAACACCACAGTGCAGTCGCACTACAGTCGACATGCAAACAGCAAAGATCTCCTGTAAGAGACAACATCTCATAAAGAGCAAATGAATCTTGTCACAGAAATGTTCCCAGCTGCCGAGGGTGCAAGTCTGGCTATGGCAAAGGGATGGTGCCAGCAAGTCTGGAGGAGCAGCCTTGCACCTGACCTTCATCATGCTTTCGTCTCCCTCTTCGTTGTGTCGGCCAAGTCAAAGGGCTGGTCTCCTAATGATCCAGATGGCCTTCTGGTGACACTGGGGTTGGCATCAAATGGGCAGCAGCAAGCCCGGCACACAGACCTGCCATTGTACTGGGAAGGACTAAAATGGGCTGCTGGCAGAAGCTTGGCCTGTTCTTACAGCCCTGATGACAGCCTGAAGTGCTGCCTGCCCACTGTTCCCTGGAGTTGGCTACAAAATGACCTTTCACAGAAAAAAAAGTTCTTGTCCGTAGATTACATGAAGCTGATATCTGATTGCCTCACTTGGAGAGGGAGAAGAACGAGCAAACAAGGAGAAGAGGTACACGGATTTATAAGGGCACTCACTTTTCCTCCCCAGAGAGGGCTGATGAAAGCATAGGGATGTTTCAGACCTTCCTTTTAACAGTATCAAAACATAATACACAGAGAAGAGTAACAAAATACATTTAAATTCTAATTAGTATTTATTAGTCTCTGTACTATTTAGTACAGAGACAGTTTAAGTAACAGTGGGATTCTGGTATATTTAATTTCCTTCCAATATACATTTCCTTTCATAGTTACAAAGCTTGTGCATTTTATTAGACATTGACAAAGCAGTGCTTTCAAGTGGGAAGTGGGCTGCTTGAAAAAATTATGCAGGGAGGCATACCAATTTTCACAACATCGAGTTATGTACTGAAGCATAAGATTTTGGAGACAAAGAATGTATTTCTCCAGCTACTTGATCTGTCTTTTTCTTTTCAAAAATCTGCATAAGTTAAAACAAAATACACTGAGTAAGCAAACAAAGCAACCATAAAAGGTGCCATAAAGAACACAAAATCAACTAAAATGAGTAAGGCATATGGTTGTGCACTGGACCTCAGCTTCCCGGTGAAAATGAAGAACCTATAGAGTAAGATTTGTATTCCTTTCACAGAATACAAAGAAAACTTTGGGTTTCAAATGTATAAGACAAGAGGACAGCCTTCCCTCAAAGAAGTTTAAAAACCACTAAAAATCTTTTTGGACTTAAAACCTGAGGAAACAGAATAAGTAACAGGAAGTCATGGTGGCATATGATTGCCTGAAAGTTTGGGCATTTCAAGGTTTAGACTAGACAGTTTCTGTTCCTTTATAAGAAACTCTGCAGAATTATCAAGGCCAACTTAGAATAAGGATAACTTCCACTTCTAGTGGAAGGTGTTCCTGCCCATGGCAAGGAGGTTGGAACTTAAAGATCCTTAAGGCCCCTTCCAACCCAAGCCATTCTATGATTATGGGATAACTGACCTCACATTTGCCCTGGCTTTCACCAGATTGCAGAACGTGAACCGAATGTGAACCCCAAGAATCTTCCTGAGTATTCTGAGCTGCTACAAGTACTTGTAAAATGGGATGCAGAATGAATACTCTGCTAATAGCACCCAGGCTGGGACCCAGGGGTATTTCAATAATACCTATGCACAGGAGCATACATCCCTCTGAACAGCAGTGCTCATCTCCTACTTGGATGTTTCTGAAAACCTCCTGCTGATAGTCTGCTGTTGACATCAAGGATCATTAGACAGCAATGAGAAGAGAGTGAAGATTTCCACTGATTATTATTACATTTACACTGTTAAAATACCACCTACAAGAAAAAGTTTGCAGAAAGACACACAGCTTCAGAGGGCACCGCTAGGTTTTCCCTTTCTCTTCTCATGTCAGTTAGCAGAATGTAAACTTAGACATCACAAAGAATGTGATGTTAAAACAAATGTCACAAATGTGTGTTAAAACAAGGATCACACATGAGGTGGTAGAAGGCACAGGCATGTCAGGAGAAGGAAAGCAAAAGCATTATTATCATGTGCTTGGGATCATATTTGCTCCCATCTATACTACAAAAGAAGTAGTGAATAATAAAAGTGAGAGGGCAAGAAGATTTTTCTGGACAACATTCCAACCAAAACACCTCTTCACATAAGAAAGGGATGGGAAGACATGGGATTTCTGGGATGGGAATTCTGCAAACCCTAACAAGTTGTCAGTCATTCTACTAACTGCTCCGCAGACTGTGCTTTCCACACAGCTGTCCACAGCCGGATGTTCAAGAGGGAGGTTTGGCAGGAAAGTATTTTGTGAATACAGACCAGCATCAACTTGAATAATGACAGACACAGGAATTCCTAAACTTTATTAGTACACAGAAATAAGCAAACATCTGATTCAAAAGTGATGTACTTATTCTAAAACTGACAGCTGATTTAAGAGTTAGATAGGGATATTGACCTTTTGGGGGAGAACTTGATTCCAAGTGCCTTTGTTGTCTAGGGTAGCATAGGATTGTCAAGAATCAAACAGAAGCACAGGAAAAAGTGTCACTATTTCAGAGAAAAATGTGGCTCTAAACACAAACTTGTATAAAAAAATTATGATAATTTTCAGGAGATCAGCTGGTTTTCCTGGCCCAGCTGGCATTTAGATAGAAATAAAATACAAGCTCTAGAACTGCTTATTTTTTAGTATGGACAGAGTCATAAACAGCCTGTAGCCAGATCACAGGCACAAACCTACTCCTAATGAAATCCATCCCTGCTCCCCCTCAGATATGTCAGAAAGCTAGTATGTTTCTAAAGTGAGCAGATACATAGAAACTTTATTGTCAATTAAATTGGTTGACCATGCTATTTTGCCTCAACTGGCCAAGTCATACCAACAGCATGTAATTATATACTGCTAAGAACACAAAAAAAGTTTCTGCTGACAGGTGTTCTCACATTTTTGCTTTTTTTTCTGGTGGCTGAGAGTTGCTGGTCCATTAAACAACTAAACTTAGTGACTCCACATGTGAGGCAGAAATAAAATAAGCTGCTAGTAAATTTAAAAATAATAGAAAAGATGGGATCTCCAGATTATCTCTTTGTCACACATTCTTCCCCCATACCCCCATTCAGGGGCCTTTTATGTGGACAACCTCAACTTGACTAACAGGCAAGTATTATCCTTTCTAGATGAAAGCTGGGCAAAATTGTGGCTTCAACAGAACTCTCAAACTTCCTCTTAAAAAAACAGATGCAATTTCAGAGAAATCAACATTTTTCAATCCCCTGGCTTTGAAGAAGTCACTGAAATACCTAATTACACACTGTGGGCACCAGAAAAGTAACTGGCCAAAACCAAGTAACAGTAAAGCAGCAGTAAAGCGTGACAGCAAGTTTAGGCATTAAAGGTACACCCTTCATCATTTTGTCCTTGTTAAGCACAGGCACACAAAGCTCTTTACAAAGGTCTAAGAGTGTGTCCTCCATGCTGGAGAGGAAGCCAGGCCAGATCCACAAGAAAATGCATAAGGATTCTGCAGCTACTCATCATATGGGGCATCAACCATGTCTATATCTACACAAGAGAGCTAGAAAAACACGCTGCTGACTTCTAAAGGCAATAAGCTACTCTTGAAATGCTTTTCACTGCATGCCATGCCCTGAATTATCTGCTCTTCCTAAGAGTTGCATTCATGCTAACAGATGGAAAACATCATCATCTAAACTTGGATCCATGCCTTGCTACTGGCTTTTACAAAATCCATTAACATGGTTTAATTAGTTAAGTTAAAAACATTTTTGTATAGTGGCCTGTGGATGACAAATTTTCCCACAGTACATTGCAGATATGGTGATGTATCTTAGGGAAGTACCCGTAGAGCTTTATGTGCTTAGCCCAGCGCCAGCATAGACACAGGACTCTGGTCTGATATGCATGTGGATTTACAAGTAGGTGCTTTGTGATAAAAGCACCTTACAGTAATTATGCCAAAAAAATACAAAACCAAACCACTGCCCCCCAAAAAACCAAAACAAAATCAACAGAGAGAGCAGATGAGAAAGAGATTCCATAACACGCAGGTCTGTCACAACAACAGAAAAAAGAATACTCTAATATAAGTGAAAAAGATTGCATCAGAAAATCAGAGGGAAATCCCCAGCCCTGGAACTCAAGAGACATTCTCATAGACAGAGCATCATATACATGTGTCAGAGAATATTTGAAAAATTCAAGGGTGGGCATTGAGATCAAAAAGAGGGCAGTTTCCCTTCAATAAGAGATAATCCCTATCCATGTATCATTAAAGAGATTACAGAACTAGAAGAGAGAAGGGAGCTACTGAACCCCAGACATGAAAATCCAACATTCAACCATTCTCTGAGGCAACATTTTAAAGATTGAATTGCACTGTGGGTCTACCATGACACTATCATTCTACACAGCTATTATCCATGCTGCTCAGTGTAGCACTATCATTCATATTCACAAAGCAGGTTTTTTTGTTCCTCTGTCTCCATACTTTTCTTTTTCATGTGTAAATCTTTTTAGTGATATCCACAGTTATACTGATGAGCAAAAGATTTATCACAGAACACTTCAGCTCTCCCATCTCATGGGCTGTAATTTTTCAGACTGTGAGTCAGGGCCCTTTCCATTTCACTGAAACACCTAAGAGACTAGTTTATCTGCAATGTGAATTTCCTATACCTTTAGTAATTTCTACTCAAGAGAAGATGTAAACTCCCATTGAAAACTGACTAGAGCTTCACCTCTTGCAAGAAAGCTACAGTATTTCAGGTTCTTGGCTCTTCAACTCTCAGCTCTACTCCAGTGAATCCTTCCAAATCTGAAAGAAAGTAAAAAAGGGTGCAAGTCACTTAAACACTGCTGTGGCTTCTTGCTACAGTGATAGAATTGAAATGACTCTGCGAAAACTACAACCAGTCCTCTCCCAAGTCAGCCTCACCTTGTCAGATACTAGCTTTTATGCTTGAACTGTTTGGCAGGTCACTTCTGTCTCTTGAAGTGCAGAAGGCCTTTCCCTGTCTTGACAGGAAATTGCTAATCTTTCCCTTTGGAATTCTTGAAGCAATGTCCTTAGGCTAAAATGCCAAGATAAGATTCTATGTTATTGCCTATTCTCTTCTCCATTTTGCATCCACAGTCTGACATCCTTTAAAGCAGTTTCTGCTACCCTCATTACAATTTCTGAGAACTGTGGGGAGTAGTTAAGAAAAGTAGAACAAAACTAGAAGTTCAATTAATTCCATATACTTCAAAAACTCTGTACTACTTTCATCATTCTGTGTTAACAGTACTATTAACTACTTCCTTCATCAGTTAAGCATTTGGGTTGTTTTTTTTTAATTGAGTTTCTGCAGGATTATAGACATTATAACTTGCCACAAAAGTTTCAACATTCCTGAAGTCCAAGCGTGACACTTGCTTTTCTTCACAATTTCCCATTTCCACTTTAGCAAAATGTTATGTAGCAGAGTTCTAAGGATAACTTTTAAAAAAAAAAAAAGAAAAACTATTTATTAGGATTTGTTTTATTTCAATTGGCAAGAAAACATAAAGAAAACAATTACAACTGATTCAAAAAGCCTATTCACTGAACAAAGTCAAGCATTAAAATAAAATTATGGTTCTGGTTTCAGCTGCTAAGAGCAATATAACTCATCATTCAGGATCAAACCACCAATGTCTACTTATAACAGCGTATGGTTATGTAAAATTAAGTCTGGCACTGCATTGTGCTCAGATACTTGAGGTTTGGATCCTTAACTATGAACTTCCTCCCTTTTATGATCTTAAGCCAGAGAAAAATGGCTGTGTTTTAATCTTGCCTTTTGTAATTTTCTTGGTCTTTTCTTTCAAGTGTTTACATACAGTGATACAACCCTGAGTGATGCCACAAAGTAACATATCATCCAAATCTAGCTGTTTACCACAGATACTATGATATCATTCAAGGTTGAACAAATCATTTTTTTTTTCCCATGGAATGATAATGATTCATTACAAAGAAGTGATTTTTTTTTTATTGTCATTCACCCATGTCTGCATCAGAAGGCATGTTTATGATTAAAGGCTGTAATATTGTGATTCACCAAATTTATTCAAAATTATTTTCAAATGTAAAAAGAAAAAGATATCTGGAAAGAACCTTCAGCAGCATTACCAAGTCCCTTTGTTCTTATATTATAAAGACTACATGACTGGAATTCTGCACTAGATTCTCTTCAGTCATTGCAAACTGGTTTGACTTTACTATAGTCAACAAACAATAACCATGCATAATTTCATTAAATAAAACCAATTTGCACAAGCTAATTGTCTCCTTAATCTAATGTTTTCTTTTTTATTACAACACTGGTAATGCAAGATATAGGTGCATAAAAAAGACAATTATGAAGATGATGAAGAAAGTTAAACTCATCTGTTACTAATGAAAAAGGCTATAATAAAATAATTATTTAGAACTTCACATTTTCCAGAGGAACTTGAACAAAATACTGGTCTTTATTGAGCAACACAGAAGGGGGACTTCTCTTGTTGATTGGGCAGGAAAAATAAACCCTTCGTCAAGCATACCTCTTTTCATCTCAGACAGTCTAAGTGACAGGTTTCTAAAAACATGTCATAAATAACATTATGTCATAAACGTTAACCTACTGTTCAAAATTACAAATATTTACCTGATTTTTCACCTTCCTATTAGATATATTGTATCTGATCCTCATTCTACACTAAATAAGTACATTACGTAGGGATTTAAGCTTCCTCAATTCTGTCAATGCCACTCAATCTTACAAATTCAAAACTATGATGCTGGGGCAGCTCAAAGCATGCTCTCACTCTCTATTTTATTTTCCAGCTAAAACTTTGCTAACAGCTAAAAAAGCGCCCACTGCAGAAAACCAGGTTGAAACTGCTTTCAATCAGTTCTGAAACCACAGTAGAAACAGAGTAGTACCTTAACCTTCAAAATTTCATTTAAGATTATACATTCTATAATATAACTAAGAATAGCACAACCAGTCTCTTTGCTTAGATTGTCATTCCTTTGTTTTGCAGACAGGTAACTCTGGACTGTGTTGTTTCCACTCCTACAACATTTTTAAACAGAAGACAGAGGTGCCCATTTCTCAAACTTGTTTCTATGGCATGCACAGAGAAATACAAAAGTATTGTTACCTCAGGAATACAAAACCTGTCATATGCTAGAGGTGCCCATAGTGTTCGTCTTCACAAAAGGAGATGAGCTGCAGTGTGCTTTCTGTTCTCCCCTTTCAGGAGATCTGCATGAATAAGAGTAACACTGGATTGGCATTAGGGTTCATTCAGATAAGACACAATCCATAAATCCCTTTTCAGTGCAACTCTCAAAATCAAATTCATTGTCACTACAGAGGACTACCTCATCTCTAGTTTTTGTCATGCTTCGCTTTTGCTTGATTCCATTAATGTTGTCTGACCATGTGTAAGGTCCAAACAGATGCCATAATCTTGCATAATCCTGCTATTGGAATAATCAGATATAAAGTTTTCTAAAACATTTAAAATAAAAAAGATGGCAAAAGAAAATGTCTAAATTTTAAATAATTTAAAAAAAAACCCCAAAACATTAGGACCTGGAAGATTTTTGCTTTTTAGATTTTTTCCTCCTTCCACTAATTTTTATTTATTGTTCTGAATTTATTATTCTTGATCATAAATGTTTAAAATAAAAGGCTAAATGTCCAACAGAGGAAACAGTAAAGAAAGAATAGATTATTGCTGCACGGGTCATACATGCTGTCTTTAAATATTTAATAATGCTGGAGGAATAGGCTAAGGTATAAATTAATCCACACAAGTAAGCCCTACTGCATTCGCATTCTTCATGGAAAAACAGATTAATTTCCTACTGCACCTTGCTTTCCAACACACAGAACACAGCAATACAGATTTGCATTACTGTGCAGTGTGAAATGCAATATTTCTATTTCTTTAAGTAGCTATTTATGTAGGACGCTAAATCTAGCGTTAAAATAAAGTGTGCTTGCTCTCTACAGAAGTGTAACATAAGGCCTTGAGAAAGATAAGGCCCCACAGACTTGTTGATCAGCTCCAGAGATACTATATTTCCAGGATGGAAGATATCACTAGTCATAGAGCTTCATGTAATCTCACTATTTAGGAACCTTCCTGTAAAAACAAACAAACCAACAAACAAAAAATTTCAATCACCCTTTCAAGCTATGTAAAACAAAAACAAAAGACGTTTAAATAAGTGGTTGAGGAACAGATATGCAAAAGAATTCTAATCTAACACAGCTTCTCTCATCTATTTCAGAATAAACTTTGTACAGTCTTTTTTTTTTTAAACAAGCACAACCAACAGTTTATGTGGCAATCCAAATTGGCAGAAAATCTAGAATTATTTTTTTTATTAGGATAAATGGAGCTAAAAACCCTTGGTGGTCAAGAAGACAAGAAAAATCTAGAGGAAAGCTAATTACAAAATTCTTTTAAATCTGTTTCTGCTAATGCCTTTAGATTTTGTACAAGAATATATATCTTAGTCAAAGGAGATTTCCATAATTATTTAAAGACATTAGCCATATACCTAGAATGGTATTTATTAATTAAAGGTCTCGTTAGACTTAATGTTTATTTCTTGAAAAAAAATATCACGTTCTTGTTTAGACTTTGAATCTCTGTTCTTTTGGGGTAGGCACTGTTATCCATTTACACAAGGAATCTCTGGCACTGCCACATTATAAACCAGCAATACTGCTGAAAACACCTCTGATCACTCTGTTGTTTTCCTTTGTTTTCCCTTGTTTCATTCTTCCTCAGAAGCTAAAGAAGTTATCTATATCTGAACATTTTATTTCTATCAACAGCTTAAGCAACAAGTCCAAGACCTCCCAGGCAGCAGAGCTATGGTTGATCCATGCAAGCAATTTTTCTGGTGGAATAAGAGTCTACACTGTAAGAAAAGTTATTTTGTTGGTATAGTTTATTTGAGTTCCTGAGATAGCTATATGCCAGAAAAGCAATCTCACTTTCCTGTTTCCAGCGCAGCTCCTGCCAGTGTGGCTGTGTTAGCTAACTGTGATTTTCCCACACATCTAACCAATAGGACTCTGCCATCAACACTTTAAAGTATAGCCAAGCTTAGCTTGTGAAGCAATTGCAAAGATCATCTTTTTCTATGCCTGCATGTGATATGATTTTGTGTGAGATGGAAAGGTTACTAAAAATCTGCCAACCCAAATGCCCTGTTTGTCAGCTGGATGAAAACATCACAAAAGATACAAAAATAGTCCAAGGAAAATGTTGCTGCATTTTCATCATATGAAAGAGGATTAGGGGGTGGACTTTTTTTTTTTTTTAATTACGAGTGTCTTGCTTGCATTAATTACAAGAAACATTTGAGTCAACTGTTCCTGGCTTGGATTAATTTCATGATTCAAATTATCCTGAATTTACAACACATTTGTGTATGTGTTTCATATTGGGACAGTTTTAATCTTAGTAAAGATTGAGAGTTTGAGACTGCAACATTTTATTGTCTTCTGCTCCGTTTTGTTCTCATATAAAAAATACCCTTCAGAATTCAAAAGGTATATCAATTTGATCTACAGTCAAAAATTTAAAAAACTGGGGATGTGACTTGGAGCTATATTTTCTGATATTTATTCGTGACAGAAGTACCAGCCAGCTTTGAGGCCACTAAATTTTACATGTGCATCAAACTTGATGAAAAAATCTTTTGGATGTTTTTTCTCCTACGAAAAGGATATGGAGGATATGGAGGATATGGAGGATATGGAAGAAGTGTCAGTTGCTTGACACAGAATAAAACAGTTTTATGCAGTTGCAGTCTGCAATGAACACAATGAGAGAGCATAGTCTCAAGCTGTGCCAGGGAACATGAGGAGGAACTTCTTCACAGAAGGAGTAATTGGGCTGCCAGGGAGGTGGTGGAGTCACCATCCCCAGAGGTATTTAAGAAAAACCTGATTGTGGCACTTAGTGCCATGGTCTAGTTGACAAGGTGGAGTTCGGTCAAAGGTTGGATTCAATGACCTCAAAGTCTTTTCCAACCTAATTGATTCTGTGATTCTGAATACAGAAAGCTACAGACGATAAAAGGCGAGTAGCAAAATTTACCTATGTGCATGAGTCTTTCCTCTGTATAATTTCATTTGCTTCACAGACATACTGCTCCCATGGTTCCCAGTAGCATTGTTACAAAATAGTCTCATGACTGTATTTCAAGAGAAAGGCAGGCCTTCTTTTAGGCTAGTTCTTGTATCACTGGAGAAAGTCCAGTAGTAAATTGAATCAAATGAAACATGTCAAGATAAAATATTACAGTTCTTAAATAAACAAAAGCCTAGACATACAAGTTGGAGTTTGAAACACCCTTTACACATTATTTTCTCATTATTTGCTCTGAAAAACAAGTTAGTTCGTTCACTATGGGTCAGATGCCCAGTAACTCACAGAATCAGCATATAATATGACTCATAAGCAAGTCTGCCACGGAAGCCTAAACATCTCATGTCCCAAGCTATTTTTAGATTCGTAGATTATCATCAAATTCTGATGATAAACACATCCATGACAGTGATTTTTGTACAGCTGTCAAAACTTTTGTGAAGACTCAAATGCTTTTTGAAATATAATTAGGCTAGTGGATCAAATCATTATCAAATTACTCACCATCTTAACAAAAGTTTACCTGTCACATTTAATAATGAACTAGCTTTGATACACACATTTCATCAATCACAAAATATCAACAGTATTTTATGAACACCTTTCTGTACCATGAAACACTATTTATGACTGTAACTTCAGCATTGACTGGAAACCTATATGCATACTTTTCCCATGAGGCTGAAAAAGTTATCATGAATGATTTAACCACGGGATACTTCCCTCTTGGTAGAACATAAAGCTGGCTCTGAGATTAAAAAGTCAGATTAGATTGCCTGTCTAAATCAATTCAATCAGGACTGTGACAATAGCATTCCTACTTCAGATTAAATGATTTGTTTATGAGTTGTATTTAGAGGTTTACCTGGCTATTGAGAATAAAAATAGATGACAAGATGTATTTCAAGAAAAGCATACTCTCTTATAAAAGTAGTTGAAAATCTAGAGCAATAGTCACTCCTGTGCACTACCAAAACTGTGAGCTTTACTGTTTTCTACTAGAATTGCAGAGAAAGGACTTAGCAGCATTTTCAATGTACAGAATTATGCTATGGTATTATGTGGAACCAGATCCAAGGACCTGGACAACCCCCTGCAGTCCGTGGGATTTTACAGTGCAGCGATATAATGTTCTCCCACAAAATATTACTCTCTGAAGAGCCTGATAAATGTTTATCTTGGGCTCTCTTCCCTTCCTGTTTAAACAGTACAGTTTCTATACTCTTCAATAAATATTCTGGTTTAAATTTAACATTTTCATACCCAAGCTTCCAACATTTCTATGCTTCTGAAATTCATTCTTTTGTATGTTGTAACTACACAAATATCACTAGACAACATTGCTGGCTTCACTGTTAACAAATTCAGCTGTTCCTAAAACACCTGGGCCATACAACTCTGTCAGATGAATTCAGAGTTCAGGTTCACATTTAATTTCATCTTGCAATACAGTATCATTAATAAATTGCACCAGGCTGCACAGTTCGGATGAAGTCTATATGCATTTTTTTTCAAATTGACAGGTCTTACTTTATTTGTGAGAGTATAAAACTTGCATGGGACTCTTTAATTTGAAACAGAAGTACTTTAATGATGTTTGGATCTTCCACATCTTTGCATTTCCCTTCAGGTCAGCAGCTGAAGGCCTTGAACTTTTGTACAAAATCTAATGAAATCACGGAAAATGACAGCAAAGAGAAAATTAATGCGTCTTAAATATATTTCAAGACATGATGGCGTCCAAATGGGAAAAAAGAAAATAGGGAAATGCATGTAAGGAAAGGCGCAGGCTATGAGAAACAGGAACAGGAAATAAAAAAGTATATTGGGAAAAAAATTGAACAAGCTACTCAGAGAGAAAAGATAACTGATTTGAGAACAGTGATTGCTTAGGCTGCAATTTGACACAGTCATTCCTAAACTACTGAAAAGTTGATGCTCAATCTGATGTCTCCAGAGGAAAGTCTGAGGTGTTCTCACCTCAGACCCCAGAAGACAGTAGTCCTCTACAGTAGAAACATATACAGTTCAGAAAATTGGACATTCTTGTTCAGGGAAATCTAGGACATAAGCTGTTTGGGACCTGAACTTCCCGTCACCCCTATATGGGCATATCCTGTTGGGCCCCAGTGAATTAACAACTTTTAGACAAATTCTAGAGGCTGCCAGTTTTTGTGGGTTATTTTTTTTTTTAATGTACTATGCTTTCAAAGTCTACCTTCCTTCTTTTTAATAACTGTTTACCATAAGTATTCAGAAACCGGATCCTTACTACTACAGATTTATACTTAGTCTGTTTGAATACCCTAAGGCGCACCAGATAAGTTGGTTGCACTTGTAAAATAGTAATTAAACTGAAAAGAAAAAAAAATACATTTGAACACATGAGCTATCAAGCTGAGAGAAAAATTCTGCAATGGCTGAAAATCAGCTGATCTTTGTTTTGTTTTAGACATCATTATCAGGAGTTATGTTGATCAAATTGGGTAGGGTTTTTTCTTGCTAATCCTAGTTTATTCTCTATTTCTGCACCTATGCTTAGGGGTACAGTAGATACCCTATCTACAGTAGTAGATAGATGGCTTAGGTGCCATCTGATACATATATTCAAAGTCAGATCCATCAGGATACTTTTAGGACTGAATTTTTTTCAGTGCAAAGAAATGTTTGTCAACAGCAAAACTCAGTGTAACACACAATCTCAAAGAATAAGATACATTTTAGGCAAAACTGAAATCAAAGTTGCAGTAATTTAAAACACTCATGATTTTTACTTTTTCAGAGTTAAATGTTTTCCTTTTGAAGCAAACTTCCATTTCAATTTTATTCATATGGCAAAATATGCTAAGTAACGGAAAAATAGAATCAAAGAGAAATATTACTTCAGTAGTTTTACCTTGTGAAAAATAGCGTTTGCAATTCTCTTCTCTATGCTCCACCATGCTCCCCTACCTGCAGTTTAAAGCTGTATGGCTCTGTCCCATACAACCTGCAGCATTACAACATGCAGCCTTTTCTCAGTGCAGAGCTGAGGCACAGAAGGCTTGCAGCATTCACCTCTGCTGCACTAATGGCTTTCACACCATTGCAACCTGAGCCAAGATGCACAACTAAATCACAGCTATGCTGGTGCTAGGGTTTGACTCACACCTCAAGTAAGTCCTGATCTTTATTGTCCCCTTTTTTTTCCAAAGGGCTGGAGTCACATTCTTATTTCCCATTTGCTCCCTATAAATTCTCCATTCACAAATGTATGAGTGAAGCATTGTCATGGAAACAATTGTAAAGGCTAAAACTTTACTTTAAAAACAATCTTGAAGAGTTTTGGGCAGTTTTTCTCAGACCACAGCTGCTGTATGTTGTCAGGCATAGCCATGGTAGATTTCACTATTTCAACATGAATGTTGAATATATTCTTTATACTACAGAAGGGTGGGAAGACTGTGGTCTTTCTGTTTCTTTTCCCCATTTGTTCGGAATTCCTGCCTGCTCCTCACTCCAAACTCTTTTGCTGGCATACATAATTGTGTGCCTTTGCCACTCAGCACCAATTTGTAAAACATTACTTTAATCAGCCACTGCTGCTGGCATCGCCCTCCCTATGAAATGATATGACCAGAATAATGACAGGGATGATCTGCAGTGATTTTCCCTTGTCCTGCTGTTCCAACTGCAATGGAACTGAGGAGAGGAGAACATTTTATTTATATGAAGCTCTGATCACAGGATCATTGGATAAGTCAGGTTGGAAGAAACTTCAGAAAGTCTCCAGCCCATCCTCCTGCTGGGACACCAACGAGATCAGGATGGGTGGCTTGGGAGTTTATTGAACCAGTTTTTGAAAGACTGCAAGGATGGAGGCTGCAACACTTCTCCAGACAACTTGTTTCATTGACCATCCTTGTGGTGAAAATATCATTGTATTTGAATATCCTCCTACTGGAAGATACTCTTAGGCTAAGCAATCCTCATAATAAGCATAAGGAACATAAACTTATTATTTAAATATTGACCTTACCAAATGAGATGCAGTGCTGCTTAATGGAGAAAAACAAAGTAAACTGGTGACTTTTTGGGTACTTCTAATTAGACTTTTGCTACCTTGTGGCTGACAATTTATTTAACTTCTGTCTCAGCTTCCTCATTTACATAGAACATATAATGACATCTACTTACTCTGTAGAACATTTTGATGCATATAGAAAGTAATAGGAAAGAGGGTAACTTTGATAATGATGGTTACAATCCTGATGTAAGTAATTCCTACTGTTAAAGCAAAATATTAAACTATACATATATACGTGTGTACGTATGTTTATATACATACACATGTAGTTCCTAGCACAGCTATAACCATCCTATAAGTAACTATTTCTGAATTAACCTCATCCAGATAGGTAATATGTAAATCCTACAAAACTACATAAAAATTATTCTGCCTTGTGTATGCATATGCATGTCCTGACTTAATTTTAAACTGTGATGCTCCTAAGAACAAAGTTTCCCTTCCATATGACAAATTAAATTTCTTTACATTCTACACCCTCAGGGGAAGAAAAAAATAATCCTTGTTATTATTTTGTTTCCAAGGCCACTGAAAATACAGGAACTGAGCAGTTTGATCAGAATTCCACAGCACTACTCCACCCCTATAAGAGTGTATGTTGAATAATATTTTGTTCTTACCCCCTTTGGAAGACCTTCCTAGACAGATTGTAAAATATCACAAAGGCTTAGCAAACCAAGCCTTCAGAAGAGTGACAGATAAGGCTTTTTATTTTATAAGGGGCTAAACAGACGATCATCTGAAGAAAACATTTGTTACTTTGCAGCTTCTACAGAAATCATCTTCTTCCTAAACAAGGTTATAGTAGGAAGCCAAACAAAGCAGACAGATTATTAAAAGACAGAACAGTGCAGACAAAACCCTAATTCAACAAGCAATACAGAATCACAGTTCAAATTGTTAATAGAGGCCATGTTAAGCAACTGCTCCTCACTTAAATGCATTGCTTTATAAGGTTACCACTGAAAGTGCACTTGTACATTCTGGCTCCAAGGTCTACTCAAGTACATGGTACAGATTTCTTGCCAACTTTTACTACACAGACCTTATTATAGAACAAAAATATCACACCCATAATTAACAAATAGTAGACATGCTCTACCACTAATGATGTTCATACCGAATTTTCTTTAGAAGAGTACACATTGCTTTCAAGCACACATATCTCTACAAAGCTTAGAGAGTGATCCTTTTTAACCATTACTTTACACATTATATTGGATGCTTTAATTGATATCTTTTATCAACCTCTTGCTCAAGACAATCAAGGAGTATTTTCTGCTGTCTAATTGGAATGACAGGGAAAAATTAGTAAGAACAGAAATTTTATCAATTTATCTATCAGTGTAGATTTAAAATTATATATATATAGATACATGCATGTATGTGTGTGTGTGTGTGTGTGTAAGAATGTGCTGATTGATCAAAATTCCACTTTTTTCTTAGATGTTATTTCTTCATCACTACAAGAATAATAATATCCTCATTGCCCACGCCACTTTTTCTGAGTACTGAAAGAAAAAAAAAAACAAACACTATCCACTAAATTTCTCTTCTACTTTTGCAAGCTTGTATGCTTCCCTGTTGGATGGACTTACAGAAAAAGAGAGGTGGCCACAGGAGGGATGATGTCTGTTAGCTTAAAAAAAAAGCATTGAAGCCCAGTTCCAGATCTTCCTCCAACATCGCCCAAGCAGAGAGGATTTTTGGATAGACTCACTTTGAGGGAGGCATGGGAGAAAAGTATCTCTGATCACAAAGCACAGAATACAGCAGGAGTATAGTGTATGGGGAAGGGCACAAAGCTAGTGCCATAGGTTTCACAATAGCAGGATCAGTGACAGGACCTGAAAAGTTTGTTATGTGCTTCTGAGTATTTATAACATGATGCTGTGAGTCAGGCAGCAAAGCACACAACACTAATGTAAATAGGATGAGATATGTGGATCAAGCCAGTAGAATACCTAACATGTCAGACAGAAACTTTCATCACGTTCACAAGACAACAAATTGAGACGGACATTTCCAAAGCGATGGTGGACAGCTAATTAAAATATTTTCATTGCAATGACCTCTTCTCACTCACACTGTTCCCAATGACAGTGGGAGCAACAGGTACTGAGAACCTGCCTTTTTTATTGAGGTGTTTAAATATGGCACTCCTATTTGAAAAGGCTGACACTGCCTTCCATAGAAATTGATCCATTTGATTAAGCATAACGGATTTTGGACAAGTGAAAACATTTTGATGAATGCTTCCCAGAAGGAACATGGGGACAAAGAGGCAGTTTAAGGGAAGCTGTGAGAGAAACTCAGACTGAAAGGGAAGGGGAAAGGAAGGACACCAGGTCTGAGCCAAGCCCTAGTTACTGCTTTTAACATGTGCCTGGAAATGTATATATGTGAGTATAAGAGGGAAATGAGCCAGAACAAATAAAATTTTAAAGTAAATGCTAAACATGTTTTTCTTCTCCATCTCATGGGAGAATAAATATTTTATCCTGCTACAGTTCTATTATTTATCTTCTTCATACCACATCCAATTGGGGAAGTGAAACTGTTAAGACTTAATGTCAAGGTTTAAGGGAACTGTTTCATTTTGAGTTCAAATGCTACACTTTAGCAGTAGAACATCTGCTTCAAATGTTTCAAAGGCTCTTGACATTTACAACACTATGCTCTGAAAAAATCAAGCAACTGAGAGCTTCAAAAACTGAACATTCTTTGCAGTGTCCCTTGCATACTCTATGTTGTCTTATATAATGTACCATTATAATGTTGTCTATATAATGTACCATTCTGCACTAAGAATTTTATTTCAACAATTTAGTAATACCACACTTCTTATTAGGGAGATAAAATTATCTCTCATTTCTTAGTATAAATAAAGCTGACAGGTTATACAAAAGAGAGAGGGGAAAAGAAAAAAAAGAGGTTTACAGGAACCACAATTTGCTTGCAGGGTCACCCTACAGCATGTTCATTGTGTGTCACTATTTGTCTGGATTTCACAGTTGTAAATTTTCCACAGTGAATACTAGTCTTAAAAAGGACTTAAAATCATGGGTTTTCATACATTTTATGGATGTTTCTAAGATTACAAAACAAATAAAAGGAACGGAATTTTCTCATTGTAATAATTTGCTTATTTGCCTGCAAGTGACCTTAGAACTCATAAATTTAGAAAACTGTAGAAATACATTTTAATCAAATCTCTTACATAATAAAAGCAGCCAAAAACTCTTAGCATCAAAAGAATGCAATATCTACTTCAAGGCCAAATTTACTGTATTTGCTCACTCTTACTAATAAAAGCCATTATGAAAAAATTATTTGTCTTTAAAGGATAACAAATACAAATCACATGTTAAAATCATAACTAAAAAAAATCTCACCCTTAATGTGACAAAATAAGCAAAAACCCAAGCCCTACTCAAATTTGCATGTCCCATATAGACTAGGTGGGTCAATATCATATCTTATGTCATGAGAGTAAGATTGGACAGCACCTGTTCAAAGTGGGCTGCTCAGTGGTCCCAATAAATATTTCATTTACATTCAAAAGGGGCTATGCAAAATAGCAAAATGAGTCCCACTTAATTGCTACTAATCCATAAACTGCCTGTGAAAATCCTCAATCCAAACTGACACCCCATGCCAAAAAACAATGCAAAAGATTTTCTGGGCTAATCATCATTTGTAGAGACATATTCACTAAAACCAGAGCAAGATGAAAAATGTACATACATGAATATGGTCTTTGGACTTAACTGATTAATTGTGTCCTTTCTGGATCACAAGACCATTCAATGGAAGACATGAAATGCTAGAAAGGTCTTAAAAACGGGCAGCTCTTCCCTGACCAGATGGTAGTGGGTCATTTTAAGGGTGCAGAGTGAGGAAGATGCTCATGTGTCAAAGGAAAATGCTTTAATTGCCTACAGAAGAGTGACTCACACTTAATTAGACTGGCATCAACACATTATCTCTAGAGTAAGAGTTGCTGCAAAAGACTGTAAGACTGCTATATCTGGTCCAGGCTTTGGCTTTCCAGGAAAAAAAACAAGCTCGAAAGGGCATATGCATAGAAAGTTCAAGTCAGCACTAAATTAGGACTCACGTTACACAACCAAATAAAGTGAGAAATTTTTCACACACTCAGGCAAATATCATAGCAGGGAAAAAGATGCTGACCAGGATGTGAATGATGCCAAGTCACTCTTCCAGAAAAGTCTGGAAAAACAGCTTCATAAGAAGCATTCCAGTTTTCAAACACAGATGTTACCAAAAGAGGCTAAAAAAAATGAGTTCAAGTTGTTGACTTAAAGGAAGCTCTCTTGATCGAGGTAGACTGCCAGTGTACTCAAAATATTATAGTATGCCAAATATACCTTTGTTTCTCCTAGTGTTCAAACACACAGGTTATTTTGGTCCTGCTGCCTATGTACCATTTTGTGACATGTAGACATGAGATGTTCAACAGCAGATTCCAATCCAGTATTAGGTAATAAAGATAAATACAGGGTACTAATGATCATTTATGTCTCTCCAGCACAAAATGAACTACAGAAATCACTTTCTTTCAACTTCTGAGACATTGTGAAGCAATTAATCCCATCTGTATAAAAAACAAATTGAAAGTGTAGTCTAAAATAGTCTTATTTGTCCTATGTTTTTTAAGCTTGGAAATGTCAAATTTAAGCAAAATTCACAGTACCTTTTATCACTCATTACTCAGGTTGCCATTTTGGGTCCATGCAAAACTGTTAAACCATAGATACCACATCCAAATAAGATGGGACAGTTTTTCAATATACCTAAGCAAATGGCACAGTAAAAGAAAGAGATGTTGACCAGGTTTTAAATGAAGCTGAGTCATCGTTCCAGAGAACTCTCCAGACACCACTTTGTAATTCTAACTACTCCAAAAACTCCAGCATAAATTATATTCTATTTGAGATAAGAATCTCAACAATCTATCATATGATCAGATCAACCTTATACTAGAGATGAATATACATTAGCTAAGAAGAATGATATAGAAGCAAAATCAGAACAGCTTGTGACAAGTGTTTCTTGGGAACAAGCTAATGTGTTATGGTGACTACAACAAAATATGAACCTCCACTTATTTAGGTCTGAATTTATTTTGTCCTTTTTGCTGTAACTAAAGAACTATAAGCAGGAGAAATGAAAGATACTGCAGTTATGGGACAAACTGGAAATTAAATACAAAGACCCTGAGCTAGCTTTCAGCACAAGTACTGACTGTAGTCTAGCTGCCACTACAGAAACATTCCCTAGTGATACAGTAATACCAAAAATTAGAGCCACCTGTCTTAAAGTCCAAAAATAATGAGTACAATGATCAAAGGAAAGGAAAATGTCTTTGGCCTTAGAAACAAGGGTTATTCCTTTGTTGATAACTACTATTTTACTTCACATAGAGTTTTCTTTCACGTCTGTTTACTGATAATGGAATATTTTCAGGTGAATCTATGTGAATAGTTTCTAGAGCTTTCCAAACTTGTGTTTAATTTATTAATCACATTAAATAATTATTAATCTATTTCTGTTCTGTGCAATACTTAAATCAAAGTAGATCTCTTCCAACTGAATATACTCTAAGTCTCATTGTCTTCAGCAAGAATTCATGTGAATCAATTTATGTACATCTGTAAGTTTAGATGCATAAGGATGCTTTTTAAAATCATTGTTGATTGCACCTTTTCAACCACCAAGTTATTGCAAAAACATCTCCCTTTATATCTTTACACCACCAGTTTTTGTAATGTTTCTATGCACTGATTGCAGAGAATAAAGTCCTCGTGTCCTTGACATGTTGAGTGACCTAGGAAAAGAGGCCAGAATTCTTTTCTGTTCATAAACTTAATAAACTAATCATCACTAATCATGTGATCCTGATCATTGTCAGGATCACATGGCCAAAATCTGTATTTCTTGCAAACATACTCTCACTGAGTAGCACTCTCAGAAGTGCTCATACAGGTGCAAAAACTTCTCCAGTGGAAGAAAAAACACATCTCTGTCAGTATTACACGCAATTTTTGATAAACCAATCAAACATACACATGGATAATCTTATCCACATGTTAAAATGCCCCCAATATGAGGGCAATCCACCACAGGTACAAGCGTAAGAATATGAATACTGCCACAACTGATATATGCACACTTCCAAGGGCTGACAACACCAACCAGACAAGCACAATGCGGGTAAAGGACTTTTGTAAAATTTGCGCTACTTTGAACAAAGTCAGACTTAAGAACCAAGCAGTATCTAAACTGTTGAGGACCAAAGAATTGTTTGATAGCACTGTTCTTAGACAAAGAAACTACACATGAAAATTGATTTTAAATAAAAACACATATAGATCATTAATCTAAAATCTAGGAATTTTATGGTTTTCAAATAACTTTTGATAAATACCAACTCCATGAAATATGTATATTTTATTAGCTATGCACACAAACAGTTACCATGTCCTATAAAAAAATTGTACTAGCTTGTCTTGAAAGACTTCAATAACCTTGTTCCTAAACGCATTTTTTTGAAGTCTGTAATCCAGACATGAAAAAATACACTCCAGGCTGAAACCCCACATTCAGAAGTTTTAGTTTGCAAGCCTTGTTTCAGTTTAGTTTGGTTTAAATTCATCTTTTCATGTTGAAAAAATGACAAAATAAAGCTCTGTGGTTTTACCTTTTAGAAAAATATTCTTGTTTCTCAAAAACAGCTTTGAATTTCCCTCTTCTATTTGACTTATGAATGAATAGAACAAAATGTAATACGAGGTTTTAGGTTAATTTACCCCTCAAGCTCTATATGTGAACTGAAACCATTCTATAGAAGTCAATGACAAATTCAGTCTATGCGTATTTGTTAATTAAGAAATTGAAAAGACATATATATAACTGCTACTCTTCCACAAAGATGTCCAACATTGTTTAGTGTGTATAGATGCATTATTCCAACAACATTTCTGATTTTCTCCAGCTATGGACTTCTCTTCACTGCAGTAGTCTCCTCCATTTTCTACTCCAATTTAAATAGATAGTAGTTATTTCTGTCCTGATATCATATCCACATATCCCTCCACCACATTGTATGTGATCAATCAACAATTCCACTATAGAAATTCATAGTGTCTAAAACTATTATGTTACTCTGAGTTATAATGAAAAATGAGTTGCGAAGCCTTAAGAAAAAATTAACACCGCACGACTTACTTTTTATTAAGGGATCGAATTAACTCTTTACAACTTGCAGTCCTACTCCACTTAGACTGAGAATTTTCTTACAACTCACATGTAATTCAGGAATCATACCACAAGTTAGGAAAGTCATTATTCTGTACTTGACACACAGTTGTGGCCAAGCAGTTTACTGTGTGGAATGCTCCAACTGGTGGATGCTATCATGCTTTAAAGCATTAACCAATGTCCCTCCTTCTTTTGCCAGTTAAAAAAATTAATATGCATTACATATCATACAGAAACAATCTTTTCCTTCAGAAATCTCTCATGGTTGGGAACCTATCAGTTCAGCTTATCTTCAACTGCTTTTTTTTACTTTTACATATATAGTTAGTGAAACTTCGAAGGGGATCTATCTAACATACTAGTTTTTGATTCCTGGCATTTAATGAAAAAACTTGAGTATTTGTGGCACTTTCATATGCCCAGCTTTCTACCCACTGGGATACACATTATAATTCATAACCATTTAAATTACTACTTGCAAGAACAATTGAAAGGTAAATCATGAAAGACACAGCAAAACCATAAACGATTCATGAGACCCTTCATGTATTGCAGTTCTTTTTCTGTGTACAGAGGAGTTGCTTTTCTGATTAAACTATTAAAAATGGCACTCTTGTAATTCAGATTTGCCTTTCTATAATTTTGCTTGTATTTCAGTATTTCATTCCAACTAGGCTTGCCCCAGTTCAGGTTATGAATATAAAAAATAATACATCTCCATCAATTGTCATGTATATTGCTTGAGGAGAAATGAGTCCGACTTAGCCTTGCTCCTCAAAGAGCCTACAAAGCAAAGAAACTTTCCAGCAAATTTTTCTCTACCTGCAATCCTATTTTAGACGTGTATAAATAGTCAACAATATGGTTTTACAAGTATCCTTCAAAGTGCAACTTGCGAGCCTCATTTCCCAGTTACTTCTTTTAACAAGGCAGTGTTGGCCTTGCAGCGCATCCGTCAATATCTTAAATTCATAGTGTAACAGGATATATTACATAACCATCACTCTAGTAAATCAAAAGAACTTCAAAAACAGAGAGATAGCAACACAACATCTGAAATGGAACAAGGTATTGGATAAGGTACAGCAGGGGAAAAAGAAATTTTAAAAGTCTCATCCATACATGAAAGCAGCAGTTTTAAATGTATTTTGGTCACACAGCTGCTTCACGGTTCCAATAGGCTACATATCAAATGTTCACTAACCACTTCTTATTCATGTCCTGGTATGTCAATGGGATAAGAAAATAATTCCCAATCAAGCAGTTACTTCTATTTGTCCTAATTATGCAGAGTCTTTGGAGAAAATATTTTGGTGATATCTAAAAGAGTATAAATATTTTAAGCCTGCTCTAACCAATAAAATTATGTCTTGTGTTTGATTTTATTTCTCACCAAAAAAATCTGCAGCTGCTTAATTTTATGTCCATAGCACTCTGTCCAGTTGGTTTTTTTTGGAATGACAGCAAGATGTGATAAGTGAAAGAAACCAAGGAAATAAGAGGTATCATACATACTTCATCTACATCAGATATGCAAATCTTATCTCTTTTCTATTCATTTGCTCCTTCCTGTACACCTGGATCACATTCCCTTCATTATCCTTGTTATATGTTTCCATTATCCAACTGTCATGGGTTGATACAGGCTTTCTTTTGGTTAATGGAATATCGCCCTGCTAGCACCTTAAAATTCTCTGGTGAGGACAGGGACCTATTGGGGGGCAGGTTTTGGATTGACATGCAGGTCTGGCCACTCAAAATGGAATGCGACTTTTGGTAACACCTATATAAAAGCCGAAGCCGGGTTCAAGACCTTCTCTTTCCCTCCTGTCCGGCGACCAGGTAACATCGTGCACCAGCTGAGGAGGGCCCGGTTTAGGCCCTGCTGCCCCAGGGTGGCTGGGCCCAGCCAGGACTCCAAGAGCTCGCAGAGGAGGCAGGGCTGGCCACGTGTCTGGGGCCGTGGCTTGGCGGGGATCAGGGCCAGTCGTGGCTGGTCGTGGCCCAGGGAGGGGGGAAGATGGGATCCCCACCACCCTATGCTGGGCCCCGAAGAGCAGCTGTGAGCGGCTCACACCATCAGATCGAGGAGTGGAAGAGAAGGTATCCATCAGCCTTCCCCCTGCCACCTCTGGTGTGGCTTTGAAACATCTACCACAGACCTGGGCAAGCTTTAACACTTTCCTGACACGGATTGAGACTTTCTTAAACTCTAAACCTTTTCAGAGATGAGAGAAAAGGCCAAATTGCAGACCTGTAAAGAAACAATATGGAGATCTCAAAGTCAGTAAAGGAAGAGTGACTTTTAAGTGATAGAGATGACAAGTTGCCTTGGACTGGGTTGAAAATCTCCTACGGATTATGGTAACAAGCTGTAATATGCTAGAATAATCTTTTAAATTGTGGACAATATAAACTGGGAAGATGATCTGTGGATTTGAGCAAAGGTATCTGTGATGAACCAAGTGAATATTGAATTAGCAGCTGTAATTTTCATGAGCCCATGAGAGGTTGAACTGAGAGAGATGAGAAAAAGCCCTCTACCAGTGAAGAAGACATCTCTGCTGCCTAAGTTGAAAAAGATCCTTTGCTTTTGAAACAGATAATTTTTAAAAGGTACCACCCCAATTCTGTGAGTCTACGGCCCATACATAGTCATGGGAAAGGCTACATGATATGGGAAGTTCCACAACTGCAGAATTTCCCGGGCAGGCTACTTTTGTCTGAGTTGGAAGCCACAAGCAGACTGTTTCTCTTGTGGAAAGTTACCAAACAACAGGAAACTTCTCTCTCTCAAAGACTGAATGAAAGACTGAAGGTACGGACAGGGTCACCACAGGACGAAGCAAGCACAGCAGAGTTCAGGGGAAACGTCTTCTTTCTTTCTTTATTCAAAATCTGACTCCATTTATATACATTTGTACAAAGGTCAAAAGATTGGCTACACAGATCACCACCTCTTTAACCTGGATGGTGAACAACACCATCAATTACATTTCTCCTCACAGAGAAATATGTAAACATTCTAAAAACATACATTGTTTACATGAAGCTGCGTGAGAATCTGCATTACAAAGTTACAAGCACTCAAAAGCAAAAAAACCTAGGGCAACAAAAGACTGTCTTATAAGTGGTACTGACCTGGAGGCCTGAGTTTTGCCTCTTTACATTATTGGTAGAAAATGAACAGTGTGTGGTGGGAGAAAGGGTTGGTTTTAGAAATTAACTTGTGGGGTCTTTTTCTTTTTCTTTTTCTTTTTCTTTTTCTTTTTCTTTTTCTTTTTCTTTTTCTTTTTCTTTTTCTTTTTCTTTTTCTTTTCTTCTCTTAGAGTATGTTAATAAAATCTATCTGGGTTTTTTACTTCTAGTTTGAGTCTGCTTTTGCCTTTTTTTCCCTATCTCTCACTTAGCAAACAAATTTGGCAAATGTAAAGCCACTACATAAATGGTGCTATGACTCGGATAAGCAAACCTAAACCACAACACCAACAAACAGAAATGAAAGTGCCAAGTTCTTCCATTTGATGAGCTTATTGGACGTCATCTGACGAACTGAAGAATATACTTCCTTCCACTTACAGACATTTCTTGCTTTCTACTTTCCCATAGCTAATCTTCATTGTTTTGTAAGCCTGTTTTATGTAGCTTTAATTAACACTACTGCAGGTTCTCAACATCATTAATCATAATTCCTCTGTTTTCCTAGTTTTTATAAATACACAGATTTTTGCAGAATGCCATAAAAACCTGGCAAATCACAGCAATACAATTTCCTTCTTTAAAACTTATCCATAATGATAAAAGGAATCATGCACTCAGTCAAATGTCTGAGAAGGTATTTTAGCCTGATAAGAGGAGAAAAAGGAACTGACTTGTAAGTCCAGACACTAGAATCCCCTAACAAAGAATAAGTTTCCTAGCACTAGCCTGTAATTCAGTTCATTAAGTAATAAAATAAATACAAGTTGAAGTGGTTTAAGTATTCTTTTTTGTTATACTGATAAACTGCAGTAACACCAAATACTTGGTTGCAATTTTATTGAGGAAAAAGTAAGAATGTACTAAACAAAGAAACAAGAGAATAAGTCAAAATGGAATGGGAAAAGGGCTAATTTGATCAAAGCTATGAAAACACCTGTTTTGACTACATATAGGAGTACACTGCTCTCTTTGTAGGACAAAAGGTGCTTCTGCCTGAACAGTGCAGCATCAGTGATTACATCACTTAGTTAAATTTAGGTTTTTTCTTTAGCAGTTTTTGTATTTTGGTATCAACAAAGTTGACTGAGGAAAATTACATCCTTCTTTGCACATCAAGATGAAAGCCTAGGTTTTCTATCTACATGAATGCTCATAACGTAAACAATTGCCTAAAATGATGTTTCTGTTTTAAAGCACAAGTAATCTGAGTTGGCAATTCTTAGTTGCTCTCCACTGCATGTCCTTATGTTTCTTCCTGGTTAACACTTACTCTTCAGAATATCACCATGTTGCCCCTCCGAAAAAAAAAAAAAANAAAAAAAAAAAAAAATTAGCCTTCTCACAAAACCCTTGAAGGAAAATCTGGGGCAGAATTATCCAACACAACCCACCCTTAAAACACAGAACCACTTATAAGAATACATAGCAAAGAAAACTCTTCAGATGAAAAATCGATATGTCTCTTGATGGAAACTGGTCATGGTATGTACCATGTCTGTAAATCAAATTAGCAAATTTAACAAACAACAGTTGGCAGGAAATGCATAGTACTCTTGCCCCTGGGCTGCAGTCCTGTAAAATAAAACAGTGATTTCTTAAATATATTTAACATACATGAGAGCAGTCATAACAGTCGTCCACAGGTTCAATTCACTTTTTTGTAAGAGACTGTTTGCTTTTTGGGTATAGAGTACTGTCCATAGCAGATGAACACAAAGTTATACAGTTACTAAGCCTGGATATTTTATTAAGGAACAGAAAATGCACCCACTAAGAACTATTATTGAACAACCAGAGCAATCAAACAATATCTACAGTGCAGCTTACAGCTGCTTGTTCTGTCTTCACTATTCTATTAAGTCACTATTGCCTTGATTCACCAAAGTTACTTAAGCATACGTCTAACCTTATGAACATGAATAATCCCCTCAAGTCAAATGACTATTCACTCAATTAAAGTTAGATATATGCTTAGATACCTTGATGAATTGAAGCCCGTAATTGCCCGCAGTTGTTTCTGACAATTTTCTGCAAATAAAAGCCCGGAGTTTTGCCAATGAAAATGTGATACTATAATGTTTTATCACTGAAGAAATTAATTTCATTTAATATTTTTTCTTTTAAGTCTGTTTCTCCACCTGTGGTTCCAGGTAAAGAGGTCATCAAAGTAGATACAACAAAGAAAATTGCATTTTAAATGTAAAATAAATATGAAGGTATGGTTTCTCTTCCATTTCTAGGAAAAAAAATCTTCTGAAGTATGAAGTACAAATCTTGCAAAAAGACATATGAGACTTGTTATTTCAGTAGTTGATATTGAATTCATTGATTGGCCAGTGTCATAACCTGATGATTGATGGAATGAGTACGAAGAGGAGTTTCACTTGAGATTTTCAAGATAGGAAGCTCTGCAGCTCTTGAAAGAATTAGAGTCCTGGTCTTACTGCAGCACCCCATGAAGTCTAAGGAAGGATTTACATCAAATTTTGAGGTGGATTAAACTTTTACTTCTCACAAACTATCATCTTCCACATTTCTTGACAAAAAAATCCCACCTACTTGGCAATACCTGCTCAAAGTTAGTATTTTTTAATTATTTCTAAAAGATAGGATTAGAAATAAAGGTAAATGGAAGGAATATTAAAAAAGAAATATCTTTATGTATAAACAGAATGAAATCCTTGGAAAGTATGTTCTTTAGAACTATTAAAACCTTTATAAACATACTATTAAAAACACGGTAACTCTAAACAATTTATAACACCACAATTCACAGCCTTCCTGCCTGATCTAAGGCTAAGTCAGAAAACGGCTGCTATTCTGTGGCTACAGGTTAACCAGCTTGCAGAAGAAAGACATAATTATCAGTGGCCAAAAGGTGAGAAGCAAACATAGTTTGTTACCCCATCTAAAAAGTTAGTATTCAAAAATTTGCCAATAGCAGCAGATTTTGTTGGGAGAGCAATACTGTTGGTGATGAAGAACAGCATAGGTAAGTTGCCAAAAATGCCCACAAAGTATAAACAAAAAAAGGTTAAACTGAGAAGAGTTTGAGAGATTCCTATCCCTTATTTTCTGGGAAGCATCCTTTAATAACACCTACACGAGATCACACCTCCAAACTACAAACACGCATGGCAGCAGTAGCCTAAAAATTTCTTCCCTCATCTGGCATTTTTGATTAAAGGAATTGTAAAGGCTTTTTGATTCTTCATAATGAATTATTTGGACATATGCTTTTTACTTTTCTCCCTGGAAGTCTTAACATTTCCTTATATAAAGACAACATGGGTAGTCCACATCTGCCCACAAGGCTTGAAAACAAGTAAAATACATGCATGCAGAATGTAACTAGTTCTACTTTTGGAACTATATCCAAGGTTTCTGAATAAAATTCATAGTTGTATATGAACCACACATCCTGCTCCCACCAAGATTATTCACCAAAATAATTATCAGCTTCAAAAAATAATAGAAATAGCTATAAATCACACTACGGAGCATTTAAAAATTTGTTTCACAAAGAAAAAGAGGTAACCTGGCAGTGCCCATATATATATATAAAGGAATATATACCTCCTACAAACTGGTTTCTCAAAAATTCACAATCAGAATTCAAGCCCTGTTCCTGGATCATATGGGAGAAATGGGAACATACAAAGTTTCCAGATATATGTACTTATAGAACGAATAAAGTAGGGGAGGAAAAAAGGTGTGGTGAAAAACTAATCTGTAGTACCTTAACCTGCTTAGCCCTCCAGGATTACCTAGAAGAGGCAAATAAGTTTGTTATTAATCTAACATAAGTATGACTTCATCAACTGGACATTTCAAACTGTGTTCAATGCTTCTGAGAATTCCCTTCCACAGCAAGTCCTGCTATGTGCAGCAACGTAACACACAAAGTATTTCTCATGGCAACATATGGTCACTTAATAATTACCATTTTGGGTTAACATACTTAAAATACCTCTTGGAATGATTACTGGAAAAATCTGTTTGTTTCACTGAATTAAAAAAACCTATAAAGAAATACCGATCATTTTGTTGTTACTACATTAACTCACAGTTTACCCTTGAGAAAACAAAGGAGGAAACTAACCTGATTTTGCTCTTTAAATCATGTTCTCTGAGCAACTTTAGTGTTAACATTTCTGCTAAGACTATCACAGCTTCCAATTTTCCCCTGAAGCTATGAAGTTCATGACCACAGTTTGTTAGAGTGATATACTGAACGTTAAACTTTTAAGAAAATGCCACAAACAAATCCAAATAAAGCAAGTATGCACCTGCTCCCATACTTAATTTTTCTCTGCATTTGGTGAGGTTGTCAAGTTATTTTGTTAAATAATAGCTTGAATCATATCCTGGTTTAAAAAACAATATCCACAAATAGTTCCTTAAAAATCTCTGTCCTTTTCTTTCAAAAGTTTTATAACTAAACAGGGTTCAGCTCCTGCAATAACTCTACAGATTGTTTCCACCCACACAAAAAAAAAAGCAGCCTACCTACTGCACAATTTATACTCAAAATGTGTAACACTATTTTCTAACTGGAAACAAAACCAATTGTGTGAAGTGTACAGTTCATACTAACATAGAGAAAATAAAATCCAATATATCTTGTTCAAACAGTAAGTGAAATCAGGAAAGCTCACAAGAAACAGGAGGGGAAGTTCAACCCTCAACTGAACTGCTACAAATGGCAAAAGTAAATTTAGAGCCT
Organism: Cyanoderma ruficeps; assembly: GCA_008694505.1. NCBI lineage: Eukaryota > Metazoa > Chordata > Aves > Passeriformes > Timaliidae > Cyanoderma > Cyanoderma ruficeps. The sequence goes on along the minus strand of VZDJ01000065.1, from coordinate 262,896 downwards.
TGAGGGAGTGAGAGTAGAGAAGGATGTGAGGGCTGAAATCCTGCAGCAATTTCACAATTGCTTTTTACAAGTCATTCATTGCCAGATGACAAAAAACAACTTTGCATGCAAGGCAAGAACACCTGAAAAGGAATAAAAAGACACCTCCCCAACAAATTTGTCATCTTTTCATTTTTAATTGCCCTCATTACTGAAATTCCGAGAAACAGTAAGAACATGGTAAGGAGAAAATAAAGCATTTTAAACCCCTTCATACTAGCCCATCCATGATCAGAGAGAAAATCACATTATTTGGAATATACATTTTTTTTATTCTGAAATATATTCATTAAGACATGAGTTTCAGAATCTACACCATTTTTGCGAGCCCCCATGTCCACACAGAGCCCCAAGCAAATAAATACTTTTCCTGTTTTCATAAAAAAAATTATGCAGGATTTCCTGAGAACATGATTTTCAAATTAGAGACAAACCAAACTGAAGAGTATGTGTTTCCTTTACCACAGGAAATGTAGTGGATTTGGTTTAAAACTCAATTTATATATCAACTAAAAAGCTGGAAGTTCTTATCTGTGACTGAGTTGTGGCAGCTTTAGAAAGTTGAGGAAAACAATGCTCTAACAAGAATTTAGCTGTTGAAAATATCTTTTAGAAATATTAAATTTAATAACTCTCCAGTGCACGTCTGGGATTTCTTTGTAATCTTCTTGAGCAATGTGCAATATTTTGGCAAAATCCCAGACCCTTTCAGTTAGTAGTAGTAGAGAAAAGGAAAGGTTATTAAGTGAATTTGTTGTCTCTCTTTTTTTTAAGTTTTAAAAACTTTAAACATAAAAGAAATCTTGCTTTACATTAACTTCACCCTGTTGCTGCATTCCAAAAATTTAGTGCAGATCTGTATGTGCACCATCTGTATAATTCCAAACCAGCCTTACCTGCCCTAAGCAATTACTGTGCATGTGCTGACCAGGTGTGAAGAGAGAGGGGGAAGGGGAAAGGGGAAACAACTGAGCTACAGTTGCAGATATGGAAAGGCAAGAGCTGAATTTCCTGGCTTACCCTGTGGCCCACTTAATGTCTCCAGTCAGATGACCAAAAGAGGCAACTAAATTTCACAGCAGCCGGCACTGGATGTCAAACAATACATTATAGCCACAAAATATTCTAATTTTCTTTTCTAATCACCGTAGCCTCAATGCGTTTGAGTTACATCCTAGCCTGGCAAATTTTTATGGTTGCTTCTCCACACACTTGATTTCCAAGAGACCTGAGCATGACGCTACAGTCCATATACTCTATCTTATTCTAAGAACTTGGTACTTTTAATTTTATTGATTTCTTACAAAGTAAAGTTTCTACATACTGAGAAGAGGCTTTTACAATCATTCCACTAGTTTTTAATACTTAATCTGCATTTGCAGCAGATTGTTCTGTATGTTCTGTATGTTCTGTAAGTGAATATCAAGTACTGGCTCATGGATGTTACAAAATTAAAGAAAAAATGTCTAGCTTGTCTGAGTTTGTTCATAGTTTTTAGTACTCATATTAGAAGAAAATAGAGAACTAGACTAATAAAAAGAAAATGCTGAACTTTTAGAACTCAAATATTACTTCCAGCATCTCTTTTTCTCTAATATATTTTCACAGTTCTATTTCCTATCACTGACTGATATTCTTAAAGTATCGACTTGAATACATTGAAAATAATGGCTATGATAGAAATTACTGTCAAGCTAGAAAGCTTAGTCCAAATGGCATGCAGATATTCTTGTCTCCCATCCTTTTTCTGGTTACTTGCTTGAAGGGCATAGCTTTTACTTGGCATTTTAAAAGTTCTATCACATGCATTGGCAGCATTGTAATTTCTTATTTGATGTTTCCCAGCTATAGCAGATACTTAGCTCATCAGCTCAAAAAACCAGCTGTCTGCAATATGGGTTCAGCTATTCCCCTATTCTACTATACTTCAAATATTTTTTTAAAATCCTGTGCTAATCCCTCAACAGTAAAAAAGCAGCACTATATTAATTCACATGTGGCAAACACAGCGTCTTCCCTGCCTGAGCTAAAACTCCCATCACGCCATTACTCAGTCAACTACTGCCAGTTCCACTGCAGCCACTTCCACAATGGTTCCAGAGACATTCAGTCTGCAGCATTTCTTATTCTCAGTACAACTCTTTTACATATATGTTTTAAGACATTCTTGGAGTGCAATGTCAAAACAACTACAACGGATTTAAACAACATTTTAAATCTAGTGGAGACTAGGTTTGTCTCTTAGCAGCCTTTCAGATGTTAAAGGTCTGCTTATTCCCTAGAAGACATGGATACAGAACTTGGAAGCAATGATTTCAGAACTGGTTTGGGGGTAGGGATGTCAAAGGGAGCATGTCTTGAGGGAATCACAGCAGACAGTACAGCAAATGATTACATGGCATACATTACAGTATGCCAATATTCAAAATCACTCAGATCTCCCAAAAACCGTAACACTGGCTTAAAAGCCATGGGATGCTCTAAAACAAAAACTATCAGCATTTTTCACTTTCAGTATTTTTGGAGCTTCAGGGAGAAGTTGCCTTTCCTTCCAAGTCCTGATGAGTTGATACATTACTGATGACCCTGGTGAGTCTTATATACATTACCAAAAAAATACCATTTACATCCAGACAGTAAAGTCTTGCTAAATCAAGAACAGGGTCTTGATTACCTCACGGAACTGAAACCAAAGATGCAAAAACCAAATAACTGAGTAAGCTTTTATTAAAATGGAGATAGACGAAGTCTAGCATACTGCCAAGTCATCTTGGGTAATTATGCGAAGGAGTCAGTTGTCTTCCTTCTTTTTCCATAAAAGCGATTTTTGGAACTCATAATATAGAGAGAATTGGCACATTCATCAGGAGGCTTTAATTTCTGTTTTCAGGTGAAATTCTTAAACCATAACACAGACATTAATCAACAGGTCTTACCTGTTCTTGAAGCCATACTAAACTTGCACTTTTAAAGGATTCAATTGGATTTGGGTGTCTAAGATGCTCAGCACAGTAACCAATGCCATCTGAAACTCATGGCCCTCTTGATTCCTATGAACATTCACAATCTCCAGGAGCAATCCATCTGCCTACTATTTACTGTGTGCAATGTGTTACTATTTTAGTTGCTTGGTATTTGCATTAAAAGAATACCTACTGACTCTATTCTGCACTACACAAACATAAACGCAGTGAATTCATTACCAAGGGTACAGTAGCACATGAACATGGCAACATACAATAAAATTTGAGCTAGGTTATGAAAATGCTGTGTTGAGAGAATACTTCTGAAAACACAGTGTTTTCAAGTGCTCTGTTAAAGCACTGGCTAAGATTTTTTTTCTAGAATCCTTGCAGTAGAGTCTGAGGAAGCTACACACTATCATATTCGGGACAGAAGTGAGATATTAGAGATGAGAAATGTGCAAACACAATGATTGAATTTTAAAAAATTAATAAAATCAAGCGAATTATATATCAGCACTTTTTCCTAGCAGGACACATGCACATTTGCCACCGAACAACCAGAGGAAGGGTAACAACCAACATTGTCTTCCAAAGTTCAAATACATTGACTTAGGTGTCTGTCTTTGCACACCAGACTACAGGGAAGGGCAGTAAAATTTAAGTAAGACCACATATGAAAACAAATTTTCAACTGGTTGGATATCACCCAAAAGGGTTATAAACTATTTGTCAATGTGAAAAAATACTATCAACTATTCATGGATCATTTCAATATTTTCATTAAAAACACAGATATTGAGAGAGGAAAGGATGTACACCAAACTTGAAAATTCACAAAACTAGAAGGAATTGAAAATACTGTGTAGACTAGATAGAACTGAAAGTGTCTGCAGCTAACAGGGAGATGAAATTTGAAAGCAGAAGGTAAAATTCAACAATGAAAATCAGATGGGAGGTTCTACAATTAGGCATGAGTAATTCACTGACATGAATAATTCACATGCAAGAGAAAAGAATCCAGAATTAAAATGTTTCACAAACTGAATATGAATTAAACAAAGGCTCCCTTGCAACAGCAATGTGCTATTAAAATGGCATTTTAGATCATCAGCAGAACCCACAAGATTCACAAAATATTCTTTCTGTTGTAGTTTAAGATGATGAAACTGGAACTGGAGTAATGTACTGCATTAGGTTCTGGATGCCACAAAACTGTTGTGTTCCAAAAGGGAAGTACAGAGATTAACAGTAAATTCTAGAACATGTGATCTAAGGGGAAAGACTAAGCAATCTGGGAACATTTAGCCTAGAGAAGTCTCAGACATACCAGCCTATAAGATCATAAAAGACTACTTTTATGTAGTAGTCTATATAAAAGGAAGGAATAAGAGGAATGAATGTTTCTTCTCTATTAGAAAGCTCTCCTTAATGTCTGGTCTGAATATTCCTAGCATATTGCCTTGTGTGCCACTGAGATAATGAATAGTGAAGCACTAGAATGAACTGCCTGAGGGGTTGTGGGGTCCCAGAGTAAGTTAGGTAAATATCTTTGTAAAGCGATATTGTTAAAGGTGATCTTACATGGAAAAGGGACAGCCCAATCCAAGACTGTTTATGATTGTTCCCTGCTTGCAGCATTGTAACTAGCTCCTGTACATCACACTGTTCAGTGCCATACAGACACAGCCTGCATGACACAAATAATCTCTTTTCAACATCTTATAAACAGGTTACTATTTAAATAGAGACCAAACAGGAGAAAAGTAGAAGGAAGAGGTCAGGAAGAGGTCATCTTATAAAAGATGGAGCAAGGGCATTCAAAAGTGCCCTACTCAAATCTCAAAACCAATAATCAAATCTCAAAATATAGATAGAAATGTGATAAAAAACATAGCAGCAAAAATTCTGGGAATAACTACCACTCTGTTACTTGCTGTTATCTGGAACTGGTGATTTCAAGAAATTCTCTATCTTGTATTAAAAATGGATTTGGGGCACTCTCCTAAAAACCAGCGTCATATTAAACAAACTTGAAACACCCAAACCAGAAATAACACAGCTATTTTGCAAGGAACACAGAACTACATTTCTTAGTTCCAGTCCAATGTCTTGACTACAAATCATTTATTATATTATTTTTAATCTGACAAAGGCTTATACAACTCAAGTTTAAAGGAGGTTGCGCAAGATGTACAGGAAACCACTATAAAAACCACTGACATTCTCAGTTGCTTTCAGCACCTGGTACTTGAAAAAAGAAACTGTTTAACTGTTTTCTCATCATCATTATTACTCAAAACTGTTAAATGGCAGGAAATAATTTACTTAAGTATCTCCAAGGGGTTTGAAAAGTTAACAATGAAAAGACAGCATAATTATGCAGGAGTGTTAAGAGGTTTCACTAATAACATTCTCTTAAATGAGCTACCTGATCAGACTCTTAATACAAATAAACATACTATTGCTGCCCATGGCCTTCTTCATCATTCATGGATTAAATACATAAGTAAACACTGTAGATATTAAACAAACCTCAGATTATTTCCTAATTTCAACAGTCATGTGACAGCCATTTATACTTCCTATTTATCTCCCAACTTTGACTACATGGTGAATAATGTCAACTGAGTATGTAAAAATGGGTAACGTCAGGGAAAAAAGTGAAATCATAGAAGTACTTCAGGACATTCAGTCCTATATTTAAAATCCTCAAATAAAATACTGTACACTTGTACACAGGAAAAAAATTATTCTTGGCTTTGTGGAAGCACTAAAATAAGACTCAGGGTCCATTGTTCTAAGCCTCAAGCCAAATTCAAATGCAGTCTCTGCACCAATGTGCTAAGTTAATAACCTGTGTTTACTACAAAAGCATTTGTTGCATTGTTACAACTATTATTCATGGTCAAAACTCTCTAGACACTACCATAATCACCCATGCCAAAGATAAATTTGACAAGGTTAAAACTTGTCTCTGGTTAGAACAGACATGATGATACAGATTAACCTCAGTATTTGTAGTATTTTATATTCCTTGTCTTTATGTTAGGATTTAACTGTTACATAGATTCAGCTAATGTTTCTCTAGTTGAAGGAAGTCACATCAACTTCCGATTTGTTTATTATTATGGCCATTCCACACAAAGCACAACTATTTAACTGAAAGCAAATTAAAGGATAACTTTTTGTCTGCTTTTTGTTTTTATCTAGAAAAGAACAGCCTTTCCACTAAGATAATTTACCTGCTGCTCTTAACCCCGGTAGCTTCCTAAAACATAAAATATGAAACACAAGTTGAGTCTTCCATATTGTCACAACTTCTTGAAATCTCTAGCTTCATCTACCTAGAACCACCCAGGAAGAGACAGATAACTAATGACATAAAACGAACATGCCAAAAATTAATAAGTTCATCAAACCACACAGGGACACCCTCATTCAAAACTTGAGAACCTTCAACTTGCTGTAGCTGACTTAAACCAAGATCATACTCAAGAAGTTGCTTTGGCTCCTGCTACCTCAGATGTCACTCCAGCCTCTGCAGGCTCACTGGATTTGGAGTCATCAGTGTAACTGTTAACTAACTATTGTGCAAAATGATCCATAGTGAAACAAAACAAAAAACATGCAATACAGACAAAGGAAGCCCAATAACCTTTTAACAGTAAATCAAAAGGAAGCTCCAGCTGGTAAGCAATCAGGAAAGTTTAGGCGTAGAACTATATGCTGTTCTCCTGCCCTGGCAACAGAACACCTTAGATGAAGGGGACACTGCAATGTGTTGCTGTTAAAAAGCTAAACCAAGTTATTTTAGGTGCCATAGACACATGTGAAAGCTCTTTGTGTTACTCATAAACATGCAGAATCCACTTAAGAAACTTGGTGGATCTGGACACACCACTTGAAGAGGGGATCAAAGTGGAAATCATATCAGAGATAAAATCAAAAAGAGGCTTAAAAAATATAACTTTGAGGGAAACATGAATGAACTGACTTCACATAATCTAGGAATAGGAACATTGTAGATGTACATATATTTACATATGTAAAAACTTGCTAGACGTAACATGGTGGTCAACTGCGATAACACATCACTAACGATATAACCAAAAACTTATCCCTAAGTCCAGGTTCTATCCTCCTTATTGAAAATAGAGTTATTTTTTTTACTCCTCTCAGTGGGCATCAAAAACTACATAAACAAGAATGTAGCACATATTGCAAAACTTCTGGTAAATAGAAATTGGAAAAAATATCTGTCAAAACTATCCTAGATATAAATGAACAAAGGTGAAGGTGTAGACTGGATAAAACTGGTTGAAGTTCCCTTGGGGATACAGATGTAAGATCAATTTCTCTAGCTTAATTTGTATTAAAAGAGTAAATTCCAGACATTGAGTACTGCATGCTTTAGGTGATGATCAGCAAGTATGATTTTGTCAAAACAGAGAACTACTTAAATTTTCTTTTTCTCTCACCTTCACCATTATCCTCTCAATACAACAGAATTACGACTCATTAAAAAGTAAGGAAATCAAAACAATTCTGGTAATAATAGTGGTTCAATAATAGAAAAAGCCTTAGATTAGAATTTTTAAGTTTTTTGCCATCAAATTTTATTAGTGAAAGCATTAATGCTCTGTTAGCATCATGCAACATTATATCTGAATGTAACAAAAGGCATGAGAAACAACATTAAAAAGCACTCCATAGTTAAATCTTATGTTCATAAGCAGATTTAGCATTTAAATCTTCAATACTTTAGAAAGACAACAGGACTGATACTTCTTAAGTTCATAAGTAATTTTTGAAGACAGAACAGAAGCCCTCTCACTACCCTTCCGACTGCGTTCTCAGGAGTAACAGTGTACTGGAGTACCATAGTTGTGATTCCAGAGGAGCTAACCTTATTGTAGCAGTAGGGCAGTAATTTTCAGGAAAACAATATAGCCCATACCAAATTTATTTGTAGACATCAGTGCTTAGAAATTAACTTAATGATCAGGCTTGACGACATGTCATCTCATTGGGAAAAGAAGAGGTCATCCTGCAAAGTAGAAACCAGGTTGTGCACCAATTCTTTATGAAGCAGTGCTTAATATCAAATATATCTAGAGATATCAAACAAGCTTCACAAACTCCACTCACAGATTCACCCGCTCTGTGAACATCCTCACTGCATAACACAAACTCTCCCATCAAAAAAATGAAAATAGATGTAGTTTAAATAGCAACTCCATTCATTAAACTAGCTCTGGAGAGTCCTGTTTCAGAGTTCCATGGAGATAAAGCACAGACTTCAAACATATGCATAAAATGGGAACAGAAATGCAATTCTCACGCTGGGAGAAAGTAGGATGTCGTGATGAGATGTGGGGAACAAGCCTTTCTTTAGGGAAGTAAATGCTATGTGAAAGTAAGTGGCTTACATTCTTGAGGACAATATGAAAAAGAGTGAAACAGCTTTGAACAGCTTAGTTTCTGGTGGCAGATGGCTCCCTTTTGGCTGAACAGTGGTAAAGGTTCTTAATCTCAATTAAAAGGTGTCTGTGAGTACAATGAACCTTCACACTGCTGAAAGAGAAGCATCACTCTATTAAAAGCAAGTTCATAAGCAAGTGTTAATCCCCATGCAATGTAGCATTTATCATTTTTCATGCAAGTGCTCAGTCCAAGAGGATTATCAGTTCTCCATCTTGCCCTCTGGCTGACTACACAGGGCAATGAAACTCATTATTCCATATGGAAGGGGAAAGGGAGGTTGGAGGAAGCTGTGATCTCCAGCTTCCAGTTTCACTGTAGCTTCTCCAAGCTGAAAGTGGGAAAGAGCACAGGCCAATGTTGCAGCAGTTGCTCTTCGATGACAGTATAGATATGGCTTCCCAGAAGCTGTCTAGCAGATACTAGCACATGCTGTTCTACAAAGATGGGTGAAGGGAGGCAGGGAGAGAAAGAACTCTTTCCTAATATTGGTCAGTACAGATCCTATTGGCCCACCTAACTGAATACTCAGATGCACTTCTGACCTGTCCACATACAGGGTATTTTATTTCAGCTAGATTAAAGTGACTCTAATTTAACTCCCTACAATATTTAAGCATAGTTATGCTGCAAATATATGTAAGTATACAAATCCACTTGTGTAAATTTCTGAAATTTGAGTTCCCTTTCCTAATGAGATAGGCACTTTTCTAAAGAAGTGCTCTTTTAGTTATATAGAACTTAGAAAAGATCACACTTGGGGTGGAATTATATTAATCACATGATATTTTCGTTTTCCTTCAGGGCATAATGCCTGAAGGAATGATCTCTTTACTCATGTCTCTTCTCGCAGAGTGTTACCAACTACATGCAGCTCACCTGGATGCTTTTATATAACTCATCTACTCATACAACAATGAATGCTATTGTAAGCAAAAATTGGCAAAGACAGGAGTTCTAGACTAAGTGTTGCATCAAACCCATCACAGAGACAATTGTATATGCCACACATATATAAAGTCAAAAGCACTGCATATAGAAAAACAGTTAATAATGCTGGTAAATTGTATCCACCATCATACATGGCTCTTCAGAAATAAATGCTGCAACAAAAACTAGATTACATGAATGACATCTAGTGGACATACTTTTCCTTAACAATCAATTTTTCTCAACCAAAACCGACAGGAGCTTCAGACAATAAAAAAAGGGACTTATTTATGTGTGTGTGTATATATATATGCAGGATAATAATGTCAGAAGCCATTGAGGAATACTGATACACAGATTTCTGAGTTCTCTTTCAGACTATTTAAGCATGTTTCAGCTTATGAGTAGCTGCGCTGTACAGTAATACAATGAGTATGAAACATATGCTAAGAAAAGGAAAAGCAAAGTTCATTATTCTGCCTTGGATCCAATAAATAGATTAGAAGAAAGTAGTGATCCAGCTGCGGTCATTATCTCCTCTACAATCCCACAGATCCTATTTTCATCACTTTCCAGCCAGCTACAATATGAAGGGCCCTCTACTAATCAGGGCTCTGTTAAACTGCTCTTCCTAAGAACTAAATTTGACGTGAATATACAAATCTGTAATATTCAGTAGCCTTGCAACATGTTTGTTTCAAACATTACCAACTACATCTCTTGCCCCAGCAATGGGCAAATGTGGAGGAAACAATTAACATTATACATAAAAGACAAACATCCACCAAATGACACTGAACATGAGTACACGTGTATTTCTATCCTAGTTTAATTAGAGTATCCACAGACAAGTGTCAGAGCAATAATCTCAATGTACATTCAGTTTTGTCAGCTATCTTTCCTTAACAGTAATTGTGATTATCCACACCTGTTTTGTAAATTCAAAGTATAAGAGACATTTAAAAAATATCTCACAGGCATTGCTTAAAATGAAAAGGTGCAGAAGAATTTCCCTCAGAAAAAAAGTGTCAGGTTTTCAATTAAAAATACATTTTATTTCAATCTGAAAATTCCCTGTGTACAGGTAGAAACTGTCTGTGTGCATACAAGTCAGCTTCCTTGAAGTGCTGTCTCTGACAAGAGAGTATATATATATATATATATATATGAATGAATTTATAACTACATCTCATATCATACACTGAGAGCATATCTAAAACTGCCCAAGGCAAATCTACTGAACTGGTTTCAAGACAGCTGCTCTGCCAGGAGAGAGGCAACTGGAGGTCCACTGAAGGACAATCCCTACAAAATTATCAGTACAACATTGTCAGGTTTGAATAACTAGAATTAATTACTCATAAATGAGCAGCTTCCTACAGAGATTGCCACAGATGATTACTATATTTTTTCAATTACTAAAATGGCAAGGAAAAAAATCCATACTCCAGCACTTCTTACCAAGCAGAGTGCCAATTCTAGTCCTCTATAATCACAGTATAACCAAAACCTTTGTGCAGTCAATGGTTAATCTCATCATACCATAACAGGAAACTTCTGAAAAAAATCTAGTAAAGAAATATAGAAATAGAAACTTGTTCAAAAATAAAGAAAGGGGAGAAGTCCTGCAAATTATATTCTTGTTTTCTTGTTTTACAGAATCCATTATGACACAAGCTTTTTTTATGACACACTTTCTTGTGCCTTGTAAGATGAAGACATAGATAATTAAAAAACAAACCTATAGGTAAGTAGATCAAGGCCACTAAAGTATTGGGTATTCATCGTATGAGTAAAGACATTTATTGTGAGAATGGCCAAACTATTCTTTGGAAATATTATCCACGTATTGTAATAGAACACGTTTTTTGCTTGAGAACACAAAGTTTCTATTCAGTTGATCTGTGAACACATTTAAATTTCATGTTTAGTGGTATATATGCTTCATTGCTTAGAAGAAAAATACAGGAAAATGGGCCCCCAAGGCAGTCTAAATAGTCCAGATGAGTATTATGTAGATAATATTCAGAGTAAGAAAGGTGATGACCTAACTGCATTGCCTGAATTAAAAACTTCCCTCTCCCCCCAAAAAATATCTGTATTTTAGTATATTTCCTGTGCATAAGTTCCATCTTCTCCTAGACTGGGCTAAGATAGACCAGAAAGATTTTCTTTCATTTTGGATTTACTTAAGGAGAGTCTAATACACAAAACAAAACTTTGCAAATATTCAAAGTCCCATCCTTTGCTGCTTTTGATTCCAAGATTCATTAACTGCAGAAAAATCCAACAAAACCACATAAAGACAGACAAGAAAATGAGTACATATCACCATTCTTGCATGGAATAAGCAGTTTGAAATTTCTAAATGATTGACATTATTCTGCTGTCCTCTTCACTGAAAGAAAAACAAAAAAGGAGATTGAAGTAGAGAGATTCTCTAGAGCTGAGGTAGAAAAATTGGTGCACATTGTGCCTCTGTGTGAAAGCATCTCTGCCAGATCAATCAGGTCAATAATTGAATTTCTTTGTTCCTCTGATGAGACACAAGTGACATGTGTGGGATTTTCTTTGTAAGCCTCCTGGATAGTATGAAATTCTATAACCAAAAAGTATGAGATGCTGATGATAAAAAACATGCAGAGACATTTTATCTAAGACTGTACTCATCTTCCTAATACTTCATACCTTTCACTTCCTTACACTTTGATTTTCATAACACATTTCAACTGGCTTTGATACCAAGATAATTTCTTCATATGAAGGAAATTTTATGCCTAGCACAAGCAGAACTTGATACTTAAAGAATCTAAGTGATGCTCTAACATAAAAAACCATTAGTGTTGGGTCTGATGAGTTATTACAATGGACAGGTTAGTCAACAGAAAAGTTAATTGGTTAAAATAATTTCTTTACTGTCTCATGTTTTCAACTTCCATTTAGAATGGCTGTGCCCTTTACACATACTTGAGAAAGCCCTGTCAGTCTTAGGACCAAATCCAGAACAATAATAATATCATATCCATTAAATATATGCAAGAACTTGGCTTCTGTTTTCTAAATAGACTTTCATCATTATGGCCTGAGAGGAAACAGCCCTATACCTTTTGCTGACATTTTGCCTCTGAAAGTACTGCCCACTTGCCCAGGGTGTCTGATGGCAGGGTGACAAGCTGAAGCATGAAACATCTTTTAAACATTTCAGTTTGATAGACTTTCTCAGGACAATGAATTCCAAGTGGGCCAACTGAAAGACGAAAATGTGAATGTCCAGATCTCAGGCATGGCACAGGCAAGAAAGCTTAATTACTGAAACCACTAGAACGAGGGAAGACCTTATCACCCCACATGAAAGACAGTAAAAACTTTACTATTCAGCACAATTATGCAAACCGGATGCTTTTAAGCCCTGATTTCCTCTGGATAATCATGGAGCAGCTGTTGCTAAACAAGGTGTCTTATTATAGAAACTGTTTTTAAAAAATTGTACTAATGATATTTAACGTACGGCCCAGAACTCAAGGTTTGTGTTTTAACACTGGAAACCAAGCAAATTGGGATCCAATTACAATAACTTTCACAGGAGTGACCAGTTCCAGCTACATTGCTCTGATTAAATAGCAGATATGCTCAAAGTAGATAATTTCTCATGGAGGTTTCAGGACTCAAAAAACTATTTCTGATTTTGGCTCATAAGAATCTAGAGTAATTCATCTTTGTGGCACATTGCAAATTTCACCTCCATTGAAAATTTGTGGTAAACCTTTACAGTTAGTTTTACAAGAACCCTGGGAGACATTACATACTCAAAAGATATTCAAATCCTTTCCTTTGGCTTCTGGTGATGAACACACGGAACTGAAAACTCAGACACTTCAGATGATCATGTCACAAAGTCAGCACATTGTCAGCAAATGAGAAAAACCTTAATAATATGAAAGCCCTCACACACCAAACTTAACATCTCAGATCAGACCAGAATTAGATTTTCAAAGACATTAATAGTTTCAAGATGGAGAAAACCCATCTTCCCATTAATGCTTGATTTTTATGTTTTTAAATACAAAGAAAAGCAATAAAGGTCAATCTAGAGAACACATTCTCTAGATTCATAGGGACAAATTATGCTGCTAGTGTTTCAGTCAAGAAGCAATAGGGAAATTTCAGCGAAATAACAGAGATACAGTCAAAGGTAAATTTGACCTTGTAAATAGACAAAAAATAGAGCCATTTGCAAAGATATTTTGAACAAATTTATTCTGGTGAAGCTCAATGAAATAAAAGCTACCATAGCATACAATGTAGAACACTTATTGTAACAATTGTAAGCAAAAAAAAAAAAATCTTTTTACGTACATTTTTTACGATGCTTTTAACAGGGTTTTTTATTATTTTGGTCAGTGCTGTAGTGTGACTCTGATCAGACTCACTGAAACATGATGTAAGTTATTTTGATTTGGCTTTTTTAATATTTATAATAGGTTCTCACGTTTGCTCAATCCTCCATGACTTAACATAACCTTTCACTTTTTACAGGACTGCATGCTCTGTATCACTTCATAATTTATTACCTGTATAAACACTCAAAATACAGCAAAAGACTCCAAAATAAAGGACATGTGAAAAAACAACCAACAGTTTGCTACCACCTAATCGTTCTGAAATATATATAAATTAATTTTTCTGAAATGTGTTTTTCATTATTTGAACAATTTGTAGTTCACTCGTAGTTCACTTCAAGACAAAATATTTTGAAACAAAAAAAGTTGTAAAAATTAATGTGGTGAAAGTCATTAGCTTAGTAAGCAAAAGACAGCATATTCAATAAGTAGAATGAGGAATGAAAGTCAGGTTTAAGACATCAGTTCTATATTAAAAATTACTATATTACAAATGAGCTGTAGGAGAAACTATAAAACTAGTACAATAGCAACAGTGAGTGACAGTTAAGTCAAGTTTATGAAGAGCTTTGCAATCTAAGTATAGCATAGGTTACTAAAGGGGAAAAAACCCTCTAAACCCCAAAATATTCTTATGGTTACAATCAGAATTGCAACCAGGCTGGCTAATGCAATGTTAAGCCATAAACACATATACAGACAACTCCACCCATTAAAAATCCACCCTAATTATTGGTTTATGAAAAAGAAAATTCAGATTAAAATTATTTATATTATTGAGGTAATATTTCTAATACCAACTACAGAAACAGCACACAGAAACATAGAACCCATATTTTTATTAGGATATTTTTCAACAATAATTTTATTTTCATAATGACTAATCAAGATTAAATCAAAAACCAGCTAAAACAATCTCCTAGACCTAAAGAGCTGTCTATGAAAAAAGAAGCACAGGAAACTCAATGTATGCTTTTCATTTTGACTGTGGAAAAAAAAGGCCAAAAGGACATAAAAGAATGCAAATTTCATTATTCAGCCAAATGCCATATGGTGAAGATAAAATGCTTTATTTAGTCAGGTTTTTGGGTTTGCTTATACAAACTTCAGACACTTCAGATCTGTTTTATACTTTCAACATACTAAAGTTCAAAAGGCTTGTACCAAAAGGTCGCATCACAGAAACACAGCAGAATGTAAATACTTGTGTAACGCTTGGTTACACTGGGTCATGAGAGCTGGTTCTAGAAAACACACCCGTACTGCTACACCAGTAGCACTGGAGACAAGAATACTGCAGGACAAAACTCGGTCTTGCAGAAAGAGCCACAACACCTCCCCATTGTTCTGAGACAATATGCCATTTGTTGTAGCTAATTCATAACAAGAAAGCTGATTATGCAGTACAAGTATTGGAAAAGGTCTCCTGACAAAACCAGCTCATTTTGGTTTTAGACCTGAGGAGGTCTGGCTGTGACCAGCTAGTGAGAGAGTTCTGCATAACAGTGGAAAAAATTTGCTTTGGATTTTATAGTCAATAGCAGCAAATCTTTCAATTATGATCACCATGACCTTCACCACTGGGAAGACTATTCACTCAATTTCCCTCACTTTCTCTAATAAAATGAGAGGGTAAAGAAACTCAGCAGTGTTTGGGTACAGTTCTCCCAGGCAAATGCTGGAAACTGCTTCTCTCAAAACTTAAAGGACCCTGGACACAAAATAAGAAATACAAGGTTCTGCCTAGCTAGATGCAAACATGACTACTTGATAAGAAACACCAAAAATATTAAATATAGATTTTTTAAACTTAAATATATGCTCAAGTCTCCATAATGGCATGACCTCCATCTAAGAACACAAAATGAACAGCTAGAGCAGAACAAAATTTTTTGTTTACTAGAAGAGTTTACCGTACTGGTCAAAAGTAAGATAAAACTTGCAGTGAGACTTCTTTTTTTGCCTGCGTTTGTTTATATAATGAAGGTCATGTTATTTTAAGGAATGTCAACCCTTCATTAGATGTAGCAGAGTATGAATTCTGCTGAGGAAATCTGAGTTCTGGTTATTCCTTTTGTCAACGTGTTGTCTTACTGAGGCAGTCATTTGTAGCAAAATCAATAGAAAATTACAAATGTGTAGAACTGACAGATTATCTTGGTCATTTAGACTGCTCTTGTAGACTCACAGGATAAAACCACCAAAATTCAGAGGGAAAGAATTGAAAGATTTCTGTTTATAACTAGTGTGGAATGGAAGTCAGGTAACCCTTAAAAAAAAGGTTTCTCTGTTAGGTGAAAACCAATCAAGTCATCATGCTAGCTTTAAAGTCATCCAATTTCAGCAAACACCTTTGATCTATTTCAGTGTTCTGTTACTAATCTACTGCTGATGAAGGAATACGCAAAATGCAGAAATGACAATGAATAACAGAACCTTGTCGTACCTCAACACAGACACATTACAGCCTACAGGTCATGGGAAAAGTCAGTTCTCAACCTCATAATACATCAAACAATTAATTCCAAGGGAAAAAACCCCAATGTTTTCTGCTTACCTGATATGGAACAATACTCCCATGAGCAGTACCCCAGCGTTTTGCTTCAATTTTGCAATTAAGGTAATTAGCTGCTACATGAGTGAGACATGCAACCTGAAAATGGAAAAAAAGCATAGCATTCAGGAAAGCTGAAACGTCATTGACAACTTCTCTGAGATTTCTTTCAATGTGCTTTAGATACGCAAGTTAATATATTTATGTCACAAAAGTATCCTTTAGATATTATATATTTTGTACACTTTTTTTAATATGAGAAAAACTCAAGCTACAGCTATATCATGTAAGTGCTTAAGTCCAACTCAATAAACTTGAAAATTAACACGTTCCCTATAACATCAGCAATGTTGGACATATGTAGCATTAAACTACCCTGAGAGATAAGAAAATGTTACACAAAATATTTTGCAGAACAGTCAGCTGCAGTAGTGTCTTGTGCGAAGTCTAGTGGGAAGCATGATGGCTTTGTGGGATAGAACCCACCATTTCCTGAACTTCAATCCCGTGCTTAAATCACAAAGATTTTTTCCTCAGTTACAAGATTACCTTTTAGTTTTCTCCTATGCTTCTCATTTTACATGTTTAAGTTATGGAAAATATTTCTGAATTCTTCAGCTCCCCACATGTTCTATAATATTAATTAAGTTGTGGGCCGTGATAAATCATCTGCCATTAGAAGATAAGGAGAGATTTAGCAAGTTACTTATTAGTCAGACAGAACTGGAAAAATATTAACTTTTGGGAAAATACAGCATGCCAACTTAGGAACCAGAATGTGAGTTTTAATACATATTTTGTAAGTATGATTACATCTTAGGAAAAAGAAATTAACATTTGTGATGCAGTAATGCATGAAGATCAGTGGTTCTGTTATAACCCATAGCAGATTCTTTATTCTTAATTCTTTGAGGGAATACAGTGTGTGATGATATCTGAAGCCAAGTAAAGCAATAAAGCACTACAGTTACCATGGAAGGTTATCACTAATTGATCAGATACAATGCATTTATATTATTCTGTTAACTAGCTGCACCAGTAAGTGCAAGTGCTTGCTCAAAGAATGTGAAGAATTTTTTCCAAAAATATTATTTTCTCCATATTTCTCCCATTAGATGGAAGAAATTTGCTTTATACCATTTTGTACCTACTAATCAGTCTAGTCTACAATAAAACATGCAATTAATTCAGAGTCCACCCTTCATATTCCAATATGCGAACTATATAAGAATTCCCAGGAAACAAAAACCATTTAATTTCCTTCTTCTTTCTCCATATAATCTTAAAAGACAATGTGAATGTGTCACCATCATATTTAAAGAAAATATTTAATTGTAAATCATGGATTCAGTGTTTTAGTACAGCAGAATACCTAAGAAAATATATAGCAAATAAGAGTCTAACTACTGACAAAAATTATATTTGTATACACTAACTAGAAATAAAATTCCTTATTCCTGAGTACTGATGGAAAACATTTTGTAGCTGGATTTCAGGTCCAGCTTTTCATAGCCCAGTGTCACTTCATTTGGATAGAATATTGAACCATGTCTGTCCTTTGGTACCCAGGAAAATCTCAGCAGTTAAGGAAATGGAACTGGAAGTATCTAGAAAGATTTTTTTTCCTAGTTTGCAACTTTCCTCAGCAACATAGAATGAAACTCACCATGATTACAGAGAGAGAGTTAATGAATTACAAGAGTGTATTATTTATTAGTAACACATAGCCTTGACCCATCGTTTCTGCCATTTTTCAGTTTGGGGTCACACTCCATTGTGATACCTTCTCTACCACAGCAAATGGCTCTGCAGTGATGATGAAATACTATTCATTAGATATTCTTCTGTATTAGTATGCAACACTACACAGCTGACACATCACACACAAATTTCACTGACAGGTGAGATGCATCCATTACAACCAGCTTTTACTTCTAAAGACAAAGAATATGCATTTAACTTTCCACATTTTCCATACCAGAAATACTATATCAACTTAACTCTGGGAAGGACATAGTGAATTAAAACCTAGTGAAACAGAATATTGATATTGAATGTAATTGAGCCAAGATTTCAGGCTATCCATTTGTTTTTACATTCTATGCTATAGAATGTAGAAGGACTGGAGTTTAATAAACAAATATCTTCACAAAAAAACTTTTATCCCTAAAAATGTATCTTCTTAACACAGTGTTGCCAATCACTTCAGCTTCCCTGATGAGATGAATGTAATATTTTCAGCAATGGAAAAAAAACCCCCACATCTAGATTTCTCCAAAGCACTTGTTCACAGTACACTAAGAAAAAAGGGATTAAAACATAATGCTCACTAGATATTGACCTTTCACCACCAAAGCATCTCCTTCACACTTGTTTCAATAGCAAGAGACCAAAAATGCCAGGGAAGTCAGAGCTTAGTAAAGATGGCGATGTTGGAACTAACAGTAGCTCAGACTGAGTTCAAAGTCTCACTTCAACTTGCTACTTAGTACGAAGAATAATTCCATTTCAGTCAGTGTACTGACCACTTGCATATGCCTATGTAGCCTATGAAACTGGTTTGCTTATTATGGGTTTTTCAATAAATCGTGAAGGAAAAAAAACTTTTGGCTTCCTCTGACTTCCTTCTCTGATTTGGGTACCTTAGTGATAGTCAAATTAGCCAGAGAAAATGAATTATTAGCAGTAGCTGTAGTATCATCACCAAACAAATAAACTTGTATACACCACAATAAAGTAGATATATTGGTGTTTTGTGTTTTCTATAAAAATACACCATTGAGTGAACTCTGTGGCCTTTTGCCACATTCATAATAACTTTCTGACAAGTTCAGCAAACTTTGAAGACGATTCTACTTCTACTGTCCCGGTGCCGTGAAACTTTCCCAGGACTACCATGCCTCTCCCTTTCCTCTGTTTCTGGCTCAGTTTATTCTCTTTGGTCTCTCCAAAGATTTAATCCCACTAAAAAGGCACTGTCAAAAAAAACTTTTCAGCATACACAATTTATGTAATTAATAAAGAACACAAAGAATTTATCTATCTATATCTTACAGCTGTTAAGCAAACTTCTGAACTATAAGCTTAAAAAAGATATCCCAAATGAACATTTTTATAGACACTATATCCTTTCAAAAAAGATGTTTGTAATAATGTAAGTCTACTTCTCCAAATTCCCCTGTAATTCAAGACTCAGAACCTCACTGCTAGAGACACCTCTTGTAGTAGAAACATCTTTAATACAATCAACCTCTCAAAGTGGAGTTTGGAGTATGACATATTCAGCTAAGTATTTTTAAAATCTATACTTAAAACTGCTTTCCTGAAACCTTATAGACCCATTTCTTTTCTCATTTAATTACAAAATAATCCTTAAAAGTAACCTTTGAACTTACAACATTAAAGCAGAGGTATTACCATGATACAGACATCTCTGTATTCATTTTCTTGCAGAGACACATCTATGCACTCTAAATATGCATTATCAAATATCTACAGATCAGCATTTCTGTATTTCACATTAGTAAAGGGAACACATATTTCAACATTCCTTTCTAATATTACTGTTGATGGCCAAATCCCATATTTGTGTTACAGACTTACTTAAACCAGAACAAAAAGAGAGCTGCATTAAGGCCTGAAAAGTTATGCTCAGATTATGATGGAATCAGACAGATGGGAAACAAGATATTAAAAGCCACAAGGTCAGCAGACAAAGAAAAGAGACAGAATTTCAAAAGATTTTTTTTCAAGATAGCACATCAAACATAATTTATTACAATGAGTTTGTTAAGTCAATCAATCATTTACATGAAATTTCAACAAGTGTATATGAATAACAAAAGAAGACAGGTAACTGGAAAGAGAAAATAACATTTTAATTATATTCTTTACTTTCTTCTCCCTCCAATTTCATGTCTGCTGTCGTGTCACATATCTTAACAATGCTTTGACTCTAAGCCAAGTTAATTTATTTCTGTCTCATTCTTTGTTTGCTTTTTTCTTAAAGCAAGCATGTAGACTTATGAACTTTGAGACTCAGGTATTTTACACTGGCATAGGTAAATTATTTTATGCTATGTTACAGAAGTAGTAACACAATTATTAATTTACAGCTTTGTAGAAAAAAATAATTCTAGAAAATTCCATTGCCTTCTGTTGTGCAGAGGCCAATAATTTTCCATTTATGCCTTTTCCATACTTCTGGTGACATATTAAAATAATCTTTACATGAGAACATAATACCACAATCCACATACAGTGCACATTATAAAAGATCTCTTAAATTTACTGATCCTATGCTAGTATTTACCTAATGACTGATTTTACTGGTTTATGTTTTCCCTAATAAGTACTTTCACACTAATAATGTTTGACTAATTTTGCTTTTGCAGTTATTCCCTATTGCCCTTATGGAAGCTGCTTCCATGTACATGTGCATGAAGTGACCCTCAGCTCTTGCTCCTTGAGTCATTTTTGCATTATCCAAAAACCCACATCAAAACCCAAAACCTCTATTCTATCAGGAAACCCCCACTGGTCCAGCTAATTATGCAATTCCTAAGCATTGACCCAACTGTTTCAGTATGTGGCACTATACGAAATGAACAGTGGTGTTCTATCAGTTTTTAAACAGGGAACTGTGTTTCAAATTCCTTCAAGAATCACCTGGGCAGCAGTAACCACAGTCTTGCACAGAGGTAAGGGAGCTGCCACAATTCAAGGCAGCCCATCACGCAGGGGTCCAGCAGTAAAACACAGCATTCCCAGGTGCTATTCAACAAACATTACCTTACATTTGGGCTTGTAAGGGCCACCCACCTAGCCCGAAGTTGAGAGATCTGCAGAAGCTAAAAAATCAGTTCAGGAGTGGCATACACCTATAGGCAGGGCAGACATTCCCACCTTCAAATACACAGCAAAGCCACTGCCTATAACGGAGCAAGATTATACTGCTTCATCCATGGCATCCCTGCATCAAGGCAGCAGGTCTGGCCTGCAAAATTTAACTCAAAAAAAGTAAAACTACTATCACGTAGGCCAAAGCTTAATACTATTAAAGAGAATTTTAGAAGAATGTTTGTGGTCATGGTATGAACACTATGCTCCTGGTAAAAAGTGTTTTCTACTCAGTGACACAGATTTCTCTAAATGCAAAACTCCAGGAAATTATCGTGAATTCACCCTTCACAAAAGAAAACTCCTGGCACTGAAGTATCCATAAGTGCGATAATCTTAGCCACAACTACAATCTTGTTAAGATAAAATCAAATCTTTAATGACAAATAATTAGAATTTTAAAACATGTCTCCTATAGAGCTCTGTTCTTGTACCTTCCAAGGAGACACTTAGGCAGCTATCCAAATCCATGACAGCAATCACATGCAGCATGGGTGATTTGCTGATTCCCATTAGCCACCTGACCAAGAGCACACAGCAAATCACAGTCACACAAAAGATGTGCTAGAAGGAGTTAATTGAACCAAAACAATAAAAAAAATACCCAAACCACGCAATAAGAAAATGAAAGGTAATGTATTTGAATACCTTATCTATAATATGAATTCTCAGAGGTTAAGATAGATAAAAAGAGCAAAACAGACTTCAGAGTAGACAGTTGTGCAAATACTGTTTTTGCCTGAAAATGATGTCTGATAACATCTTTTGCTT
This sequence comes from Cyanoderma ruficeps, assembly GCA_008694505.1. NCBI lineage: Eukaryota > Metazoa > Chordata > Aves > Passeriformes > Timaliidae > Cyanoderma > Cyanoderma ruficeps. The sequence goes on along the minus strand of VZDJ01000065.1, from coordinate 240,856 downwards.
TATTAAAAAAAATTAGACTACATAAATAGAGAAACTGAGACATCTTCGAACACACAATGCATTTGCATTGCAGAGAACTGCTACATTCAGTGAAATGAAACAACAAAAAAGAGCTGATCTAAAAGTTCTTTTAAATGAGCTATTTAGAGCTTTAAAAAGAGCAGAATGAATGCTTCTGTGCTTCCCAGAGGATGAAGATCAGCTCCTGATTAAGATTCAATTAGCATTAACAATAGCAAAGATTGATACAACAAACAGATGTAGGACTTGTAATTTCAAAAGTATGTACTATTCAGCACTGAATTTCAAGTGTAAGTACATGTTAAATGGACTCCTATCTCTCCCCAGTCTCCAATCAAACAAGTAAACAAAACAAACAAACAAAAAATAAACTTCTACACATTCAGATGAATTTTAGGTGGAGGATCAAAACCAAAAATCCTGACCATAGAAGCTATTAGACAACAGTGGCATGAAAGAGAAAAAAGGAAACCAAAAAAATATTTCTTTTAAATGAGCTCCAGTTCAAGAAAGACACTTTCTGAAAGGAAGAATAAATCTTTTTTTTTCTGAAAGTGTAAAGACAGATACTACTTCAATCACTGAAAAAATCTTGTTTCAGCTTCATTACAAAGGAACATCTCTAAGGAACCTGTTACTTAAAACAACAACAACAACAACCCAAAAAATAAAACAAAAACAAAAACCANGAGTCTTAATACCCAATTCAAAATAATTTTGAGAACACTACTTTCAAGAGCTGAATTGTTTTAAAGACTTTTGATGTGTAATTCCAAATCTCTCAGGAATACCTCTTTCAAGAAGTACATTGTTTGAAAGGTTTTGTTATTAAAAAAAAAAAAGGAAAAAAAGGAAAAAAAGGAAAAAAAAGGAAAAAAATAAAAAAGCCTATCAGTGGATTTTCCCATAACATGATCCTGGAAACAGATGAATCATTTTTAAAGTACCTTTGAAAACAAATCCCTTTTCTTTTCCATGACATGGAATATCCAGCCAAAACAGTTAAAATTTTGGCAGTGTTCTAACAAATGAAATAAGATGTTGATAACAGACATATCAGACAACTTTAGCCAAAAACTTCAATTATTTTCTTAAGATTTTATTATCTCTGAAGAAAGACTATATAAGCATTGAGATATTAAACATTGTATTCTGTATTTCACACAGCTTTACGAAGTCCAGGCAAAATTCAATTTACAAAAAGTTTATTCTGCTACATTGTATGCAAGTTTCTCTAACACTATAACACATTTTGTGTCTTGATTTTCTAGAGCTGAGTGATGGCGATGATAGGGTTGAATATTCATGGGTGAGAATCAAGAAGGCCAACAGGGCAGACAGCCTGGTGGCAGTCTTATAGACCACCCAACCAGGACAAAGGGCAGATGGAATATTCCATGAGCAGCTGGGAGAAGTCCCACAATTGCTCTCCCTTGTTCTCATGAGGGACTTCCACAAACTAGACGTCTTGAAAACACAACACAACAAAGAGGTAGCAGTCTAGAAGGCCTCTGGAGTGTGTGGAAGGTGATTTCCTGTTGCACTTGGTGAGAGCCAACTAGGGAAAGGGCCCTCTGGACCTGTTGTTTGTGAACAGAGAGGGAATTCTGGGTAGGGGTGGAAGGCTGTCTTGAGTATAGCAGTCATGAAATGATAGAATTTTTAATTCTTGCAGAATGAAGAAGAGGGCAGTCAGGAGAACGGAAGGAAGACTTTGGCCTGTTTAGGAGATTGGTTGAGAGAGTTGCTTGGGAAGAAGTCTTGCAGGACAAAGGAATCTAGGAAGGCTGCATATTCTACGGGAAGGAACACCAAAAAGTTCAGGCATAGGATCATCATGCCACACATGCCAAATAACCAGGGGATCAGGTTCAGCCAGTACATGTTTATGAAAGGCAGGTGAATAACCTGCCTAAGGTTACTTGACTAACCTGATTTTCTATAGCAAGTCAACTCACTTAATGGATGAGGGAAAGGCTGTGGCTCTTGCTACCTGGACTTTAGTAAAGCCTTTGACATTTTGTCACAGACTTTTTCTGCTCATGGCTTGGATGGGTGCACTCTTCACTGGATAAAAAAACTGGCTGGATAGCTGGACCTAGAGAGTGGCAGTGAATGGCGCTACATCTGGCTGGTCACTAGTTCCCCAGGGCTTAGTATTTGGGCCAGTTCTGTCTAACATCTTTAACAATACACTGGACAAGGGGACAGAACGTACCCTCAGTCAGTTTGCAGACAACACCAAGTTGGGCAGCAGTGATGATCTGGTGGAGGGTAGGAAGGCCCTGCAGAGGGACCTGGATAGGCTGGATCAATGGACCAAAGACACTGGCATGAGGTTCAACAAGAAGTGCTGGATCCTGCACTTGTGTCATAACAACCCCAGGCATCACTACAGGCTGTGGGAAAGTGGCCCAGCAGAAAAGGACCTGGGTGTGCTGCTTGACAGCAGCTGAACGTCAGCCAGCATTGTGCCCAGGTGGCCAAGAAGGCCAATGGCATCCTGGCCTGGATCAGGAATAGCGCAGGCAACAGGACCAGAGCAGTGCTCTGTCATCAGAACTGATGAGAACAGGCCTCAAATCCTGTGCTCAGTTTTGAGCTCCTCACTACCAGAAAGATACTAAGGCGCTGAAGCACGGGAGAAGGGCAATGAAGCTGGTGAAGGATCTGGACCACAAGTCTTGTAAGAAGCAGCTGTGGGAGATTGCATTGTTCAGACTGGAGAAAAGGAGGTTCAGAGATGACCCTTACTGCTCTCTACAACTTCTTACTTCTTGAACGGAGGCTGTAGTGAAGGGGGGGGAGGGGGGGCAGTCTCTTCTCCCAGGCAACAAGTGATAGTACAAGAGGAAAAGGCCTCTAAACCCAGTAGGTTTAGATTGGATAACAGGAAACATTTTTTCACAGAAAAGGTTGTCAGCCATTGAAACAGGCTGCCCAGGGAAGTGGTAGAGTCACAGTATCTGGGGATATTTAAAAGACATGGCACTTAGGGGCATGCTTTAGTGGTGGACTTGGCAGTGTTGAGTTACTTGATGACCTTAAAGTTCTTTTCCAACCTAAATGATTCTTTTCTATTCTAAAAATAATATCTATGTTTGACTGAAAATGGAATCAACAAAGCATAAAAATATGATCAAGACAAACAGATTTTGCTCATATAAAATTTAATTACCTCTGAAGATAGGCATCAGAATAACTACAGCAATTTTTATTGTTTCCAATAGTGTAGTATCCACGGACTCCAAATTGGATGCTATATACACTTTTTGAAGGATACTGGCTTTTTAATCAGTAATAAGGATGCTTATCCATGGAAAGCTGTCAACATCCCAAACAAGCTGTATTAAGGCACTTTTAACTTTTGATAGGAGCAATGCCATTACAATGAAAATATGCGTACATCTAACCATTTACAGCACTCATCTTTTTTGTCTCCACATTTATAAGTATTAATACTCGCATGGAAAAAAGAATCTTAGGTGTCTGTCTACTGACATTGTTATTTTTATCTTATCTGTAGTGAACAAACAAAAGAATAAAATATAATAGTAATTTCAACTGCTTCTGCTGCAACAGTGGAAACAGGTAGATTTTTACATTTCATTTGATACATAGGGAAGTACATACAGAAACAAGTCACACCTATTTGGTTGTGTGAGAAACGTGCAAATGTTGTCTCCCTATCATCAGAGTGAAATCTCCCATTCATTACAGTATTACCTCAGTAGAACAACAAAGGCTTTAGTCCTAAAACTGAAAATCTCCATTCACTGCCCATTAAGTACTTAGGTGTTAATGCACTACAGGGATGTCACAAGAAACAAATCCATGCAATTGAATAAAATGTTTGAAATAGGATGTTTTACAAGATTATAATTTCTGTGCCTCTGCAGCATTAAGCAACACCCATAATCCTCTTTTGAGTGTTTTAATGCTGTTCACATTGCAGATGTAGTTCATCTTCTAAGCTGTGTAACAACATGCAAGTCAGAGAAATGAGGTCCAAAGTTCTATTTGATGTATTACTAATGAGTCTGGAGTCAAAATATGACACTTCTATGTAATTCTTTTTAAGCAGTGGCAACACTGTAAATGATATCCTGAAGAAGGAAGCTATTCTTTTATCAATCTATAAAAATATTTAACTAGTATTGAACCCAAAATGTTTTATCACAGAGGACACTAGAATAAAAATAACTTCAAATATATTTATTAGAGAAATCTAGTACTACCAAATTCATTCAAAGCAAGGCAAGGCATTTTTACAAATAACTGAACTCTGACTATACACTCACATTGATGGTCACATTGATCCACCCCAGAGTAATGAGAGAAGGAAAAGAACTTGTTAAACCACTTTCAATCCTCTACCAGCAGTCCTGGTTAACTGGAGAAGTTCCAGTTGACTGGAAATTAGCAAATCTAAAAGCAATCTACAAGAAGCATTTGAAGGATATCTCAGGGAACTACAGACCTGTCAGCCTCAGTTCCGACTGAGGTTATGGAAGAGACCATCCTGAGTGCCATGACAGGGCACATACAGGACAATCAGGGGATCAAGTCCAGCAGCCATGCATTTATGAAAACTGGTCCTGCTTGACCAATTCTATGACCAAGTGACCCACTGAGTAGATGAGGGAAAGGCTGTGGATGTACTCTATCTAGACGTCAGTAAAGCATTTGACAGAGTCTCCCACAGCATCCTCCTAAATGGGTGAACACCTCAGTAAATAAAAACCTGGCTGGATGGCCAGGCTTGGAGTGTTATGGTGAATGGAACTAAATCCACCTGGTAGTGGGTCACTAGTGGTGTTCCCCAGGGCTCAGTTTTGGGGCTGGTTAAACATCTTTTTTGATTACCTGGATCCAGGGACTCAGGGCACCCTCAGTAAATTTGCAGAAAATGCTAAGTTAGGTGGGAGTGTTGATCTGCTTAAGAGTAGGAAGGTTCTGCAGGGAAACCTGGACAGACTTGATCTGTGGGCTGAGGACAACATCATGAGGACAAAGGGGAAGTGCTGAGTCCTGCATTTGAGTCCCAGCACCCCATGAAGCCTGACAAGCTTGGGAGAGAGTGGTTCAAGAGCTGTTCAGCAGAAAGGAACCTGGGGGTGCTCAGTATGAGCCAGAAGGGTGTCCAAGTAGCCAAGAAGATCAATGGCTGACCTCTGTGAAGAGCAGTGTGGCCAGGAGGACCAGGGCAGTGATCACCCTCCTGCACTCAGCACTGATGAGGCCACACCTTGAGTCCTGTGTTCAGTTCTGGGCCTCTCGCTTTAGAAAGGATATTAAGGTGCTAGAGCATGGCCAAAGAAAGCCTTTGAAAGGTTTGGAAAATGTGTCTTATGAGGAATGGCTGAGAGAGTTGGGGTTGTTTATTCTCGAGAAGAGGGGGCTCAGGAGGGACCTCATTCCTCTCTACAAGTACCTGAAAGGAAGTTGTAGTGAGGTGAGGGTCAGTCTCTTCTACTGTGCCTGCAGTGAGAGGTCCATAGGACATGGCCTTAAGATTAAGAGACAAGGGAGATTAAGATACTAGAAAAAAAATTTCAGTGTTACGGTGGTCAGGCATTGGAATAGGTTGCCCAGGGTGGAGTCACCATCCCTGGAGATGTCTAAGAGGTGGCTGGATCTGAATGATGTGATTTAGTGGTTTAGTGGTTATAGTGGTAGTCCTGGGTTGACAAATGGACTTCCATGATCTTTCAACCTTGATGATTCTATGACTTTTAGACAGTTTAATGGATACCTGTTTTAGAAGTCCAAAACTAAGGTCTGAACACATTTTTTTATAGCTTTCACTATGACATAATAAGTAATAAATTATGATCTTTGGCCTAATCACATGTCACTTCTCTAAAGAATTTGCCATCTAACTGATTAGCCAAAACCAATACTGAATACAGAAACAATACTGTGCTGAATGTAAAGAGAAATTCTGGCAGCTTCATCAGGAAGAATTCAGGACTTCATCAGACCAAAGGAAGTCATAATTTCAAATGTGTTCCAGCATCATCCTTTACTTCACCTTTTTTTTTAATATATAAATTATATTCTACAGAGAAATTCTAATGAGAGTTATGTGAACTAATCAAACTAAGCAGTGTTGAGCCCTTAGCTAGAGTTCTATCACCATACCCCAAAATGTCACACTCGTTAAGGTTTACTAGATTTCCAGAGATTCAACAGCACATAAAAATCAACTGTCTTGCAAGCTTAAAATTTTCCATGACATGAAACTAAAATCTCTTTCATCAAGTTACAACTCTTTTACTTGTTATTTACATAAATAAATGGAGCCTAATTTGTCAAAAGGCATCCTAATTTGATGAACTTATAGAATGATTTCTGAAAACTTCTATGAGTTTAGAGGGGCAGGTGAGCTTTTGAGGTACACTAAATGTGTTTATTCTGCTACTAGTTGCTTAAATCATTCCCCTTTCTTTTCATTTACCCAAGTTATCCTTGTCTTAATAGTCAGCATGATTCTGAAATCTGATCTGCTGGTAATAAACATCTTGATTCCATTCCCAAGATTACACTCTTATTTAAAGGTCACTTAAATTAAAAACTCATTTAAAAAAATGTCTTCCTTTGTCTTCAAACTCTCTCCTCTATCCATTCTAGGCAGCAATTTTATTTTTTTTTTAGTAATAAAGGGGCATATTTTTTCTATCTCCTTTCTAGTCTTCCGCTAATTAATGACAGAGGCAGATCAACACAGGAAAATGAAGCTGCAACTCATTCAGGCTTGGTTTCTTTAGCACAAGACCAAAAAGACACAGAATTTACAGTTAGGTAGCATTTAAATAATAAATTCCCTAGCAATCTGAACATGTACTCTGTTTACAGAGTAAAGAAAGCCTCTAAATAAAACCAAGATCCAGTTGAAGGATGTTCTACCAATGACGGCATAACTAATCATTAGAAATCATAACACACATTCCACAGAGGCCAATATTAAATTGAGTTACTGTCATGTGAGTATGGTCTTCTGGTCTATTCAGTCAAATGCTGGCTCCTTAAACCCCAGAGGGATAAGTTCTGTTCTTAGTTATACAGCTGTCCTCAATGGAAATTATCAAGAATACAGGCCAAGAAGTGTTTTTAGTGCAATATATGTTTAAAGAAATGTTCACTTTAATTCAGATTTTGTTATTTTTCCATATGAGAGGTATACAGTGAAAGAGATGACATCTCCATACAGCACATGCTCATCTTTTTATTGTGATGGAGAGTAAGAATACTATGTTTTGCAAAGATGACGCTTTATAAGCTTGTAAAAAACCCACTTATTCAAACCATACCCAAAACCAAGACAACTGTGTAACAGCCCTCATAGGCCTCCAAAATCACCAGAAGCAATAACCTCTAAAAAGGATGAGTTTCTTTTGGTATTCAGTCAACTCATGATTCTTGGCAAGCAGAGAAGCAACAAGCTACAGTCAAGACATCTGAGCAGTATTTAAGTTCCAAGACTGATATTTCCACACAACTTACTGCTCAGGGATTCTATGATTCCATGTATGTGCTACAGGCAGTATGCAACTGTTACCCGTTTCACCTATACTTAATAAATGCTAAAAGACATGCCATGAAAGCCCTGAAATAGATAGCACTGAAAGCACCTTAAATAGATAAGCCTTAAACAGAATCATCTTGGGAAAATGTGATGTAGAAAGAAAACCTAATAGCTTTTAACCCTCATCACTCGCTCAGTAAACTGTTTAATTAAGCACAAAAATGAAATAAAGAAAATAATTTATACCAATTTTCTAGTTTTTTCTAGAGTCACTTCAATATTTTAAGAAGATTAAGTGTTTGCTATGGCAAATACAAACTAAAACATAGCAAATAGAAGCAGAGAAAGTCTGATGAACAATCATATTATACAAACAATATTAATCACATTATCCTGTCTGTGGAATCTGGGAAAAAAATATTCTTCAAAATTACAGAAATGTTAAATGTAAAATATTTCTTGCAGATTTTTAATCCAAACAAAACCAACTTATTACAGTATTTGTTGAAGCCTGGTCGTAATTAAATACAGGAAGGATATTAAAACTTCCAAGAGATTTTTTTTAAGCCACAACAGAAGAAAAGGCACAATTGCATAATTGGAACCAAATCCAAACCCCACTTCCTTCTTATTTATCAGTATCATCTAAAGGACACTATTTAGTTGCTGAAGGGTCTGGAGCTTACAACTGTGAATCATCTAAAAGTCAAAAATTTCAAAGGAATCGTACAACATGGTTAAAAGCTTATAGATGAGAGATACAGAAAGTTTCTGCTCACTGCAAAACCACATCCTAAGAGTTACCGCACCTCTTGTTCAAAAAAATCCCAGATTCCTATTTTGTTGTGGGGAAAGAAATCTTCTTTGGTACTAATAAGTGTTCAAAACACAGAATTTGAAAGAAAGATACATATTTTATAATATTCTAAAAAATAATGTTTTTTTTCAGAAAAGATCTCACTTATAATTCTGCTCTACACAGGTCACAAATACAAAACTAACTTGCCAGTCAGTGGGATAGTTCTTTAAAAATTTCAGATCAGTTTTGTTGGCAGTTGAATTCAGTTCAATGCTCTTTGTTATATACATGTCTGTGCAGGAAATTAGTATCAAAAGCATTCTCCAGCCCTCCTCGCCACAAAAAAAACCAAAACCAAAACCAAAACCAAAC
>VZDJ01000065.1:203311-232096 GCA_008694505.1 Cyanoderma ruficeps | reverse complement strand
CAAAACAAAACAAAAAAAAAAACAAACACACCAACAAAAAAAACCCCACCAAACAAAAACCTCTTGCATTTCTACAAGGCATGCAGAAAAGTCATAGCATAGACACTATCAGATGGACATAGATAGGCCCATAGGATAGATGGACATTTAGACGTTAAGTTTTTGGCTATAAAATAAACCAAGCAGTTTTCAAGATTTTCTAATTAACTGAGTGACTTAACCTGCGGAGCTTTTATTCCTTTCTGACATAGTCAAAGTCAGCAACACTGAACAATGAAGACATATGTATTAGCCAGGTTCACAATTTCCAGTTCAGAGGAAGGGATGAACAAAAGATCCAAGCACACTGATATATTAGCTCAGTGCATGAAACGCTGGCAAAACCAAGAAGTCTCATACAAGGCACTGCCGTTGCAACACTATAAATAGGATGGTTGAGTACACATGGAAGATTCCTTTTTTTCTCATTAAAAATCACTACACTTCAGCAAAACTCATGCTGAAGGAAAAGTTATTACTATGTGTCTGTTTCACCTCTAGATCCTACCATTAATCAACACCAACAAAAGCCTAATAAACTGAAAGTCAAAAATTTTAGATTCCTTATTTTTTTGGCAGCATCCATGAGAAATGTCAAAAAGTCCTTCTTTGAACATTCATCACGTGAGGAAAAGCTAGCTTTAGATACCTAGTTGGGAGGTAAAACCAAAATCTCTTCAGAAACATGTATCTTTAAAGACCCAGATTGTATCACAGTAATTGTCTAACTTCCTTTAAAAAAAATGCATTACCATCAGAATTGGAAGAGTAATTTATATATTTACATGAATTTTCAGGCTTATACTACTCTTTCTTAGTAGAGACATTCACCCTTACAGACTTATAAGTAACCACCAGTCCTACAAAGGAAAGAAAATGAACTGAGAAACCAGGTGTTCTGAGAAAGACTCACCTGCCACTTATGTTTTTCTTCATTTTAACACATCTTTTTAGTGGGATTAATCATATGTTTTTATTTTTTTTTTACTTTAGAACCTCATCCATATATGCTTCTTCCAATTTAATAGATGCTCTCATTACAGTCTTGGGACGACACTCTAAAATTAATTTGGACTGAAGCAACAGGATCATCTAAAACAAAAGAGCTGTTTTCTGAATATCATCTTTTATCTATACTCTGTTCCAATATACTAAATTATCTGAATTTCATTTACCCAACACTGAAGTAAATAAAAATATTTATTTTTCAATGAGAGTGCACATTTATGGAACTACTTCTTTAAAACTTTTAGATAAATATAATTTGATAACGAGCAGGGAAGGGCTAATATTAAAAAAAAAAATAAAACAACTAAAACTACCTAGCTTTTCCTTGATCATTTAGCACTGCTTCAACTAATGATGTAGAAGACAAACACCATGTCACATGCTTTGCTCACTAACATCTATCCAGGTCTTCAATCTCTTCCTTGTGTATGTTAGTGAGTGGCCTAAAGGACGATAATGTGGAAGTTCAGATGGAAATTTTGCAATATAAGAACACATCTGTGTATAGACAAATCTATCCTAATCAAGAAAAAATGTTACAAAGGCAAATGAGGTAACAAAATAAGCTGAAATAAGACAGCTACTGAAACACCTAACTTCAACTCTTCTTGCTTTCAGTATTCGATAAAATATTGAATAATAATCAAGAAAACTTCATTAAAAAAAGGCCAAAAACCACTGGAACAAGAAATTAAACACACACACACACACCCACACACACACCCAGAATTACTCTGGAAGTTAATAAATATTATCAGAAGTATTTTTATAAAATTAGAAATTAAAAAGAAATTAAAGGAGCAGCTGCCATAATATATATCACAACAATACCTTAAACAGAACACCCCTACATCCACATATACACAAAATATTTAATGAGCAATTAATACACATTTAAAATATTTTTCTGAACTGCTTTTTCTAAACATTTCTCCAACACAAATAAAACATTTGCAAATATATTTAAGTAAAATTAAGTTCAGTTCTTACAAACATTTGTTTCAAAACAAACAAGAAGTTCATTATTGATTTAAGCAAGGATTTCACCTCCTCTCTTATTTCAGTAGTTATTCAGACAAAAGCAGCAGGTACTAAAACAAGAGCAACCTCAATCATTAGTCTCGATCATTGCTATCATACAATGATATAGGTGTCCAACTTCTTGCTCACACCTAGGCCAACTTTTAGCACAATGGGCATTGTCACTTCTCAACTGTACTGACAGGTATAATATGATGAAAAATACAAATGAATAAAGATGAAAACAACAGAGCGCTGTACTTGTTTTAATTAGGACTGCATACAATTTTGATGTACATTTTAAAACGTAAACAAAAATTCCTCTGTGTCATGTGCCCAGTTGGTACCAGCAAGTACCTACATCAGCCAGACAACATATCATCTGATCATATACAGTTCATACCAATGTCACTTGCTTTTAGAAATTATAAATCATTGCACCAATGGTGTTTAAATATTCAAAGAAGAGTTAAACTTCTCATTATTCGTAGTATATGCTATATCTTTCATGATCAAAACAACATTGCCTTTAATGTCTAGGAAAAATGCTGCATCTTCAAACTTACTTCATTCTTTAACTCCCAGAGCCAAAAGGCAGAACTCCTGGATTACATTACTTTGAAACTTGGGTAATCCTTTAATACTCTGGGTGATTTTGCAGAAATTATTCCATTGCTCTAGAATAACGTTACCCAGTGCCAAAGCCTTTTTTTCAACATTGATTTCACCACTTAGCCTTGTCTGTCTCCAATTACTCAGTACAACTGTTACAATCTCAGTGATATTATAACCCTTGATTAACATGTGTTTTCAAAGAACATGGCAGTCCTTCACAAAAAGTGAAAACCAAACAGTGCAGTAGTAACAACAACTACGTCATATAAAATGAGTGGCAGGTTAAGAGAATGATCACTGATGTCATTATTATTGTTGTCATTAGTTACACTAACTAATGCACATTTATTTATGTGCAAATGGTATTCTTAGGTTCAAACATCTACACAACAGAAAGCAATTTTTTTACCACTCCTACCTGAGTTGATAAGAGATTGCAGTCAATGTGTAGTCCTTTTCCTGTCTTATACCTCTGAAGTAAGCCAGCCATAATTGCTCCATATGTATACAACCCAGTAGCAAGGTCTGTCATTGCTACTCCTGGTCTAACTGGCTCACCATCCTAAACAAAAAGAAAACACCCCAAAATGAAACAAGACAAACAAAACAATAAACAAACAAACAAACAAAAATAAAATCATGAAAACAAGCAGAGACAATACAGTTGTGCAGGGCTGGGATCTAACTGGCATGACATAGACATGGTGGGATGACTCCTGTGACTGGAGTGTTGGAATGGAGGCTCTTTAGGAAGGCTCTTTAGGAAAGACAGGCAAAGGAGACAAGGAAGCACTGTTTCCCTCTATGTCAATGACCAGCTGGAGCACATGGAGTTTCACTGGGGATGGATGAAGAGCTGACTGAGTGCACAGGGATGGCAATTGCAGGTAACATTATAATCCTGCCACGTCCCCATCCAGGGAGACGGAGTGGATGGGACCCTAGATAGATCATAGTTGCCTCACATGCACAAGCCCTGGTCATCACAAGGGCTTCAACCACCCCAATATCTGTTGGAGAGACAACAACATAGAACCACATGCTGTAAGAAATTATCAGGTCCAAGACCATCTAGGGAGCCTGAAGGCACATAAGTTCATTGCACTTGATGACATACATCTGCAGGATTTGGTAGTGGGAATAGCTAAGCCACTATCCATCATATTTGAGAAGTCATGGTAGTCCCAGGAAGTTCCCACTGACTGGAAAAAGGGAAACATAACGCCAATATTTTAAAAAAGTAAAAAAGAAGGCCCACAGAACTATGGGCCCACCAGTGTCCTCTTCCAATCCAGAAGGATAATGGAGCAGATTCTCCAGGAAGCTATGCTAAGGCACTTGGAATATAAGCAGGTGATTTGTGATAGCCAACACAGCTTCACTATGGCAGATGTGGACAAATTCCACTGGACAAATTTAGCGGCCTACTATGATGGGGTTACAGCAGTAGTAGATCTGGGAAGAGTAAGTGACATCATCTGCTTGGACTTGTGCAAAGCATTTGACACTGTCCCACATGAGATGCTTGTCTCTAAATTGGCCACTTGGTAGATAAGGAATTGGTTGGATGGCTGCATTCAGTTGCAGTCAGTGCAAGAAATTAGTATCTTTGAGTGATGTATAAAAACTCCCACAGAAAACCAGGTATTCTTGCAGCATGTACATAAAGCTGTCACTTTGTGATGTCACATGCTGCAAATTATGAAGGATTTATTCTGCAGCTTTTTGTCTCTAATAACATAATGTTTCAACTCACCAGTGCAAAAAGAAAAGAGATAATGTAAGAGACAAGAGAAGCTAGTGAAGACTGAACTTTATTATGTCTAGAAGCCAAAGGCCTAAACAATTCCTCAGTACACTGACACAGGTGCCTGTTTAAAAGGCAGAACCATACTGCTTCATTCTTCTCACCCCCTTTTTCTCCGTCCTCACAGTCCCTCCCCAAGTCAAAGCTGAGTTTTGTATCTTTCACTATACACACTCCAGGATTCTAGTAAGAAAGCTAAAAAAAATAATGTTGTTTAGATATGTAAATATTACACATGTAAATACATGCAAATTTGTGACCTTGTGACTGAAGTCACTGAAAAGTTGTTTGTTCAAATATCCTTTTTCTGTATGTCACCCCTTTTCTAGCATCAAGGGAAGAATCTTCATGTTACATCATGTGTTTCAGAACTTCTGTTATCACTGGCAGAAAATACATCCCCTCTGAAATCAATGGCAAAATTAACTTCTAATTTCAGCCCAGCTAGGCTTTTATCATAGCGGTTCTTCTGAAATATTCTCCATTTCCTACTCTGAAAAGCTTGAGGTCAGGTGATCAGACTATCACAGCAGTTCCTTATTTTGAAGTCATAATTTTTGTTTGTTTGGTTTTTTTAAAGTTTTTAAGCTTTGAAGAAAAATAGCAGTGCAAAGCTAATGAGACTTCCAGAGTTCTGGCACCCAAAGAAGCCTACCATAAGAAAACTTAAAATCATTACAATTGATAAACAATAGCTATTTGTCAAGTTACCATAAATGTATTTAAACTAATGTACAATAAGTTCAATAAAATTGAATTTACAGAATTATTTTAATTAGCAATGTCTAAACTGCTAAGTGTAATTATTGTAATAATAATCTTCTAAATAAGACTGCAAGAATTGTTTTCTGATAATTATTAAAAAAAGTCTTAGCTTCATGCAAGAAAATCATTAACCATCATTTTTCTTTTGCACTCCAACAGGATTTACACAAGTCTGCTATCAAGTAATATATATTATTATATTTTTCTTTTAAAAATTTTATTATCGATTGCATTAATAGAGCAATTCTGAAATAAAAGAGAGTAGGACAATATTTTCTACATAAGATAGAAAAGGCTGCTATTTTATTCATATCATGAAATTGACTAAATATTACAAAATCGGTATAAAATACAACAACTTAAAAAAAATTAGTTACACTCATTCAAACTGCAGTAAGGATTAGTCTGTGACTATCTATACCCTAGATATTCATAGGATGATATGTAAACTACCCAATATTATGGTGAACACTGCTTTAGGAAGTAGTATTTTTTTGAAGAATCTCTTATTTCTTCCTTCTTCAGACTCTACACTAAGCTATTTCAGCTTCCCAATAGTAAACACAACTCAAAGGTTCAATCTTTTTACCATTCTCAATGTACCCAGCTCTGGGGAAAAACAGGAAAGTTCTACACACAGGCCTACCAAGAAAATTAATTAGCCCATGAGAAAGCTTTTGGTCCTCAGAGCTACCACAGAGAAATAAAAGAAAAAACAAAACAAACAAAAACCCCAAACAAACAAAACCAAAAAAACCACATACGGCAAAAAACTGCACACACATACAAAAACACCCTACCAAAACAAAAAAAAAAAACAAACCCCCACCAACTCATATCACCTGCTGCAAGTAATCAGTTTGTTAAATTGTTCTTTCTTTATTATAGCCACTTCATTACATTCACTGAGTTGAGAAAAAACCAAAAAGAATTTATATTTTGCAAAGATATTTGCTGCAACTTTCTTAGTTTGAAAACACTTTCCACTGTTTTCACAGTGTCACCCTTGAAGGGGAACACTACATTTTGAAGATGAAGAAATTTGGATTATTTTAATAGGTTGTTATATGTGAATTCCAATACCTTCCTCATCAAGTACTAAGCTACCTAATGTTTAAAAGCAAACACTTCCTTTGCCTCAGTAAAAAGTTCTCCTTTATTTCTAAAAATACTTTCACAGTTTCCCTTTACAGAACACTCCTATAAACTCCTAGCACTATACTGCTATATTATTTTTAACAGGTTGTCTTTTGCTTTATCCTAACATTCCCCAGCCTATAATTCTGACCCAGTTCACACAATTTCTAGCCATTCTTGATCCTTCTACCAAAACTCATTACTAGCTGCCATGTCTCACCATTTAATCAGCTTTAATCGGCTCCTGTGCCATAAACCAGTCTATCTGTGGCAGGATGCACAGGTGTAAGTACTGTGAAATGGATTTATTCAGGCTTTTATCACTATCCTGCAAGATATATGAAGCTGCTTTACATGAAGGATAAAGCTACACACAGAGAGAAATATCTTCCTTTAGACAGAACTTCTGCCAGCACAGCAGTACTTTTGTGCAGCTAACATTTTACCAGTTACCTGAGCAAAGTAAGGATCTATACACTATCTTTTATTCAAGCAAGTTATTTCAAAAGTGACAAACACCACCACCCCTGCCAGGAAAAAATGAAATTATTGTTCTGGTAGGAAGACCAAATGTAGCCCTAGCCAGGGAGAACGTGTCTTAAGCAAACAAAGCTGCCTTCCAGCCTCAAGGGCTGGCTTGAGCACTAAACTAGGTGCAGAATCAGGACTTGCCCTTTCCTCATTTGAAAGGATAAAGATCAGAGAAGACCTTTTGTTTTTAAATCACTGTGTTTTGCTATTGCTCAATCTTATAGTTTACACTTTTATTCCTAATTTTTGTTGTTTGCTAAATTCTTTACAATTTGTCAACATATTCTGGCCCAGATATAGCCACGTGTTTTAGAAGCTTCCTTTCCTGAGTTTTTTTGGGTTCTTTTTGCCTTTTGACATAACTTCTCTTCCCAAACTTACATCGATAATACAAAAATCATCCATTTCAAATGAAAACTGTTTTGAAATGACATGCTTAATAAAAGCATTCTAAGGCCAGTAGTCTTTACAGATGTGAAATAATTGCTGAAGCTAATATGAACCAGCAATGGCTGTATTTTTCAACAGCTATGAGCTATATATACCATGTGTATTCTTTCGTAACAGTTTGGTACTAAACCAAAGAATGGCCTCTCTGGATTGCAGATTAAATGCTGTCTCATATTCAGTAAAACAAAATTTTTTTTCCACAAGGAAGAATACACCACCATAATGTTACTTCAAATATTGAAGACCATGTGTCTTCGTGTTTCACTTCACATTCCACATTCCACTAGGAGATGAAACAGGATTTATAACCAAATTGGGCATTATTTAATTAATTTCAAGCTATTGCCTTGGTGAGTCATAGAAATTCTCACCAAAGGGACATTCATCTGGCACTGATATATCTGAATATATTAAGCAAAAGCTTTCTGTTCACCAAATACGAAACTTGAAAGTAGCGTTTAACCAGGAAATATCTATAAATTATGTTGTCCAGGACAATAAAAGCATCATCAGTGCAAACTTTGTCCTTTAGCATATTTTAATTTATGTAAAGAAAACCTGAATGTGCCCTGAAGCAACTACTTTCATTCAAAATGGGTTTGTATTAGCAATTTACACAAAACAGATTCCCTTCATAAACACATTAGAGTTTCAAATTTCACAGGTGTGATACACTTCTGATACAGAAGTAATCAAGTACATGTGTAAGAGCTTGAATCACATGCAGGTTTCTGTATGCAAAAACATGATATAAAGACACTATTTTACTGGGCTTGGGTTTGTACAATCAGAAAAAACAACACTAGCACAAATGCAGCTGTTTGTGCCAATAATATTGCAATATTTCAGAGGTTATAGCTTAATTTCAAGGTTCAGAATATCACTCAGAAGCATTTCTAAGTTATTACCATTAAGTGATATCAGGAAAAGAAAAAAAAAGCAAGTTGTTCATTTTTTTTTAATAGGCAGGAATATATATTGCTATAGGATTATACATTTTTGTACATGTCAGATACAGGACAAAATTTTAGTACCCTATTATTAAATGCTTTCTAAGTAACTGTAAATAAGTATATATACCTCAATATAATATGTACACCTCAACATTAAACACCTCAGTCATGCATGTAGATTCTTTTTTGCTGCAGTTCAGATTCATTACAATTTGTCTGCTGCATCACCTGTTGCGTCTAAGACCATCCTCCAAGAACATTCAATGGTTTGCTTACCAAAGGGACGTTCCAAAGAGCACTGTTGCACTGATGATGTTATGCTGATTATCTATAGCTACTGCAATTAAATACAAAACCAACACCATCTGTTATAACTTTTCCTTTTTTTTTTCATTTCCAGTTTATAAGAGTGGCCTTTTCTATTTTATTATTAAAAAAGTCAAAAGTCAGACCCTATTCAACCCATTCAAATGAACTTACTACTTTTAGCACATTAATTCCATGTTATCTAGTCAACAAATAAATTAAGCTTCATTTAAAAGAAAAATCAACATGAAAGAGTAAAAATTCTTTTTTCTTCTTTACTTGGGCCACTTTTCTACATGACAACTGAAACAAGGTTTTCTACTTTTGTTCAGACTTAGTTTTGTGAAATTTTCAACACGATTCTGTCATATGAACATAAATGCAAAAAAATGGAAGATTTTACTATTAATAATATTTTGCTATTTTAAAGTAACTTTCAAACAAGCATACAATATGATTTTACAGCCACTTGGGTAAGTCTTCACTACAACAACAAAAAGTACATTTGTTTCTTTGGAGTCATCGACTACTTAAGTGTTTGAAACAATACTGTCCCTCTATACATCAAAAAATGGTTTTGAGAAACTGAGGAAATAGTACACAAACAACTTCAAATAAAGAAAAATAAGCAAATTTTAGCCTGTTCATTTTAATCATGTGAAGGAGTGACTAAGTTTGAATGAATCGTTAGAAGCCCCCAGTGAACAGACAAAGCTGTTTCTGACAATGACTAAATGATTCTTATGATTACATTACCTCAAGTCTTGGTGAGGTGATGTGAACATCTGGTTTTCCAGTGTAGATCTTAACATAATCTTTTAATAAAATCCATCTTCATAACAGCCACTGAGGACTATTACTTTCATAATATAACTTGTTTGCAATTGTTCAGTATAACAGTTATTTATTCTGGCATTTACGTATCATTGAAAAGCTATACAAAAGTCCTCTGTTTTTCAATCTTTCTACTTTATTCATTTTGTACTAACAACATCTGCCTCTTTCTAAAAGTTTTTATGCCCTTTCAATTTTGATTGGTATATTTTGAAGTGTGCATGAAGTTTCTGGCATTGTATTGGAAGTATTAATCTCCATTCTACAGACACAATGTTGAATTTACTTACATTACAGTTACTGTGATCAGTCATTGCTTAGTGCATATGTGCATTATATATTTGAAGGGAAGTGCTTGTAAGGACTGCACTCAGTTTCATGCCTTCTCATGTTCTCAGATGGGACATCCTATGAGTATGTACCAATAACACAGCAGAAATGGATAGTCTCAGGGAACTAGGCACAAGATGTTTCAGCTTACTCAGTCCAAAAACGCTTGACTTTGGTTTTCTTTCCCTAATAAAAAGGATAACTCTGGTAACAATAGTTGCCAGAAGTACAAACTTCTGATGTTTGCCATTGTTCTCAGTAGAAAACAAGTTTATTGGCAGAATATCAACCCTACAATAGAGTTGTGTCCAGATCATGTGTGGTTAGCTTTCAACAACCTACTCAAACATGTACAGCTGACACTTAGTACAGAAACTTTATTAATTCCTTATTTATCTAGAACACGCAAGTACCCTACTTGCAAGATCTGCACTGCTGCTTCCAGAGTACCAGGAGCACCACCACAGAACAGCATCTAGCATTTATAATGCACAGAACAGACTTGCAACACTACCTCACTTGAAAAGGGACATTTGTGACCACATTGCATCTGTAGGTGATTCAAGACAGCTTAATTAAACGCTTATTTGACCAGCCTCTTTCTGAGGTGAAGACACACGTTCTGAGCACTTCTAGGATCCAGATGCTAAACCACTGTTACACTTCCTGCATTGCCACTACTACGAAAGATCTTGGGTGTCAGTAGGAATAGGCAGAACATAAAGCTTTTCCAGAAATGTACGGCATCTGTCTGCCTACTTGAAGGTAGAATGACTGAAAAGCACCCAGCTTTTGTCAGATTTATCTAGATAGCTTCACAATTCCTGCTTTTACAAAAGGAATATCAATATCCAAGCACCAGTGAGACTTCACTCGTAGGTACGGTTCTATCATCCAGCTGTCAACATGTCTACTACAGGCTCTTGAAGTGACTATAAGTGGCCATTAACAGTTTAGCATCATTGCCAATTTATTCACAGAAGATTCGGGATTTTTCTTTTTTTCTTTTTTTCTTTAATTTTCTGTTTCTTGAGCACTTTTCTTCATGTGCCTGGAGTGAGATACCTGAAGTATATAAGTACTATTATTTTCTTTGATTCCCAGAGATGAGGCCTCTTGTTGGAGTCAGGAGGGTTTACATAAAAGATCACAGAATAACAGAATGTGTGTAGGTTGGAAGAGACCTTCAAGATCGAGTCCAAACCTGCCCCTAACACCTCAACTAAACAATGCCATCGAGTGCCACATCCAGTCATCTTTAAAACACGTCCAGGGATGGTGACTCCACCACCTCCCCCAGGCAGACCATTCCAGTACTTAATCACTCTTTCCCTGAAGATGTGTTAGCATAGGCTGAATTGTTCCATGTAGCAGCCAGCTTTGGTATACAGCACAAAAATTCTATGAAATTTGTAAGTTGTGCACTATACCTCATGCCCTGTGATATGCATAAGACCAGAAACAGCAGCAGCAATGGAGTCATATCCACCTCTCTGAACCATTGGACCAGTCTGACCATAACCTAAAAGAAACAGAACAATTAGTAATTCAATCAAGGACAAGTACAACGTAAACTATTATTGCTCCTCAGTTTTTTTTTCACAAGCTGTCCAGATTGTACAACCACTGAATGCTATTATATTCTACTTATTCCTGCATATTTTTAGGAGTAAAGGATTTGGAGTTACCCCCTGTGGGTTGAGAATGCTTGATCTTAATTCTAGACAGACTTGTATCCCTTAAAATTAAATTAAATTAAAAGTTTAAAATTTTCCTTGTTAATTCACTGTGTCAGCTGAGGTTGGACTCATATTATTTCAGAGAATCCACAGTATCTCTACAGGCCTACAATTGCCGTCCAACGGGGTCCATCTTGCCTGTGTTATCTCCACTCTGCCATAAGGATACCTTGAATAGCCCAAACAATGCTAAAAGCATGACACTATGGTTTGGATACATGAATTGTTCCCCCCTCATTTTTGTTATTTTATTCCATATCTAAACAGAGCTACCTTCAAAACAAAACATTGTTTACAAGAGATGGCAAGGCTTTAGCAAGTACCTACAATCTGTTTGCCAAGAGTTAGCATCAATAAAATCCAAAAAACTGAGAATATTTACTGAACTACCTAAATATATTGTCCAGCTGTATATTTAACTTAAAATAAACAGCTGTAGTCAGAAGGATGCAGTCTTACTTTGCTATTAGTCATCATGTTCTTACAACAATAACCACAAAATCTTCCAACTGAGGAGGTCTTGCACAAGCAGCTGAGGAGGTCACTGGAACCAGTGACCACCACCACAAAGGGTAGCAGTCAACAGAGAAGGAGCAACATATTTGATTGATGGTTTCTATTATTTCTAATAATGGCAGAGCCCTCAATAATTATATTTAAGCACTTGTCCTCCTCAAAGAGGAAGCCCATTTGAACCTATTCTTGTGCTCTCTTTTCTGGCATCTCTAAAAGAAATCCCTTGGAACAGTTACAAGATATTTGTCACAGACAAGATTCCCTTAACTTTAATTTAGCTGTAGTTTTAAAACAACATTTCTATTTAATTCTTACCTGTGAGGACATATTAGAATTACATTATATCAACATATACTGCAAGGTAAAAATTCTTGAATCTCCTAGATTCCTTTTCATAATTTGCCCAGAAAAATCTTTATACACAGTCTGTTCAGTACACATGACAGTCTAAACATTGGCTTTGTGAATTAAAGCAGACAATTAAAAACCATTTTTCATTGAGTTAATCTACCTCAGTTCCTCCACTTGGACTGATGCTCTTATGTGTATAATTCATAAATTACTCTTAATGCATAGGACAAGAGGATTATGATGACTGAAAACCAGAGTCAAAGCACTTTGTTACTCCAATTGATAAATCATACCAAGGAAAACAATATCCACTTACCACACATTACACCCCATTATACCACAAACTATCTCAATTGCCTGATCTTTTTCTGGAGACATGAGCTCCATGTTGTGCAAAGCTGTGGAGGAACTCAACTTCTACACTCTGTCACAGGGAATATCAGAATACTACAGCCAATTCACTGACTTCATCAATGTAGCTTCAAAACAAACAATTTGCAAGAAAAGAGTCAATGCTTTTCTTATGGTCAAATCTTTGTCACTACTCACAAGAGATAAAAAAAAACCCTACCAGTTTACCCAGCCTTATTTGAAATCTCACAACAGCTAACTTGGAGATCCCAAAGAGGAATCACAGTATTTCCTTTCATATATACACTCTTAAGTTTGCAGCAAAGAACAGTGTATTCAAATATAAGAGAACTAGCAAATAAAATATACTGGATCCACCCAAAAATGTTCCAAAGAGCTGTAACTAGGCACATACCATTATCTCATTGGAATGAACTGTAGAATTAAAACCAGTTAACTGTGCGGAGCCACTTCAAAAACAAAATCTTGCTCAATAAAAAAAAGTACTCAAAACAACTTTAATTGAATAGTGAAAAGCATATTGAAGTAAGTGAGAACTACATACTGGCCTCAATTGCTAACAAAGAAAAGACATCTCAACACATCTACTCACACAAATGTTTTCATGAACACCAAACATCTGAAAATTAAACATTTAGTATGTAGACAGAACAACTATACAACAATTTGCAATGCTCTTCTGGTAAGGACAAACATCCATCCCTCAAACACTGAATTCAAGCAACAAGATCAGCATTTTTCCAGAGGAGTTTCACAAATAAAATTTTTAAACTTCTTTTCACACATTGTAACAGCCAGGTTTCAAAATAAAAGGCATTATTTAATCACTTTCTGGTTAAGTTTAGAAGTTGTATGGACTATTTAATTAGTCTTCATAGGTCACAATAAATTAAAAAGAAAGAAATATATAATCCTGCTTTTGATCTGAATTTTGAGTGGACAAAGCTTGTGTGGGGAGAAAATCTGTTGTCATTGGAAATTGTTTGCCACAGGAACTACGTATAGACAAGGTTCCTGAAGGAAAAAGTAAAGTGAGAAATAGCTATTGCTAAAAATGAAAGATCTCATTATCCAGACAAAAACCAAAGGCTGAACATTATTTTCATGGTCAGTGGAGCAACCCACTGCAGATATTATAGAAATAACTTTAAACACAAACACAAGAAGCATGAAAAAGAGTCAAGAGAAAATATGTACTGTACACAGGTTTACAGTAACTGTAATATACACACATATATACATATGAACATACACATGTGTACATATATAAAAATATATAAAATAACTCCCTGAAGATAAAAATGGCACCTAAAGTTTATGTTTGTCCAAATTCCCTGTGCAGTCTAATACTTAATTCAGTGTGAAAACCATATATTTGCAATTAAACCTTCAAACCTAAATATAGACTCCTGCTAAATAAAATGTAGTTAGTGGTTTAAAGTTTATATATAATGAAAAATACTTTGTGGTAAAAAGATAATTCCAGTTGAATATAGAGATCATAGATTTAACAGTGATGGTCTTGGAAGATAAGATAAGGCAGCTGGTTACACTCCAGCCCCCCTTTAGTGGAGCTTATCACCAGCTCCAGTGGTACAAGCTACAGTCAATATTTAAATAGTCTCTACCAGTAAAGACTTTATTTTAGATCCATAAGTCCAGTGTAGCTATTTTTATTTTGGGGAATAGATTTCAGAGGGACAAAAAAATTTAAATTTTAATTTAATAGAACTGTTTTCTAAATCATTTCAGCTTGACAGGCATCATCCTAGATTCTAAATCTCATGTAAATCTTTAGATTTGTACAAAACAGAATCTGCAAAGAACAAAAGAAAGTTGCACCACACTAAATCCCTATCCAACTCCCAAAATCCCCATTCTATACCTTGACATGATTTCTTCAGATACCTTTCACATCCTGACATGCCTAGAATTCAAAATCATTGCAGTATGAGCCAGTGTTCTCTACTGCAAAATGTACATCAGTTTCACAATCAGAGTGCAAGACAATAATCCCCAGTTAGATCTCCAAGTGCTTCCTAAAAATTGTTATTGTCAAAGCATTATTTAGTCTGCCTAGCAAGCTTATGAAATTGCCAGAAACAGAGAATCACACAGAGTAACAGAATGAGTGGGGTTGGAAGGGACCAGATTGGGTCATCTGGTCCAGCCTCCCTGCTCAAGCAGAGTCATGCTAGAGTACACGGCATAGGATTGTGTCCAAACGGTTTTTGAGTATCTGGAGTGAAGGAGATTGAGGGTGCTGACCTTTTCTGGGAAATTTTTTCCAGTGCTTGGACACCAGCACAGTAAAGAACTTATTCCTCATATTCAGAGGGAACTTCCTGTGTATCAATTTCTTTCCATTGCCTCATGTCCTGTTGCTTAGTACCATCAAGAGCCTGGCTCCATCCTTTTGGCACCCTCCCTTCAGGTGCTTAGAGACATTGATGAAGTCCTCTCTCAGTCGTCACTTCTTGAGGCTGAACAGGCCAGTTCCTAGAGCCTGTAAGAGAGATGGTCCAGTCCCTTAATCACCTTTACAGTCCTCCAATGGACCCACTCCAGGATCTCCATGTCACTGTTTTCCTGAGGAGCCCAGAATGGGATGCAGCACTTCAGACGTGACCTCATCAGGACTGAGTAGAGGAGCAGGACCACCTCCACTGGCCTGCTGGCAATGCAAATATCTATCTTAATGCACCCAAGAAGACCACTGGCTGCTTTGGCAACAAAGGCACTACTGGCTCATGACAGCTTGTTGTCCACCATGACCCACAGGTCCTTCTCCGCAGAGCTGCTTGCCAGTGGTTTGGCCTCTAGCCTGTACTGGTGCAGGGGGTTATTCTTCTGAAGGAACAGGACCCTGCAACTGCCTTTGTTGA
This sequence comes from Cyanoderma ruficeps, assembly GCA_008694505.1. Taxonomy (NCBI): domain Eukaryota; kingdom Metazoa; phylum Chordata; class Aves; order Passeriformes; family Timaliidae; genus Cyanoderma; species Cyanoderma ruficeps. The sequence goes on along the minus strand of VZDJ01000065.1, from coordinate 216,438 downwards.
ACTTCAGGCACTGCCTTCTGCCCATCTCTCCATCTTCCAGTTCTTCTCTCCCATCTCTCTCAAGGCCCTTTCGAAGACCGTTTTGAAGCCCTCTGCGGTATCGGCCACTCGTCCCAGCTTTGTGTCACCAGTGAACTTTCTGAGGAGGCATCTGCCCCTTCACCTGAGTCACTAATGAACAAGTTAAACAATACTGGGCCCAGTACCCAGTACTGAACCTTGGGGACACCACTTGTGACAGGCCTCCTGCTAGCCCCTGTGCCACTGATTACAACCACTAAAGGACTATTTGCTTATTCAGCATAGTCACACCTAAATCTTCCTGTTCTGATGCTGCAGCAAAGTCTATCGGCTACATAAAAAAGCGTAGAAACCATTACTCTTTGAAGCTTTTTCTGAGCAAGAAAAGTTAATTGGACATGAGAAGTATGAAAGGACTGGCACTGGCTACTTTGTGTCAGCTTAAGGGAAACAGGGGCCTTTACCAGAGGCATACAAAGCAAATGCCACAGCTTTCCACCTGCAATCCTTAGCTCCAACATGAAAGAAGGAAGAGACTTTAACCAATTGGAAAGTTCTGAAATACAGAGGATGTTAAATAGAGCCAATAAAGATAAATTTGCACATGAAAGGTTTTAAAGAATTTTCTTAATCAATATCTCCACTATCACTCTTTGTTAGTCTGCAGCATTACATAGTGTATGAATATTCAAAATGAGACATGTTTAATGTGACATTAAAAACCAATATCTTTCTGTTACTGCATCCACTTTTCTTTTAATATTTGGGTAAATATGACAAAGTTTTATAAAATAAGGTGGCTGATATGTAATAATGCAGCTCACAGCTGTTCTAAAATGTCTACAGCTGCTTGATGACCAAACCTTTGATACGGAGCAGCAAGAGAAGACTTAAGGTGCCTAAAAATATTTCTTTAGCAAAACTGAAAAATGATCATGTCAAGATAAACAGTAAATTATAATAGCACTAAGACTCTCATCACTACCTGGGGCCACTGCAGAAGTAACTTTATGCAAGACATTAATTGCAGCTGAGTGAAGATTTATTTGGTAAAATGAATTGAAGCATATAAATTTCCTGTGAATACTGGCAGTATATACACATTCCAATTAAATCTAAGAGTGAGATTGCTGGTATTATCCAATTAAATTACACTAGCATTAATACATCACAAGGCATTCTTTAATGGGAAATAAATCTTAGCTACTTTTCTAGGGTTGGTGGGACATTCCTCCATGATTAAAGGGGAGGGAATTATTCTGAAACATGGAAGTTACTTCTAACACAGCTTATAGTTCTGGGCTTAGTGTGCAGGAGCCATGTGATGGCACTCAAAGTTTGGAACATAGCGCAGGAAAAATTCTAATACGTTCAGGCATCATATGGGTCAAAGGTTTGGGGAAAAAAATAACATGTCATAACAAACTACTGTTAGTTTATCCACTTTCAAATGGTTAATATATTTATCGCATAAGAGAGACATAATTTGCTTTACAATCTGCTCTAAATGATTCGTTTCTGAGACACAGAAATAAATATTATGAAGCGAGAAAGGTCAGGCTGAAGATTACGAAAAAAAGTAATAACAGTAAATGTTGCTGGACTACACAAAAGTGTTACCACCCAAACTGCCAAATGTTCAAAAATGTCACACCAAATTTAAAAATGCTAGCAAAAAAACACTCAACCCAAATCTGTTTCCAGAAAGAACTCTGTTAGAGTTAAATGTGTTCTTACAGGTTTAGCTTTCTAATACCATGTCAGCTACCCATAGCTTTATTTCATTTTTGCCAGACAAAAGTGGGATTTTTAGATACATTTATGGCAGACATTCTACATAATTTTTTAGAAAGCAGGCAAAGCAATTAAACAACTTTGTCCCAGACAAAATTTCACGTGTCTGTAGATTCTATGCTATTCCAAGGTGCGTACAGAACACACATTTGGACACATTATTTCCTTGCCTATTAGTTACTGATGATACAATGACAGAATTTCTAACATGAATAAAACAATTCATTTTGGCTAGTAGCTGCCTGAAATCATCTAGGATAAAAAGGCACTGCTGTGTTGCAATATCATCACTTTAGGGACAATCACGCTAATCTTTTACATTGTATTTTTACATAGGTTAGTTTAGATTCGTTTGGGATTTCTATGCAGATTAAAAAAAATGTTTCTACATTTCTCAGCTTGTTGTGCATTTGATTTGTATTTCATGAAATTTAACAGCCCAGGATAGTGGGTCACAAACTATTTGCACCTTCAAAAAATAACTGAGAAAGAAGTAAATCTCACAAAATCACTAAATTTCCAGCACAAAAACTGGAAAAGGGGAACGAAAACTCATCCAACACCTGAAATTGCTATTCTCACTTCTTCAATACAATGTGCTTTCAAGCTAATGATGGCCTCATAATTAAATCTACAGGACAGCCTGAGTATGATTTTCTGTGTCATAAAAAGGAAGGTCAGCATTTCTCATTATGACCTATGTTCAAAATATTTGTATCACATGCAAGAGAAAACCAAAAGCTATAATTTCTGCACTTCTTCATGATTTGATAGCATGATAAAACTTTATAAGGCCAAATATGAAACACATTGCACTAAAAGGATAGAAAAAACCAACACGGAGACATGTTGTCAACATAGACCAACTCCCTGTAGTTCAATTCCCACATGAAAAATGACATTACAAAGTCAGGTTGTATAGGATATTCTGAGCAAAACATAGAAAAATATGTTCAACATAGGCATTTCTACAAATAGGAACTAAACGCTGTCACAAATTCAATCCAGATAGATGGCTATCCCTGCTGAATAACAAATTAATGAGAAACACCTTTTGGCTTGTTCTACTGCCAAAAGAAAATATTCAATTAAATACAGTTTACATCTTTACTTAATAAAGATTAATGAAACAAGCAGAAGAACACAAGCAATTCCCTGCGATGACAAAAGCCAAAATCTAACAGACGCATTATAGGAAACTTTACAGTGTCAGAGCTGCCAAATGCGTTAGCAAAACGAGTAACGACTTTCAGAAAATGCTTGCCATGTGTTGGTCAGAAGGAAAGGAAGTACAACTTCCTGAATAGGCAGGCTTACATGAGATCAGAAGAGATACAAGAAAGGTGAAGTCAGAGCAAACTGTCAAGAGAGATGAAAGGATGTTAAAAAAAAATAAGCCCTAAGTCAGCAAGCATAAAATCTGACCAATCTGATAAAAACATTTCATTTCCCAACTGATGATTGCAAATGTGTACAATATTTATTGCTTTTACACATGTGTATTTAGACATTCTAACTCTGTCTTTTGAATGAAATCAGGTGTTAAAAGTTGGAAGGCATAGATAAAACAAAGTTGTTAAATCAAACACAAAATGCTATGCTAAGATTTAGCTACCGAAAGTCTAGAAGAGGACAAACAACAGCCTCTGCCAGTTTTTAAAGTCCATTCAATTTTCACGTGATCTGGGTAGCCAGCCTCACACAACTCCTCTTAAGGCACCAACCACACTTCTGGGATACAGCCACAGGCCATTTCAAACAACACAAGTTTGGTTTTCAAAAGGCTTTTAATCAGTCTGCAAACTTCTAGGCCGTATTTTCTAGCTTTATAACATGCCAAACATCAGTTACAAGAAAGCAGTCCTTCCCTCCCATAGTGCAAACTGTAATTACTCATGAGATGCTATCACATTCTTTTGCTAAGTCAGCGAAAGTTTAAGTTGTCACTCTCTGAATTTCAAGGCAGAAGCAGGTTCCCAGTCTAAGTGGGGTCACTCTTCTACCTGATCTAAGAAATGAAATGTGTCATGATGACCATTTCTGAAAACAAAATTTCAATTAAAAGCTTTTAGATGACACTGAGATAGGTACCCAAACTTTACTCCCCATCTTAAAGGAGGCTGACAGACACCCAAATTCCCCATCGCTATTCTGGGTTTACACAAATATTCTCATCTGAACACACTTAAAAGTAACAAATCACTCCTTGTTCCATGCTTGGTACAGATACAGCTGATATTAGGACTACAAATATTTATATAGTGAAAGCTAATATTAAAATAGTGAAGTGAATTACTCCCAGCAGTGTAGCATTGGCATTTCCCCAGAACATTCAGGCTGCAAAACTTGCACAGAAATTAGTTAAATACTGAGGCAAGCTGTCTGTCCTAACCTCTGTGTGTCCTTACCTACTTTGCTAGGACTGCTCTACCCATCCAACTCTGCCACACTATTACGACTCAGGTAAGGGAGCAAATATTTGTGAGAAATATCTGCCTAATCTGGAAATCAGTCAGGAGTCAACAGAAAGACACCACACTTCAGCTCAACAGATATTAATAATCTTACTACTTCTTATAGTGAAAAAAAATAATGTAAAATTAAGAATAATATATCTGCAAGGTATATTTTCTATGAATATTTATGATGCTATAGCAAAGCAGTATACTGCTAGAATAGCCTCAGAGAAGTCTAATGATAAGGACATGGTTATCTATTGACCCCATGACAGAAATGTAAGGTAATAACTTAATTACACAACTATTTCTCATCTGAAACAGATGATGTACATTCTAAAGTGGGTATTACCTGAACAGACATCCATTTGTTGTGACTGGGCATAGTTATGTTGACAGACAAATCTGTGCAGCAGTGTCCAATGAAGGAGCTGACCTTGACCAAACACTTCCCCTGGAGGTTGCATCTCCATGGCTGAGAATATATACCATGACCCTGAATTCTCCCTCTAAGATCAAATACATAGTGCCTCAGGGGCAGAAGTTAGAGAAAGGTATCAAATAAACTCAAAATCAGTATGTAATTGTTTTTTAAACTTTCCAAAAATTTCCTCAAAATTTTTCAAAGCAGATATATAAAGTTTAATGCCCAAAGAGGATTAAGTCATATGGAATGCAGCATAGTCTTAGAATTCCAGGCTGTCATTTCAACCCTTTCAATAACTTCAGTGATATTTTTTGAGCCTGATTTTAGTTTAGTTTACAGACACAAAACATGTAAACAGAGAGATGTGATAAAATTCATGGTCTGGAAATAAAAGATATTTATTCTTTTCCATTTTAATCTTAAAAGAAGTTCAATTCATTAATAAATTCATTCCCATATATTTTAAGGCCATTATTTTAATTTGACAGAAATAAAGGAAATTGACAATCATATATTATATGTTTTGAGCAGGCACATGATATATACCACCCCTTCTTATTGTACAAAGAATATAGTTTTATATGAATAAGCAACTTCATAAAAGTTCCATAAAATAATTTTGGAAGATGCAGTCACTTTAAAGAGTTACAAAATTTTGCCCTCCTATTTTCCTGTTGAAATGGTGGTCAGGTCACTGTAAGACACGATCACCATGACATTAGATATCCTTACCCTGACTTTGCAATACCCACAAGGACTCTACTGGAAAAGAAAGCCATCCTCCTCTTAGAAAGCTTTTCTAAACGTTTAACAGGAATCTTTTTTTGCAGAAATTTTAACAGTTACTTTTTGTCCTATGTATAACAGATTATTCTTTTCTCTTTACAAGATCTTTTACTTACAAGGAGACTTATCCACAAACCTATTCTCATTACATACTTACTTCATAGTAACATTTGCTACTTTCTATGTCCAAGTTTTCTCTACAAGACAACTTGCAGATCAATGGGTTTAGCTGTTGGCATAAACACTGGGATATAAAATGCCGTTAATGATCAGGTACATGGAAAACTGCCAGATACTGACACTATTTTGGTTTCTAAAAATGATAAAAAACAGGCTATTTTTCAATAGTTTATGTCTTCTACACACAAGACTGTTTTCTTTCTGTTTGCTAGCTACTGACAGTATTTTATTTTATAACAGTACTCTAAAAATACAAGTAATGAAAACCATATGCTTACTTGGAAAACATTTTCAGGTCAACAGCAGCTACTTACAGTCTTCCTACAAATCCAACAACACCCACAGACAATACCCTGAAAGGGCACAACAAAGACACTGGATCTTTTCACCATTTTAATTAGTTGCTTCTTTGGTGAAATCACAAAACCTCACCATTTGAAACAATGAAACAAACCAAACAAAGAAAAACTCCTGCAATCTTCATGAAGTAAGTCCATCAGGCAAGGAAAAAAGATTAACAAAACAAGATAAAGCCGATAATAATGCTATTAGACAGAAGATTCCCTAAAAAATAATTCATTTGGAAACGACCAGAGAAATTTTTAGTAATAACAAAATATTTCATGATCTTTTCATTATCAAAGTCTTCTCTTTGGATTATTACAACTCAAACACAATTAATACTGCTTTGCAAAAGCCTGCTGTGTGGCTTCTTAAAATGCCTAAAATCTTCCAGCTTTATTTCTGTTAACTTAGCTAGACACCAGTCCAAGCATAATAGCTACTGAAAAATAAATATTAAACCACCAGTAAGTGTCTTCAGAGTTGTACTGTGCTGTTCATATCCAGGATTTTCAGTGTCTAATCTGGTTTCATTCACTGTAAATTAACCCAGTGTTAAATCTTACAGGCTCTCCATCTGACATCACATCCTTCATTAGGACAGAGTCCAAATTTCTGAAGTTTTCGATTTTTTACAAATTACTGCTACTTAGATGGAAGAACGAGCAATAGAGTGAGAAGGCATAAGGAAAACATTACTTTCATGCACTGCTGAAAGTCAATATTTAATATTAAAGTGAGGAAGAATTATGACTGTTTCATTAAAATTTTTATATGTTTCATATTGAACTAAGAATGGGAACACAGTGTTTCAGAAAAGCACTAATTTTCAACTGTTTCTTGTTCCTAAACTCACAGTATTTTGGACATTCAGGCTATGTGTGACTGAAAAAATAATGGTGGAAAAAACAGCTAAGCCCTAGTGCTAGGATGCTAAACGCCAGTACAAAAGGGTAGCTCAATCAAACAGGAAAAAAAAAAATCATTGCACTCTAGCTGCTGCTGGTGTGTTGATAACAGAAGCAGCAAAATAGAAAGACTTAGTGTCACTCGGCTAAAAGACCCACTTTCCTAAAGGTGTACAGCAGATCTGAATTCTGCAAGAATATCAATCCAACCAACAGAAAAGGGATTCTGTCAATTCCCATATATTTCTCAGTAACCCTTTGTTTGATTTGCCACCTCTCAGTCTCCATCCTTTTCATAGTTGTTTGGTTACTGACGCATTTCGAAAGTTTGGTCTCTGTCAATGCCAGAGCCCTTTATTATTTTAGAAGTACTGGAAAAACCCTGCAAATATAGGGCAAATGCAGCTTTCCAGATCAAATTTCACTTCATACTAGAATGCAAAACCATTTACAGAGAAACATCTCCAAGAAGAACAATTTTACCAGCAAAAGAAAAGTTTTGTCAATATAATAAAGTATTTGCTAATGGCTTCTGCCAAAACAACTAAACCAGCCAGTGTTAGCACCTCTTCACAATCCCGTCCAGTACAACTGCATTGACAGAAGCCTGTTGTATATAAAACAGCCTCTTGCTCAGTTCCAAAAAGTTTGTCAACCAGCTGAATTTTACAGAATCCACTTTTGAATAGACTTGTTTCAGCCTATGCTAATTTTGCAAGCAGTAGAGAAAAACATAAAACCACCAGCAACAGGAATGTGCTTTAAGTAGGAAAACTAGCATTTGGTTCTGCATCTTGACACAGCATAACTACATTAATCCTGTAGAAGGAGATATCTTGAAATCTGGTTTTATGGTAAAACATCCCAAAAATGCAGCTTTATAGTACTTATATTTCAATCACTCTAGGAATAAATACACATTTTTGTGTATGGTACAGGTTAAAAAACATTGTTGCCATCACCACCAGAAAAAGTGAAAAACCTCCAGATTCAAGTCCATTTTGTTTCTCCTCCAATTAAAAGCTACCAAGTTTAATTGCTCTGCAACACACCTCAGTCTAATCTAGCTTGTTCACATTTTACTCTGCAACTTCTCGGCAGCTCATGTTGTCCAAAGGGGCTGTAAACACGTACTTAAAGGGAGTTTTAGCACAGAGCTAAAATGTTTAAGCATAGAGCAGAACAGGAATATGAAAACAAATGGAGACTCAAGACCAGCAAGCTGCATATTCTGTCTCCAGAAATGTAGATAGATAGATAGATGACAAGATGAAGAGGATAAGCCTAATACCACTCTTGAGTACTATCCAGGTTCCAACAGTTTACAGCTGGTAAGTCTTCCTGATTACATAGACAAAGTTAATCAAAATTTCCCAAGTCAACTGCTTAGGGGTAAGATACACAGAAAACCTTGGCACTTTTCAGGCACTTTAGGTAGGCAGACACTTCAAAACTACCTGATCACAACATAAGCAAAAATATAAACCAAAAGAAAAAGAAAATGGAGTATTTTGGAAAACATTACAATACTTTTAACACACAGTCCCTAAAAATTCAAATCTTATGAATCAGGCTTTAAAAATATAAGATTCTTAAAAAGAAATATGAAAAATATGTGAACAATAAAAGCAGAAGTAATTCAAATAGTCCCATTATTTCTCGTCCGTTTGCAAGTCTGATTAGCAGTAGAGTCATTGTTTCCCAGTCTTCATCACAATCATCAGGATTTTTTTTCAGTAAAGTAGATATCAACACAAAATAAACCAACTCTTTATTAAGAAAAGACACCAAAGACGTTACTAATCCCAGTAAAAAGAAAAAATAGCCCTGGGTCTAATAGACCTATTTAATGCTTTTTTTTTTGTCTAGAAAGGCATGAGGTAAAAAAACTCATTGCACATGGATCGTTTTTGATACAAAACAGCTGGAAATATTTAGGAGATCTTCAAAAAGAAGAAGCAGCAGCAATTAATATCAAATTCTTTCTACACCATCAGAAGGTACACCCTGTTTGTGTAGCTGTGTTTCAGTAGAATAGTAATTGGCACCATGAGCTAAGAATAGAAATTAAAAGCTCCCATTGGTCCTTCTCATTTAATTCTGAATAAAGCAGTCAACTGTGGAAAGCTACAAAAATATTTGCTTTATTTTATATATAAATAACATTTATAAAACTTAAATTTCACAAGTTTGGTATTTCAGTTTATACTCCATATACTGAGTACTTTACCCTGGAAAGAAATACTGGCCACAAAGTGCCAGGCATCAGACTGTTTTGGAACGGGTCTTGTGCCAAGCACAAGGAGGTTTGGGACTGCACAGGTTACCTTCTACAAGACAGAGAAGCACAAAACTATCTAAACACGTACTGCCAAAATGAAGTAAGTCCTTAAAACATGATACCTAAAGGCTATTTTCAGAAGCATCAGCTATAGTGCTGCCTCACTTAGGATCAATGGACATCTAGTTCCAGAATTTCCTTCCTAAACCACAATAAATGACTCGATCAGTTCAGCCACAAAAGCAATGCAGCTATAATACTTGAGGTCCAATTTACCACGCTGGTTTAGAGAGAGCTCTTGTTTTTATATCTACATAACACAATTAAATTATATAAATGTATTCTTACTGGCCTCAAAAGTTCCCTTTTGTAAAGGAAAGAACCTACATAAACAGATCAAAGTAGTTCTCTCAGAGAATTTACCTAGCAGAACTATGTACTACCTCAAACCACCACAAATACACCAAGGCACTGCTGTGGTGATTGATTCCTTTCTTAGAAACAAGAACTATTTCTTCATTCACAAGACCAAGTGACTTCTTTTTTTTCTAAGTTGTAGTGAAAAACTACTCTTTTGACATCACTGAAGTAGTATTTGGATATGTGCATTTCTGTCAAATAATTTCCCCATATAAACAATCACTTTGCCTCTCTCTTTATACTGAAGTTTTCTAGTTTGATGGCTCAGCCAAAAGGAAAAATTGATACAAATACTCAAATGGCATAGGATTGATTTTTCAGGCCAAGGCACAAATCTGTTTAGATGTCTAGAAAGAAATCAGCTACCTTGAACTTATGAGATAACACAATACTCTATCTCTTCCCCATGTCACTTTAGGTTCTCTTGTTTTTTGAGTGCTTGGAACTTTGTACTGCAGATTCTCACGCAGCTTCATGTAAACAATGTATATTTTTAGAATGTTTACATATTTCTCCTCTGGGAGGAGAAATGTGATTGATGGTGATGTTCACTATCCAGGTTAAACAGGTGGGCCCTGTGGTGGCCAATCTCTTGGTCTTTGTACAAATGTATATAAATGGAGTCAGATTTTGAATAGAGAAAAAAGAGGAAGTTTCCCTGAACCTCTGCTGTGTCTGCTTCATCCTTCATTTAGAGACCCTGTCCATGCCTTCATCTGGTGACCCTTCACCCACATTAAGGTTTTTTTAAATATTAAATTGTAAAAATTCTGCTTGCAAACACTGTATAATACAAATAGAGATTAAAATTGTCTCATCAGTTTCTTTAGTGGCTTTATTCATATGGTGAAGGTGGGAAGAAAGGAATCATAGTTTGAAAAACTCTTCTACTGCCTGGAAGCATAAAGGGAACCAGCTTCTTGTCTTTGAATTACACCCAGCAAACTTTCAGTCGTAACAATTACCTTCTTTAGGAAGCTATGACTTCACAATATTTAACACTTATGCTATATAAGTTAAAACTGTTCCCAATTCTTGCAGAAATTCATATTTAGAATTAATACAGTCCTAAAAGCCTCAGTCAATTTGCTCATATATTGATGGCCACCTCAGGTATTAGAGTAATTTACTCATGAGATGCAGAATAAATTCTTAGAGCTCCTGCTGTATGCCATAAAGCTGGTTCTTTACTGCACGAGGAACCAGTTACCAATCTGCACAAATATGCAACTTACTGAAAATTACAAAGCAGCATACTGGTGCAGTGCAGAAGAGCACCAAAATACTCAATATCCGTATCATTTTTTATTCTGTACACTGCACATGTAGTCTCAATTACTTAAATCTCTGAAAACAGAGACAATCCACTCCTCCAACTGTCAAGTCTGAACCCTTATTTTAATTACTATCTCCCAAAAATTTTTTATGAGATTTTCTTTTCTTAATACACTCATTCTTTGAATTCCAAGTAGCATTTTGGCTAATTCTATGCATTAAGCAAAGGATTTTTGATGCTTTCACATACTATCAGAATCTTCATTTCAGAACTGCTGTGTGACAATGTACAGAATATTTTAGAAAGAGATGGTTACATGGCCAACCACAGTACTTCCTTCTGATCACAGCAGCATTTTTTTTAAGAAAAAAACTGATGTTTCAAGCTACCTTTCATATACAATGTTTTTTACTTATAGATTGTTCTCTCAACTCCCTTTAGTTTTCCATATAGTTTTTGAAATGTGGTACTCAGAAGAAGACTTGACCTTCCAACCTTACCAATGAGGAGCAGGGTAGAGAAACAGTCCTCTAGGCCATATTCATCTTCATATAATCCCATATGACATTAGTCCTTCATCTAATGACATGATCACTGACGCATGCTCAACTTTGACCATTCCCCATCCTTACAATCAAGTCTTCTGAGAACCCTCTTCTAACCCAGTGTTCCCTGTCAATATATTAAAGTTACTTGATTATTTGTGATTAAGCATGGTACATTGTACCTGTTCCAATTTTTAATTCTACCCTTCCTCTTTTATTTATGTAAACAAATTGGTCAAGGTAAACTTTAATTCTAATCCTGCTGAATAAGTTGACTCTCTTCAGCTTTGTGGGTTTTAACAGCTACATAGAGCTCTCAGGCCACTAAAAATGGATCTTTTACATTAGGACTTCATCACACGACTGTGTGTGGGGCTGTATTGACACAGAGACTGTTAGAAAAGGTTCTAATTCTGAATTCCATCTTCAGTAAGAAAAACTAAGCAAAGGCTAACCTTCCATGACTCTTCTGAGAGCTGGCCAGACCCCCAGAAAATATTCTAAAGGACAGTATAAGGCTGTAAGGGAAGTGATACCTTCTACCTGCAAATGACCTCCAGGTTTTTCCTGCCGCTCAAATCTAAACCCCACAAGCCCCCAGTAGCACATGATGGCATCAGAATTTCAGACTCATCCACATTGTAATGTATCACCTATATTAAGAAAAAAAAAAAAATTCAGCAACATCGGTTCTGAAGCATTTTCTTCCATCAAGTCATGAAGTATCTATAGTAAGCTATGAGAGAGCTTCTGATCCCTCTTGAACCAAGTTGTTTTTATTTCTTGTACATCACATTTTCCTAGTGTTTCTGCAAAAGCATTACTCAAAAGTGTCAAAAACCTTACTACATCCAAATATATAACACAAGTTTTATTAGCCTTATATAGACAACCAATTATATTGTCTAAAAAATAATTTGTGTATCTGCTAATTAACTTGTCAAAAAATGGTCTCAGACTACTTTTTCTCTAGACCCTGATAAACTTCCCTTAACTGCCCACACAGATCAATTCAAGCTATCAAAAAAATGGTAGATCAACTCTTTAATCCATCCATCTTCCAACTGTATAATGCAAAAATTAACAGAATAGAGAAGCTTAATTTTCTTTTCCAATGGTGGAAGGCTCTATTTTTATCAAATCAAGCTCAGGTAGAAGCCTTATATTTTTCCCCTCCAAATTCTTTATTCAATCATTTTGAGCACTTAAGTTCATACCTCAAGGCTTACAAACTTGTGATTTTTGTGTTTGCTTAAGAGCTGTACAATGTTCATCATTTTGCAGACATCTCTCCTTATTTTAAAATACATTAAGAACTACTGGAAGCACAATACCCAGTTTGTTCTGACAATGCCTCTTTTACACATCAGACAGTGCATTTTTTTTTCATTAATAGAAAACAATTCATATATTGAAAAAATACTCCATGAACATCTTTTACTGAATACAGGCACCACAATACTCAATATTCATTTTTGCACTTTCCAAATTCCTTAACTAACACAATTCTCTAAAATTTTGCTGCTTTTAATATACTTAAAAGTCAGTTATAACTGTAATTATAGGTTAATACTCTTAATTTTCAATTCGTTCTGCACATTATCCTGCTTGAATTGGCTATTTGACTCAACTAGATATTTTGCAATGCAGGTGGTTTTTTTAATCTTCCTTTTTTTTTTCTGTTTCTTTCC
>VZDJ01000065.1:188404-203256 GCA_008694505.1 Cyanoderma ruficeps | reverse complement strand
AAAAAAAAAAAAGGAAGAAGTAAAAAAAAAGAATTTTTTTAGCAATTTTGCGTCACAAATTTTAAAAACACTTGAACAGATTAATGCTCAAGACCATTCATGTAACTGCTATTATTTAGTTACAACTACAACAATTACCTGAGTCAGCTTCTGAATACAACCTGATTTTTTACTAGTATGCTATCAACAAATAATTTACACCATCAAGAAACTGTTTTGCTCAATGATTTTTTTAAACTGAAGCTATCATTTTTTTTGCAGGTAATCCATCTGTTTGTATCAGGTAACCATACCCAGACTTAAACCATACAGAAGCTATAAAAACATTGATAATGAGGAGAATGAGTGAGCATGAAGACACACACACACAAAGTTATATGTAATTTTATGGGCTGGAAACATTTGGTAAGAGGAAGTCTAAAAACTGTACCTAATCCAGGCAATTCCACATCTTACCACAGTTAGTTCACAAATTAAAGGACCTGAAAACACTTTGGCTAGCCTTTGCCCAGCAAAACACATTGCAGTTGTCTTTTCTTTCCTGTTGTGAAAATGCTAGAGACAAAGTAGGATATGCATCAAAACCATAATATTACATCTTCTCATGGAAAGCCACTACAAATTATCTGCACAAAAGAAGATACTGGGACGTACTAAATGCTTGTTCTTTTAAGTTATTACTAAACCTTATGTAAATGGGTGAAGAACTGTTTTCCTTCTCATAAGTTAACCAGAATCACTCAAGAGACACAGAGGAATGACTTACTGTTTTGAAATGTGTTCACTTATGTATATTTACAACTTTATGTACATTAAATAAAGCCTACATATACAACAATTCCAGATTGAGACCCACAGAAAACTCTGGTGACCCACAACACTACTATAAAACTTTTGTTACTCTTTGCACCTGATTTTTGCCTCTTCATTGATATACTGTTTCACAACAAATAAGCAGTCTAGTGTGATCAAAGTGTATGTCAATCCAGAGTTAAGACTAAGTTTTGTGAGATAGAGAATGCAAATCCCAAAGAAATATAAACTGTTATAGTAACACAAAGTTAACAAAAATATCAATTCCAAAAGCTTCATAGTTACTTTTGGTTGAAACTAAGTATATTTTCATGGCAGATTTTCTACAATTATCACTATGTATAATGACAGATGCCAAAGAGTCATGATCAGTGGCACAGGGTCTAGCAGGAGGCCTGTCACAAGTGGTGTCCCCAAGGTTCAGTACTGAGTACTGGGCCCAGTATTGTTTAACTTGTTCATCTTGTTCACATCATTAGTGACTCAGGTGAAGGGGCAGATGCCTCCTCAGAAAGTTCACTGGTGACACAAAGCTGGGACGAGTGGCCAACACCACAGAGGGCTTCAAAACGGTCTTCGAAACGGCCTTGAGAGAGATGGGAGAGAAGAACTGGAAGACTGAGAGATGGGCAGAAGGCAGTGCCTGAAGTTCAACAAAGGCAGTTGCAGGGTCCTGTTCCTTCAGAAGAATAATCCCCTGCACCAGTACAGGCTGGAGGCCAAGCTTACCAGCAGGTTGAGGGAGGTGATCCTGACCCTCTACTCGGCCCTTATGAGGCCACATCTGGAGGGCTGGGTCCAGTTCTGGGCTTCTCAGCAAAACAGTGACATGGAGCTCCTGGAGTGGGTCCATTGGAGGTCAACAGAGAGGAATAAGCAACTGGAACATCTCCCTCATGAGAACAGGTTGAGAGAGTTGGGTCTGTTCAGCCTTGAAAAGAAACAACTGAGAGGAAACCTCATTAATGTGTATAGGTATCTAATAGGGGAATGCCAAGAGGATGGAGCCAGGTTCTTCTCAGTGATGCCAAGCAATAGGACAAGAGGCAATGGGCAAAGACCGATGCACTGGAAGATGCATCAAGTAACCAATCACTAGAACAGATTGCCTGGAGAGGTTATTGCGCCACCCTCACTGGAGATATTCAAGAGCCATCTGGACACAATCCTATGCTGTGTGCTCTAGGATGACCCTGCTTGAGCCAGGAGGCTAGATCATATGACACACTTTCAATCTTACTTATTCTGTGATTCTGTAATTCTGTATTAAATTTCTTTTATGCATAAACACACTCATGAGTCTCTACAGGAGTAAAATTTCCTTAAAAGGCAGAAAATTAAGCATCACATCTATATTATAAGACATAAAATGACATAAAGTACTAAAACAAGATTTTTTAATACTACCAACAACATACAAAGCAACATGCATATGATATAAAGTATTACTTCCTAGAAAACAAGAAGTAAAGAAAACCTGCAGAAAAAGAGAAGCAATCAAAAATCACATAGATTAGTAGAGCAAAGGGCTGGTTAGAGAATCTGAGAGGAGTACCTAAACAAACTACATAATTCTTTGAAAACATACTACCTTCAGAGGCTTTAAGAAAAAAAAAGAAAAAAGTTTTGATTTGGAAACCATCTTGTCCTTTTAAACAGTGCCCCCTCCTGTTCAGGAATAAGCTGTGACTTTCCTAGTGAGAGTGTCATGCAGACCATACAGAAATGGTTACTCCCTTGTGACCGGTACATAATTTTCTTTAACCATCCAATTTTCCAGAACTTAAACCAATCTCACAGAGACCCTCCAGCAGACCAAACTCCCTCCCAACTTGGTATCATCCTCAAACTTACTGTGGGTGCACCCGATCCCCATGTCCACAACATCAATAACTTTATTAAATAGAACTGGTCTCAATATTGAATCCTGGGGAACTCCACTTATAACTAGCCACAAATTGGATGTGGCACCATTCACCACCACACTGTGGGCCCAGCCATCCAGACAGTTCTTCACGCAGGAAAGTGGGCATCAGCCCAAGCTGTGGGCTGCCAGCTTCTCCAGGAGAATGCTGTGAGAGACAGTATCAAAGGCTTTGCTGAAGTCCAGACAACATCCACAGCCTTTCCCCCTCCACTAGGTGGGCACCTGGTCATAAAAGGAGATCAGGTAGGTCAAACAGAACTTGCCTTTCACAAAATGGGTTGGCTGGGCCTGATCCCCTGGCTATCCTGCATATGCAATTTAACACACTCAAGATAATGTGTTCCATAACTTTCTGGTCAGGCTGACAGGCCTGTAGTTGCCTGAATCCTCCTTCTGGCCTTTCTTGTGGATGGGCATCACATTAATCAACCTCTGTTGGTCTAGGACCTCCCTAGTTAGCCAGGACTGATAATAAATGATGGAGAGCACCTTAGTGAGCTCTTCTGCCAGCTCCCTCACTACCCTTGGGTGAAACCCATCTCGCTGCATGGACTTGTGAGTGTCTAACTGGCACAGCAGGTCACAAACTAATTCCTCATGGATTATATGGGTTCTATTCTGCTCCCCATCCCTGTCTACCAGCTCAGAGAGCTGGCTGATAACCCATTTTTCTGTTGAAGACTGAGGCAAAAGAGGCATTAACTGCTCAGCCTTATCCTTGGTTGCAAAATTCCTCTTTTCATCCCACAGAGGTTTTTCCTTGGAAGTTTTCCTTGGCCACTCTTCTGTTGTTAATGTATTTATAAAAGCATTTTCTATTATCTTTCACAGAGGTGGCCAGATTGAGTTCTAGAAGAGCTTTTGTCTCTCTAATTTTCTTTCTATGTGACCTAACAACATCCTTGTACTCTTCCTGAGTTGCCTGCCACTTCTTCCTAAGGGGATAAACTCTTTTTCCCTAAGTTCCAGCAAAAGCTCCTTATTCAGTCAGGCCAGTCTTCTTCACCGACAGCTTGTCTTTTGGCACACAGGGACAGACTGCTCCTGTGCCTTTACGATTTCCCTCTCCAAGTATGTCCAGCCTTTCTGGGCCCCTTTATTTTCAAGGGCTGTTTCCCAAGGAACTCTCTGCACCAGTGTCCTGGACAGGCCACAGTCCACCCTGAAGTCCAAGGTAGAGGTTTTGTTGACCCTTTTCTTACTTCACCAAGAATTGAATACTCTATTATGTCATGGTCACTGTGCCAAAGATGTCATTTGACCACCACATTTCCCACCACCCCTTTTCTGTTTGTAAAAAGCAGGTCTATCAGGGCACCTCCCTTGCTAAGCTCACTTACCAGTTGTGCCTGGAAGTTGTCTTCCACACACTCAAGAAACCCCCTAGACTGCCTCTTCTCCACTCTATTGAGTTTTCAGCAGCCACCTCACAAGTTAGTCTCCCACAAGAACAAGGGCTAGCAATTGTGAAACGTCAGCCAGATGCTTACAGAATAGTCCATCCATCCCTTCATCCTGGTTGGATTGTCTGTAACAGACTCCCATCAGGATGTCTGCCTTGTTGGCCTTCCCCCTGATTCTTACCAATTGATACTCAACTTTGTCATCATTATCCTTGAGCTCTATACAGCTGAAACCCTCACTAATGTACAGAGCCACTCCATCACCTCTCCTTCCTTGCTCGTCCCTTCTGAAGTGCCTGTAGCCACAAATTGCAGCACTCCATTTACATGCCTCATCCCATTTCATTTCCTTGATGGCAACTACATAACAGCTTTCCTGCTGCATGATGCATCTCCTCCTGTTTGTTACTCATACTGATGTAGATGTACTTCAGCTGGCTATCAGTTTCACTCCTGACACAGGCATGCCACCCCAGGTTTATCTCTAGTGATCTAGTCTTACCTTCTTCCCCCTTCAAACCAACTTTAAAGCCCTCTCAATCATCCCTGCCAACACCAAGGACTAGAATCCTTTTCACTCTTTCAGACAAGCAAGCCTCATTTGCCTGCAGCCAGCCTAGTACTGTATATCCCATGAGGGAAAAAGCCAAAATTGCACCAATGGCACCAGCCTTTAAGCTGTATGTTGATCAGGGTTCTCCTGTTTCTTTCAGCACTCTTCACTGCTACTAAAAGCATTGAGGGAAACACCACCTCTGCCCTTATCCGGTCAACCAGTCATCCCAATGCCTTGAAGTCCTTTTTGATTGCCCTAGGAGTTGTCATTGCTGACCTGGAAACCCAGAACTAGGTAATAATCAGAGGGCTGAATCACTCCAAGGAGTCTTCTAATAATATCTCTTACTTAGGTCCCAAGGAGGCAGCAGATTTCCCTGTGGGACAGGGCCAGTAAGCATCCAGGGCCCTCAGCTCCCCTCAGAAGGGAGTCACCTACAACAATCACCCCTCCTTCTTTTTGTACAGCTGTGGTTCTAATGTATCTGGTTGACTGACTTGCCCCAAATAGATCTGCACTCTCACTTGCCTGACCCTTGAGTCCCACAGCCTCATACTTAGCCCCATCTCTCTTCACACAACAAACAAACAAAAAAAAAAGGACTCAAAAAACCCCCAAGTATATTTGAATGCAGCAAAGTCAATCCCAGCACAAAATAGTGACATATTGCAATATCAAGAATTACAGCACAGCGATTTTAGAAATCAATCAGGAATTCTTAAATCAGTTTTCTCCCTGACTGTGCCAAAAAACCCTTCCTGCATGTCTCAGATGTATATTTGGTCCTAGTCTGGTTGCTTCTTTTAATATGCTTAGATTGAGGCTTTGCTATGTCTTAACTCAATGGATTGATGAGCTGATTTTTTTTAAGGGCACTGGAGCTTATGTCTTTATTCCTAAAAGAGGCATCATCCTTAAATAGACATTGCTTATCACCTGTTGATTATCCAAGACTTAAACAACCATCATTTAAGATTTCAAGTCGCTTTCTGGATTCCTGACAAACTTCACTTAGCTCTTACCTCCCAAACACTTTCAGCTTCAAGTTGTCATAGTCTATGAATAAGGGTCATGTGTTTTCCATTATGGAACATAACTGTAAGTTATGCATTTACACAAAGCTCTAAAAAGCAAGATTATGGGATTTTTGTGCACCCTGTCTTCCAAGCAGTGAAAGCAAAAGCAAGTGACCTAGAAGTATAAAGGTGCTGTTTGATCGTACAAGTATATGGTTAGAAAAGCACAGGCTGACCTGGAGTTGGATTTGGCAAAAGACACAAAAGGCAACATGAAGGGATTCTGCAAGCAAATCAGCAGGAGAAGGAAGACCAGGGAAGACGCAGACCTACAGCAAAATGAACAAAGGCCATGAAGGTGGATGCATTTAATGCTTTTTTGCCTCAGTATTTACCAAAAAAAAAAAGATGGCTCTCAGGAGTCCTAGGTCCCTGAAACTAGGGGAGAAGTCTGCAGCAAGGGTTACCCTCAGTTGAGGGGGTACTTAAAACATATGAAAGTATGCATCCTTGTAGCAGAGGACAACAGTATATTGTGTGCACTGGGAAGAGAGTCAAGCAGGCCAAGGGGGTAGATCCTTCCCCTCTTCTCAGCACTGTTGAGGCCACATCTGTAGTCCTGTGCCCAGCTCTGGGCTACCCAATACAAGGCAGACATTGACTTATTGAGGCAAGCACAGTGTCACAAAGTTCATTAAGAGACTGGAGCATCTGACACAAAGCGAGAGGGTGTTGTACTTCACACAGATTGTTAGGATGTAATTTTAATTATTTTTCATCATTATGGGTACTGCAACCAACAAAAAAGCAAACAAAAAAATGCAAACCCACTTGACAAATTCCAGTTGTGAGATTATCTGCACAAGCAAATGTGAAAAACATCATAGTAACTAGCCACTGAACACCTAAATAGGTATTTAAACAAGATTCTCAGGCAGCCTTGAATATAATAGTCTTTCTGCTCTTGACATTTTCAGATATTTGCCACACAAATATGATAAATACATCACAAAACACAAAAAAAGCTATTTGATTTCTATTAACTGACATCCATACCCAGTAACCAAAAAAGCCAAAGCCATTTATTCTGCAGAAAATGAAGGGCAAAGCAGATTTGTAACTAAGATTTTAACCAGTCTAAAATTATCTGTAACTTCTACTCTTATTTAATTGCATTTTAATATTAGACTATTCATTTTAGTGCTTGATTAAGATTTTGAGGGTTGGTTTCTGTTGGAGTTTTTTAAGCAGTTTTTCAGACTTAAAATTATTTTTACATGAATATCAGGAACTGCATACATGAGTCTACTTCCTTTTCATGCTTCCCCGCTTTTATAAAGTATATTCAACTCTTTTACTGTTTCAGTTACCAAGCAGTAGACTGTAAAAAAATCATGTAAAGCTTCCACAAACAGGTAACTGCACAAATCTGAAGAGAGAGATACTTCAGGGCAGTAAAAAAACTGAGATTACCAGATTTAAAACACACAATATGTAAATTGATTCAGTAAAACTGCTGGGAGAGAATTTAAAATAAAAAGAAATCTCAGCTTTCAGCTAGTTTAAGGCAAAATCCAAGGAGGCCAGCCCATCCTGGCTCCTTTGAAATCAATACGAACATGTCAGGCTGGTGTGGCAATGACAGTGAACAGCTACTAAGCTGTTGACACGGTTGCTTCTTCAAACATTTTCTATTCCCATTTTTGAATTGAACTGACTTAAACTCTCAATTTATCTTAACTGACATCAGTGACATACTTCTATACAACCACATGACTTTTATAACACTTAGACTGAAACAAAGGAAATAATGAACATAAAGAAATTAAAATAAAATACCTGTTATTGAGCAGTAGACTATGTGAGGAGCAATCTTTTTAGTGTCTTCATAACCTAGACCCATTTTAGCCAGCTTCCCAGGGACAAAGTTTTCCACAAAAACATCAGATGCTGCTGCAAGCTTTATAAAAGGACAAGTAAAATTGGTTAATTAGCTCCCAAAAGTTGAATAAATTCCTATGTAACTTAGTATTAAAATCTTGCTAATCAAAATGGCTCTGATCTTCCCAACAAAAGAAAATTGACAAGCCTATAGGGATATTTTTTTACCAGTCAGACTGTGCATTTCTGCAAACTACATATTAGAGATGCTGCATATCTAGAAAGAAAACTGTCAAAAACCTAAAGTGATTAGGCAAAACTATGATATTGTCAGTATCACATCAGTTTCCTAAGGCTTGACATAGTTTACAGAACAATCTTCACATACATTCTTCCTACCCCCTTTTTCTCAAGAAAGAAAACTGAAGTGATATTATTCATAATATCCATTATTCATGTTTTGTCTATAATAGAAATAATTTTTAATTATTTTTCATTTTCAAGTCATTGATTACAATTACCATAACAAGGCCATATATCCAACTTCCTATATGTAGAAGTAGAATAAGGAGCCCAACAACACTTACATTAAGAAATTAAAATTAAGTTCTTAAAAACACATCAAATACAATAGTGCTGTCAAGCTCTCCAATTACTTTTTTCATTGCTTTCAAATTAATGAGTCCAAAAATCTATTGATGTTAAGATTAACATATAACCTTGATTTGCTTTAAATTCCATCCTCTCTTATAAAAATTATAAGCAAATATACATATGCAAATTTCAATAAGACTAACACAAGTTGACTCCTGAAGCATGAGAACTGCATGTTAAAAGACAGATGTATGCCTTGAGGGACTTGTAGGTTTTCTGCCTGGTAAAATGTTGTGAGGGGGGTGTGTGAGTGCACAGGAATTTAAGAAATGTTCCCTGACAGGTACACATGTTTGTGCACCCATTTTTAGGCATAACTGATATATTAATTGCTAAATGCTATTTGCAGCCAATTAAGGAATCACAGTCTCTGAAACTGCCATGTCACTATATAATTACACAGTGTGTTAGACAAGCTTCTATAAACAAGTGTCATCATAACACAAATCACAATGCCTTTATGAAAGATCAAGTTAAGGAGGTTTTATTTTCTAATCAAATCCATCACATTTCATACATAAATACTTTTCATACTTCTGGACTAGGCAACATATGTGAAATGGCAAAAATAAGTGAGGATAAAATGACTCGGGCCCAGTTTAGCCAGGTATATGCTCTCAGACAAAGGAGTTTTCAAGATACATTACAAAGGCTGTGCCAGCTCTGCATCTAAGTTTTCATTGGAAATAGCTTTTCATCTATAAAGGCAGCAGTCTACATGTAGCACTGATGCTCATTGAACCAACAACTCTGCCATTGTGGAAAACTGGATACATAGTCTGATCCAAACAAACTTTATGTTCTTAAAACGCACAGAGATTTTCATTCTCAATGGGGTTTTATGTCCACTGTCAACTAAAATTTCATACTTCAAGCCCTAAAATTCCTCTAAACATCACTGTATTTTAACACCTACTAACAGAGCAATACAACACTGACCTGACTTGGAGTACTATCTGTTCCAGAGAGGACACTGATAGGCCCAAGGTCTATGCCTCAGGAAATAATAAACAGCAGGTCATGCCAAAGTAGTCGTTAAATTGCATAAAAAACAACGATGCCACTAAATTTATAAAGGAAACCATGCATACCTTTTGGAAGTTTTGATCGGTGTTTTTTGGGTTGTTTTTTTTTTTTTAATTGGTGTTTTTTGGTTTGTTTTTTTTGCTTGGAGATTTTTTTGTGTTTTGTGTGTTTTGGTTTTTATAAGAAATCTAGAGAGGAGANTGTGTGTGTGTGAGTAGCTTGCTTTATCAAGCAAGAGAGCGATGCATGGGATGCATTGACTGTCAGCCGGACATAGTGGAAAAGAAGTAGTGCCATCAGCTCCCAGCCAATTAAAGTCACAAGTTCTTCATGAATTAAAAAAAATTAAAAATTCATTAGTTAAGGCTAAATAATTCACAGAAAGAAGTATGCTCAAGGCTCTTAAAATGAGTTTCTGACAACAAGTCATAAATAATGTTCCAAAGAGATACAAAAATATGTCAGAGCACACAACTGGCACATATACAATCACTGAAGAGAAAAAAAAAAACTTTCATTCAGGAAGGCAAGTATTTAGAAGGCAGTTAACAGTCAGCCAAAAACACTAGAAGGGAAGAAACAGCTACAAGTGACATAGAATAAAGAAATAAAGAAGACACGGGAATAATTTTGTGGAAATCAAGTAATCATATATGAAAGAATAGACCCTTGAAAAAATAATTTGTAGCACTGTGCCAAAGGATGAAAAGCAGACAGGACTCCTGATTAAAAGATTTCTTCAGCTCACTTGATACTACTGACTAATTATCAAGTCTGTGCTTTTGTCATATACCTGAAGACTCTCTACTCCTGTTTCTAACATGATTCTAAGTTGAGAATTGCCCTCTTCCAGCTATAAAAAATATATGTGGGGGAAAAAAAATCTATTCTAACCATGATACCTTGCTTGATAAAGGTAAAAAATTATAACCTTATTACACTTCTTTGTATTTTCTACATTGGTGACAGAATTCATATTTATGTACGAATAAGCAGTGTGACAAACTTCAATTTGTACTTCTCATCAGCTACTTTGAAGGCCTGGACACTACTTGTCATAGTAACAAATACAATGCTGAACAATGCTTAGTTCTATACACATCTGTCCTGATGATAGCAGGAGACAACTGAAAATAAAAGCCTGTTATAAATAACTTCCCTTTTGACAAAACCCCAAAAGAAGTTCCACTTCAGATGAATAATGGAATGTGAAGACCTCTGCACCAAACACTTTCAAAATATATCACTCAAAATCAAGCAGAATGATGAAAAGCTCCACAAGTAGCATGACAAGCAGAGCTTCATCAGTTCTCAGTGTTGCTGTATGACAGATAGGGAAGGCATTGATTTTAGGAACACAAAGTTACAGTGGATATTAAAGCAACTTTATAAAATGATAGAAAATATAAGAAATTACTTTGTCACAGGCAGTCTTCTCATTTTTATAGCTAGTGTGGTAAATATTTAACAGGTGATGCCATTTTTTCCTCCTCTTCATCTTGACTCATAGGCCCAGCTGCATTTAACTCTTCAAACACCTTCAGCCCACACATGTGAAATCGGTGAACACTTTGAGTTGTTTTTCTTTCACCACTTTTAAAGGTCGAGTAATAAATTAGTCGTCTTCCATGAGAGGAAAAAATTTTATAGCACCTAATTAGAATATGACTAGTTTATCCAAAAAGATGCCCGTGTTATACCATGCAAAACTTTTCCAAATGAGAATTTATACTTCCGAATTTTTTAGAAGATAAACATACAACTCCATAACAATTCAACAATAAATGGCTCTGTTCCGCAAAAAGAAAAAGCACTGTAGAATCCTTGTCTTGTAATTTCCAAAGATTTCCATATGAAGTATACCTTTGCCTAGCTGACAAATCAAAAGCTTCAGAAAACCTAATTTATTTCCATTTCATGCAATATTCCAAACAAATTACACCTACTCCATGACAGATCCCGTCACTGCGAAAAAGGGACAGGAACTGATACTGAAACAAACAGTAACAGAAGCCAGCTGCTACTACTGCAGGGCTTAAAATTCAGCATTAGCAAGTAGCAGATCTTGCATTTCTCAACAAATAATAAATAAAGGGATGACAAAACACAAGTTTGACAAAATGTGAAATTTGATGCTCTTATTATTTTTAAATAGAGAAATGGATCACCTTAAAAGACCCTGACGTCAAATACTGAAAAAAGAAACAAATACTAAGTTTCACCTACAGGACAATGTTTTCAGGAAGATGTACAGCAACTGAAGTAATGAATACACTGTAACATTCACAAAATTGCATTTACTGGAGCACAGCATCTCCTCTTAGCTGCTCACTGACTTCATCTGATTAGTTCATCCTAAATCTTTCTAATGCAGGAGTATAGAAAGATCAGGAGTAGTACAGTAGCAGTAACAGGAAAGGAAC
Organism: Cyanoderma ruficeps; assembly: GCA_008694505.1. Taxonomy (NCBI): domain Eukaryota; kingdom Metazoa; phylum Chordata; class Aves; order Passeriformes; family Timaliidae; genus Cyanoderma; species Cyanoderma ruficeps. The sequence goes on along the minus strand of VZDJ01000065.1, from coordinate 191,557 downwards.
AGGCTATTTGACCATTTCCTCACAATATTTCATTTGAAGATTTTGATGACATTTTCATGTAAATTTAAATCCAAAGTCATTTCAAGTGACACTGAACATTGAGTTCAAAAGCACAGAGTACAGAAGTTGTATACTGTAATTTACAAAATTTACTGCATACTTAGATTTTTTAAATTATAAAATTAACACTTGAAAGGCAGAGTTTAACCCTTATTACACAGGATCACAGCAATACAAAATAAGAACACCTTGCATGCTATCAAAACCTACCTCTTTGATTAGCTTTACTCCTTTTGAATCCTTCAAGTTGATAGCTATACTCTGGGGATTAAAAATAAATACAACAGTAATTTATGTGAAAAATTATGTGAAAGGGCTTATCAGCTTCTTCTAAACATAACCAACAGTGAAATTTCACACCATAGCTAACTTGGATAAATAAATACACATAGCCCACATCCTCCCAAAAAAAACACAAATTCTCTCAGCAAAGCAAGCTGAACTTTATCTCACTAATGATTCAGACAAGCACCAAAACCAGTCTGACAGATGTGCAGCCTGTTCACTATATATTTACACAGGACCCACTAGTACAAGTATACAGGGGAACACCAGAAACATTTGTTTCAATGGTAACAAGCCATTAAACAATTCACATATGTCATGAAACTTCACATTAATCCCAAAGTTTCAAAAGCTAGATTTAGCCACCCTCACTATGGTATAGCGGCAGCACTCCTCCTGCCAGCTGACACAGGTCAACTGAGCTGATGTACCTGAAAAAAATGATCATTCAAATAAAATACCCCTTGCTTTCAGCAGGTTTCCTTTTCAGTTAATTGGTGCCAGCAACTGAAGACCAGCAGAAGCACTCTTGCTTTTTCATTTTGCCTCAGCTGCCCATAGCACCGTACCAGAGATTTACAACCTTTTTTGTTCTAAAAACTTACGGGTTTTCTCCTGAAATTTTTTCATCATAACATTAGGTCAATGTAAGTATTGCTCTATTATATATATTAAGAATCAAACTAAGAAGTGCTATATATTCAGTTATAATTACAGAAAACATAGGCTCATGGTCAGTCCCACACCCTATTTACCTTTTTATTTCTATTGACACTGAGAAAATAAATACTTTCTGTCCCAGCAAAAGGTGGGCCCCAGGCTCTTGTGTCATCACCAGCTCCTGAAAGAAATACCATCACATATTCATAGTTGCCCAATATCACACAAGCAACAAATAAGAATAAAAAAGCTTTCCTCCAATATCACATTTAGGTCACCTAAGCTTCATCTAGCAGGCAGGACAAATATTAGTTTAACATATATATTTTAGGATATTTATATCAAAACCACCTAAAAGTGATTGTAATTAAGCAAAGTGAATAAAGTTTTTGCTATTGTTGGGATTCCATTTAGTCTTTAAAATACTAATACAACCACACACCACTAGAGTATTTGCAGGTTTTTTGTGGTCTGGTATTTTGGTTGTTTTCTTGAGGAGGCTGGGGAAAGGGAAAGTGGGAGGTTTTTTGTTGTTTGTTTGTTTTAACTTAAAGTAGAGCTACAATGCAATTCTTTTAGTCAATTCTGAAGAATTTAGTAGAGGTTCTTGCCTGCACCAAGTCACACAGTCCACCTGGTCAGTAAGCTATTCCTGAAACAGCCCAGACACAACATCAAGACACCACTGATAGACAACAACTGATTAAGTTGCTTGCTGAACAGCACCAACTAAAAGAAGGGCTTGCCATAGCTGGTACAGTGCCCCACCTCGAGCTCTGCCAGAAATCCTGCTGTAAATGTGCTGCCAACACTGACAGCACTGTATCATTTATGCCTAATTTCAAATTTTAACCTTTCTTAAACATCATGAAGACTAGCAATCTATTTTAAATAGAATAAAAGATAAATTCAAATTAAGATAAAATCACTGTCCTCAGTCTTTGCAAGCACGTGCATTCCTGCACCTATTTCGATATCTAGACTTCATCTAGAAGTTAACTTCACTTATTAACTTCACATAACTGAAAACTTTCCTTAGTGAGGCAGCACAGAAGACTGATACTGGCATAGATACAGAAACAAACTGAAGAACCTTAGGTGTCACATTACATAGCCACTGTCATAATTACGCTATACACTATAGTACCACAAAAGTCTACAGCCACTTAAGATCTACAATGGCAAAAGTTATGCAAACATATAAATTGCTTATCAACATTTGTACTGTTTAATATCTCAAAAGACTATTTGGTTCAAGCAAGATGCTTAGGAGGGCAGGGGCAATCTCTTCTCTGTGTAAGTGACACAAAGCAAAACATTTCAGCAATACTTTCCATGCAGAACACTAGTAGGGTTACTGGTCTTTTTGGATTAATACTCCTCCTCCATACTTAATTGCTGACATTGCTCCATGCCTACTACCTAGATATTTGGAATTCCACCAGCGTTGGTCTAATCTGACATTACAAAATTGATGTACCTTTGCATGGTCACAAAAGTGAAAACCTTTATAACAATGGTCAGTATATACGGATGACCTATAGATTGATGTGGCAAAAGCTTTATCAGACATTCACTGTTTCATTAAATGTTTCAAACATTTAATATTTCCTATTAGAGATAAAATATAGAGAATGCAGTATGTTTAGTATCTCAATTTATGCTACAAATTATTATAAACTGTTACGTTATAAAATATAGGAAGTACAAGACTGTTTAGCATCTCAATTATTTTCACCAACTAGTTTCAAAACTAGTAATATCAAAAGAGGGAAACTTAAAATATGGAAACTTAAAGGAAAAAATAAATTACATAATGTGCAGCTGCTATGGCATAATTACACACCTCAAATATATAATGATGTATAAAACTTAGAGCCAAGTGACGGGACTATTTCTAAAAAAGACCCAAATGCCATGCAATTTGTTATTCCTCTTATACAGTCTCACAAACTAAGTAAGTGTAGCTATACCGTAAGAATGAAGCATTTTTTCACTATTACCCAATCCTTAGCAACTCTTTGGATAAGAAGTGCATATGCTGAGTGGAAGAAGTAAACCATTGGGTTAAGCTAAAAATACACAAAATTTAATTAGAAGCTAATTACTCAATGTCCTTACTTTATACACACACACTATATATGTATA
>VZDJ01000065.1:93945-188393 GCA_008694505.1 Cyanoderma ruficeps | reverse complement strand
ATTGTATATATATATGTATATGCAAACATACACTTAATATCCAGTTATTATATCTAAAATAAACAAATAAAAATCTTACCTGGTCTTTCCACTTTGATAACTTCAGCCCCTAGATCTCCCAAATTCATTGTAGCAAATGGTCCTGCAAGAACCCTTTAACATGAAAAAAAAAATTGTTTTCTTAGTTTTTCTAATCATAATATTTGCATTTAGATACACTGTTATAGATCACAGACAAAACACAAACCTTGTTAAATCAAGAATTTTCACACCATCCAATGGCTTTACATTACTAGCACCTGACAGGAAAGAAAAAACAATGACTTAGATCTCAAAAAAAACGAGCACATTGTTTTCATGACACTCATCATCCTCCCTCATCTCCCTCTCCTAATATGAAAGTTTTCTGAGCAAGCTGGTTATCAGGTGCATACTACATTAGGAAAGTCTTTCAAAGTTGGAAAACCTTATGTATGACATTTCAGAACCTATTCTAACTCCCAAGCAAGTCTACAATAAAACTACTTCAGCGACGTTTTGTATGTGCCCTCCACAAACACTGAAACAGCTTTTAAACACTAATCTGAAGAAAGATAAAACAAAAGCATTTTAGCAAGCAACATCAGAATGGCACAAGCTAAAAGTAAGGGTACTAGATCAACAGGAAGCACATTAGAAGTCACAAAGTGTTTTGACCAGTGTAGACCCATCCACTTGCATCACACACACACAAAAAGAATACCCCATTACAAATGAACAAATGAACATCACAGACAGAGCAAGTAATCTCACAGTATGGACAAGTTGGCCAACTACTTCTTTGGTAGCCTAGAGCTATCTTCTCCCTCAGCCTTTAACTGTAGACTAAGGATGCAAGCATTTCATCACCCTGTGTGGACACTCATTCAGACTATTTGGAAGATGGTCTCATAACACACACAGAACAAATGCACCTGGCCAGTAACACCACTGAAATGACACACACCAACTTGTGAAAAGCATCTCTTTTTGCTACTTATCCTGGTTAGAGAGATACAAAACATGTGGGGTGGTGAGGGGGTGGGAATCAAACCACATTAATTCAAAGCCTGCAGGGCAGTGTGGTGCATCTCCTATATCATGCAGCAGTGCATGCCTGTAATCACCTGCTCCACGTTCCATCCATTAGACCTGAACCACCCTTCAGTGACCCTCATAACTCTCCTTCCTACATATGGGAAGGAGATATATATCAAGAGAGAGATTTTAAAAAGCTACAGAGAAGCACCGTTAGAAATTCAAGGCTTCTGCTAAAATATTTTCATTAATATTGTACTGTACTGCTCTAAACAAGGGCACTTGCATCCCACTGTTCATCTTTAAGGAATTTTCCTCCATAAGAAATTTTCCTACTTACTACAGGGAGATTTCCATTTAACAGGTTTTGTGCTTTAATACAGTATCCAGACTAAGCAGCATGCTGTGAAAATGTACATCTAGGAATGGCCATGTGTTTTGCACTTTTAAAGCCTCTACAAAACTCTCACGCTGCTACCTCTCTTCAGTGCTCCAAACCTCAGTGGGTTCCAGACACTGGAAAACAGTTGTGGCAGGTAAACACCACGGATCGTCCAGTATAATTTCAGTCTTATCAAGCTGGGTGCACAATTTGCTCCACAAAAACACTACTCTTTTTTCAAAAAATATGTAAAAAGCTTTACTGAAGCTCACCAAAAATTAAAAATATGTAATTTCAGTTTAAAAAGATCCACCTTCTTCTATTATTTCCATGCCTTTCAGAGCTGCACTTTAATAGCTCACCTATTCTCATCCTGACCCAATATTTAGGGCTACTCACAGATACACTATCAGAACAACAGCAATTTTGCAGAGCCAACAGGTTCTCTATCTGCAGCCAAGTTGTAGGAATTGATAAAGATATTTCTCAAAAAAGCCTGTAAAATGTTAAGATTAGGCATAAATATGTATGTATGGATAATTAAAACTGATGAACCCTTACTATCATATCACTCACATTATGGCACCATCTAACACTCCATTCAGGATTAGGACTCTTCCATAGCTGGAACAGAATAGGAGAGCACAATTGTCGCTCTGAAGACAAATAGGCCATTGTGGTTTTGTTGTTTTTTGTTTTTTTTTTAATACCAGTAAATAACATCGATGATGATGAAGAAATGCAAGAAAGAAGAGAAATCAAAAGTCTGCCTTTGAAAATTAAGGAACAGACCTGTTAGTCTCTTCAGAATAGAGGGACACAGATGATATATNATATAGTGTGTGTGTGTGTGTGTATGTATATATATGTGTATATATATATGTATGTATGCAGATATGAGCTAGATTATATATGCAGCATGACACTAATTTGCTGAAATAACTACAGTAGAAAGCCTTTTGACATCCGCAGTTCTGGTACATGAATCCTGAATAAGAGAGTGCTATCTATCGTAGGAACAAAAGAAATAAAAACACATCATGAACACAAGAGATCAGAATTGATCAGCATTAACTGGAAACATCTCCTGGGTTTTTTACTTTCATCACTAGCTTGCTAAGCAGGTGCATACCCAAAGTTAGACTTTGACTCTCAACAGTCTAAATTTTCTAAAATGCAAACTCACATTTCCTCTCGTATTTTTGCTTTTATTTATGCCAGTAACTTGATGACTGAATGAAAAATCACTCTCCCAGCTCTAACTATATCCTCTGTATAAACTCTTGATTCCCATGATGCTTAAGCTTATTGTTATTTAGACTGTCATATGTATCTTTCATAAATAACATTTATTAAGAATAGACTGGCTCACTCTCAATATGATTTACACTCTTTAGTTAAGCTCAGTTTGTCCCAAGGTTGGCCTAGCCTAACAATACGAATGAGCGACCAACAGAGAGATCGCTCCATAGAACAGAAATTAATTCTTGTGTCATATTCCAAAAAGATTTCCTTTATACTTGTGACAGAAGAGGGCACCTAGAAGAGAGCAAATTAATTTTTGCAACAATGCAAATTAACAGATCCTATTTCAATTACTTTCAATTCCAAAAGACATGACTGCTCAAGTCTATTGTCTTTACTCTGACTGCACAATCAGCATTTTTTCACTTTATCCATCACTACCATGGACTAATTCAAAATCAGTGGGTACACTCCAGCCCGGCACACACTTGATATGTTCACAGTGGAAGGTAGAACTGTAAACTTCCTCCGATTCTAATGCCACCAACGCTATTGTTACTGTTTCTCTATGTTATTTAATAACAGAGGAACTTGAAGCCAGAGAAGGATCGCTTTGTTGCAGCTTGGGTTTACTGCACTTCATTTAAAAAAAAAAAAAATAGCACAATTGTACACAGTTAGACTTCGGTAACCTTACAAAAAGACCGGGCCAGGAACACGGCATGCCTTAGCCAAGGCTGCCTGGAGAGCCGACACGCTCCGTGTCACAAGCTGCTGCGGGCAGCGCGCACGGCCGCGGGGCAAAGTCCGAGCCCCCGAGGCTGCGCAGGGGCTGCGCCCGCACGGCCGCGCAGGGACCCCCTTCGCCACCCCCTCGCAGGAACCTCCCGCAGGTGTTCCACGCCCGCGCCCCCAACGAAGCGGCTCCGACCCCTGCCCCAGTGGCACCAACTCAGAGCCCAGCGGGATCACACGGGGGGGGGGGGGGGGGCGACGCGGCGGGACAGGGGAGACGGCGGAGGAGAAGGAGGAGGAAGAGGAGTAGGGCGCGGCACGGCTCGGTACCTGCCGGGGAAGCGCCTCCGCTCCGCGCCCTGCCGCCGCTTCCCGAGGAAGGGGAGGCAGAGGCAGCGCTCAGGTCTCTGGCGCTGCCGCCGGCAGCTGCGGGGCACGAACTCCTCCAGAGCCCTCCGCAACATCGGCTCCGTTTTCCCAGCCCGGCGCGCAGCATCCCCGACACTCGAGACAGCAGCGAGCGCTCGGCGCAAGCGCCGCCGCCACCGCCCCCTTCCCCTCCCGCTCCCGGGACAGCCTTGGATCTCTCGGGACGGGGGCGCGCACGCGCGGGCGGCTCGGAGCCCAGTGCCCGTCCCGGCCGGTTGCTGCGGTCCCCGCACCGCCGTGCGCCTGTGCTGCTCCGTGGAGCACTCCTGCCTGGACTTCATTAAGCAGGGAGGCGTCCGGCAGATGTTTGCGGCCGGAATTCCGCTGTTTGATGGCTGGAAATTTGTACTTCCAGTTCCGCGTACAGAACGTGACATACAACATTGCCAAGGTGGAATAAGAGTAGAAACCGCCCCCCACCACCCCGAAGGGTTTTCCGCACTTACGGAGCCAGGCAGCCGTACTGGATGCCAGTACCTCCGCTCAGCGGCACGAGGGAGAGAGATCCTTCTCAGTTCGCCGTCACTGAAGGTGCAATATTTTACAATAAACACTCTTAAGCTGTATCTTCAGGTGGGTGTAGTTATGGAGAGGTTAGCTTGAACTGACCCTTGAGCAACTCTTCTCTGAACGAAGTACCCGCAGACTATTTTTAGTCTGTGTTAGGACAGAGCGCAGAAGGCCTGTTACAGGAACACCATTGTGTCTTCTTGCCTCTCTAACGGGATAAAAAAGCCTGCACAGAGGTTCGGCATTTATTTATAAGAAATATGTGAGGACAAGAAAACTGCTGTATCTCAAAAGCTGACAAAACTGCTGACTACTTGAAAACGAGCATGACGAATAGCACAGGCTGAAGACATGTCATGTCAGTCTGCCTAAATGCTGAGGCAGAACATAGGGAAAATCTACATGACAGGTTTGTTGACTAAACATGCTGTGTAGTAAAAAGCATTACATGGATGCTTAAAGATTTGTCAACAAGAAGAAATTAATCAGCACAATCACCCCAGTACAACTCAACAGGTGCACAACTATATGTATTTCTAATTCATGTGTTGTGAAAAGGGCTTCAATTAAACTGTACTTTTTTGGAATGAGACAGATCAGATAATTTGGTAATTTACACTGATAAATTGTCTTGTGTAGATATGGCATTCCTTGTGTGCACAATAAAATCAGACAGTCTTCCAAACTTAAGGATTATAAAAAATTTAGATGAGCAGGTGTAGTCTCTTTCCATTTTAGAATTTAAAAGATATTGCCTCATTTTTCACAGAGAGATTGTATAACAGTGGGGAGGTGAGTTCCCTGTTAATATAAAGTTAGTTGTTGTCATTGAAGAAAACCAAACCAAAACCTGTTTAAAGCCAAAGAAAAGACTGCTATATGAAGCATAGAAACTTTCTGCTTATTTTAAGTTAATTTTTGTTCACTGCTGTTCTGAAAGCCCTTTTTAATTTTCCGATGTTGCGATGTCCTAAAACCGAGTAGTGCTTTGTTGTACTGACAGAAATAAATAACAATAATAAAATCTTTACTATTTTTTACAGAGCTGGTGAGGATTTGGATTAATATGTACCTGAGTACAAAGCAGGAATGGTAATAAATAACATCGTTAAATTGACTTTGTGCTAAATAATAAGTTCTCCTACAAAATAGCATTTTACTACAAGTTTGTATGAGTAAGTCTTTGCCTAAGGTACCACTCACTTAATTGCTGACAGTTCAAACCGACTTTGAGGAAAACCCTTTGCTCTTTAAATGTCACTCTGTTTTTCCAATCGGGACTGCCGTAACACGTAGCATTTGCAGGCTCAGACATTTAGACTCCAGAACAAAGGCGCACAATAAACATATCTAAAGTGACACGAAATATGAGGTAAACACTCTCTTTGCTTTACAGGAGTTCATTTCGTTGTTTTTTAGCAGCTGTAGAACCGCGGACATTCACTGACAGCCACGCCGAGCCCATGAACTCCGTGAGCCCCATCGTCTCACCATCTCCTGAGACCCCTACTCCAGATTACTCCCCTTCAGTTGAAAGCGCGCGGAATCCCTCGGGCTCGGCGCGCCGGGTCGCGGTGCGAGGCCACCGGCCCCTGTCTCCCGCCTCCCGCTCCCAGGCGGGATGGGACGGACGGCCCTTCGCCCTCTCTCCCGCGGAACGTTTAGAGGCCGGAACCTGCCGCCCGCCTCGCGGGGAAGAGGTGGGGGAAGAGAAAAGAGCGGACGCGGCGCCGCCGCCATTGCACAGGTTCCGCTCCCGCCGCCGCCATTCCTGGCCATGTACCGCTCGGGATTCCGCGCACCGACACCTCCCTACGCGGGCGGCGGCTTCCGGAGCCCTCCCTCCGGCGGAGGGCCCCTGCCGCCCTCTCCGCGGGGCTACGGGAGCCCCCACCACACGCCGCCCTACGGCCACCGGCCCGGGCCGTACGGCAGCGGCCTCTCGCCCCGAGGACCCGGGTTCCACGGGCGCTTCGGGAGCCCCTCGCCGGGGGCGCAGACCCCGCGCAGGCCGCAGAGCGTCAGTCCCCGGTACCCGGCTCCGTACGGCGGCGCGTCCCCGGCCGGAGCGCCTCTGCACCCGCCGCCGCAGCACAAGCGCTCGTCCGGCGGCTTCCAGAGGCACTTCCAGGTATGAGGCAAGGCGGAGAGGGACATGGGGATGGAGGGAAGGAAGGAGGGAGCTGCTGCTGCTGCTTTTAAGCGGGGCCCCTAGTTCGCTGGGGAAAAGCACGCTGGGGGCTTGTGCCAGCGCAGCATCCACTCGCCAACAGGATTTTCATGGGAGAGCGAGGCTTGAACCGCAGTGGGCAACATCAGCTTTTCCGCCGCCCGTTCCCCCGTAGTAGAGAGGACGGAAAGAGCAGAGGCAGCTGTGAGATGAGGAGAGGGAAGAGGGCCTCAGGCCTGGCGGGTTGTGAGGACACAAAAGCGCAACTTTTTTTTTTTTTTCGTATTCTGGTGTATGAAGGTAGAGGATTAAGCACCGGCTGAAACGGCAGCAAATGCTTTCTCCTGTACATCCCTCCATCTGATCAGTTTTCTTTAATGCAGTGGTGAAGCCGTGGTGTGTTTTTACTTTGCCATGCCTCCATCGTGGGAGCTGCGCTGTCGACACCCTATCCACTCTCAGTTTTCAGGGACACGGTCAGAGAAAAGGAGTGCTCTGTTAAAGAGAATTAAGCTAAGGCTCCTTTAAGCAGAAATGAGAGCGTCTGTTGTGATAAAAGACTCTCGTTTTAGAGTCTTTGCTTTGCATTGAAAGCTTTTGTTTGTATAGTTTTCCTGAAAGCCATCAACAATAGGCTCCGGGAGTTAAGCTTTTTTTCAGCTCTCTTGGTTGTAGCATGTGACTGGCAATGCACACAGGGATGACAGGATAACAGTTTATGTATATAACTGGCTTTATACAATATTAGAGAAACCTTAAAGGTGTAACAAATAACAGGTGCAGTACAACGATAAGGGGTTTTTTGTGCTCCTATTGATACTTGAAGGATGAAAGTATCATAATGAAGTCACATCTTAATAGAGATTAGTGAAATCTTAAAGTGCCTGCACTACATTGCCACGTATCCATTGAAGACCAGTATTTTGTTATTTTCTTATCATGCAGTTAACTCAGGAATCCCATAGTTGGTAGAAGGGGGTCATTATAAAATTTATACATTTTCTTCAGTGCAACAGTAGAGACTCTCCTGGTGTGGAAGCCAACAGATTGCATAACCTCAGTGCCTTTTGAAAAAGCTAAGCATGTGGCATTTCTGCTGCAGATTGTGGAGGGACAGTTGATGTCATCAATGTCTAATTTCCATTCAAAAGTCACTCTTTGGCCGTTCAAGTAAGTGGTTTTTTCAAAGCCTGCCTTAGAATTAATTGAGCAGAAGAATATGCAGGAATCCTTTTGTCTTTAGTTTTAGTCAGAACTATTTCATGTCAGGACCTGAGGACAGGAACCCTCCCATAGGCTCCAGTCTTGGTGTAAGAAACCTGACATAAAGTCAGGTTGAGTTCTGAGGTAAGAAACATGACATAAAGAAGGTACAAGTATGAATCCAGTCTCAGACTGTCACAACATCTTCCCTTTTCCCTCTTTAGACCTTGTGAGTGGTTTAGGAGCCTCATGGCAGGAATTGCCAGAGACTCAAAGGATATTGAATGGGTGTAGCTTTGCCCAGGACTGAAGACGTGTGTGAGTCTGCACTTTAACGTGTGTCCAGGTGAGCTGTTCTGCCTGGGGGGGCAGCAGAGGCAGTCACAGAGGGAGTTAATCTCATAAACCATGAGTCCTCATCTGCTTTGGTGTGGACAAGGATCTCTGCCCATGAGGCCATAAATAGATTCAGGTAGAAGGCCTTACTGCATTTTCTAAGCATCAGATTCCTCATGAGGCACGTGCATTGTCCCCTCTCCTCTGTAGATCCTGTTAAGTGAACTCCAGTGCTTTGAAATTTATGATGCTACAGTCACTTGAGATGAAAGTCTTAAGTGGCTCTTTAAAATTGCATCGGAAAATCCAAAAGACAATTTGTGTTTAGTTTAGTGTTATATTAATGTCATACCATTAGCATTCTGTACTCATTTTCTGCTCACAGAACTTTCATTCTTGGGAACAAACAGAAAACTTGAAGAAAAACATACTGAGCTTGTTTTTTCTGACATGGCTAACTCAACCTTTATGTGGCCAGTAGTTTACTGCACTTTCTGTTTTTTCCACAGAGGTGCTTCTGCTTTATATTTTATGAAAACATGTTTCTGGAAACAAGGGAGAATACCTTTAAACTGTAAGAGAGTAAGTTTACCTTGGATATTAGGGAGCTCTTTACTGTGAGGGTGGTGAGGCACTGGGACAGGTTGCGCAGAGAAGCTGTGGATGCACCATCCCCGGCAGTGTTCAAGGCTGGGCTGGATGGGGCTGTGAGCAACCTGCCCTTGGGAGGAAGGTTGGAACTAGATGATCTTTGAGGTTCCTTCCAACCCAAACCATTCTGTGATTTGACTTTGTTGTATTTCTTATTTTCGCTTAGAATTCACTTAGTGGTAATGTTTCATTCCCTAGACTCAGCAGGAATTACTGCACTAGCTGCTGGCTGCAGCTATGCAGTGGTGTGAATCAAAAATCATTACAGAAAGTAAAACAAATGCTACCCTTTTGAAATGGTACAGTTGTAATTTTTGTGGCTTGCTCATATGCCAGCAGCTGTAATTACATCAGGTGAAGCAAGCTGATAAAGGGAGTGACTGTTCCCATTTTCAAGGCAGTATTACTCCATTCAGTAACTTTTTAATGAATAGCACTAAAATACATTATTTTCTACTCTGAACAGAGATTTGTTATCTGGAGAAAAAGTACTGAGAATAGATTGACTGCTTTTTTAAGGAAAGTTTATAGAGAAAGGGCTGTTTGCATTAGTGACAACTAATAGAAAGTTTTTATAAACTATCTTTGGTACCAGATAGTGCCTCTTGCACTGAATGGTTTCACTTCTACAGGTAGGGCTGATTTCATTTTCCACCGGCCTGTAATGTGAATAATCACATTTTGATTTTCTTCCCTATAAAAAAATTCAGAGGGGGGGTAAAAAGCATATGATGACTAGTATTCTAAACTTAAATCTTCATTCTTAAATTTAACATGTACTGAAGGCTGTCAGTCTTGTATTACATAATAATAAACTTCCTAGATTTCAAAAATACTAAAATGTCAGTGTAATGTCACTGCTGCTGGTGACCTGCTTCATATTGTAGTGAAATTTAAGATTATTAAATAAAATCCGTACAAATGAACCTTACCATTGAATTATTTTGCTCCTTCACTGAGTACTGCAGATCATTTTATCAGCTCATGTTTCTTTTGCCTTCTGCAGATTAAACACAGCAATAAATGTGCTCTACATTCAATCTGTTTTACAATGCCAAAGTTAAAAGGTCTTCATTAAATGTGGTGGTTTTAGAGATGGTGGGGTTTTGTGTTTATTTAGGACAGAATGCACTGGGTACTGCTGTTTCACTACTAAATGTGGGTGCTTAACATAAATGGCACTGTTGCTAGAGCATTTCAGCTTACTCTAGGAAACTCCGTGCCCCTTAGAATTTTTTTTAGGTGTATTCTGAGGTGATTCTGACTCTCATGGGGTTTGATACAGTGTAGTAATTCACGACCTTTTAGAAATTCTGCTGTTTTGAGATCATCCTCTTAGCTCCATAACATAGCTACAAAGAATCATTAGAAACAAGTGCCCTATAAATAAGACATGGATGTTCCCACATTTGATCATGTATCTATTATCATCAAACTTCAGGAGCTCCTGAAAAGTTCTTGCTGGGTACACATCAGCATGTTCCTGCCACAGCATGTTAGCAGAAATAGGTTCAAGCGGTTTGAGTGAAGTCTATTCTTCTGGCTAAACATTGGGTCTTTCACTTTGTGGCACCATTTCTCAGTTTTGCTCAGAAATTGTTTCATGTGACCTATTTACATAGACGCTCTTAGGGCTTACTAGTCAAATTCAAATACCATCACTGCTGATCCAAAAGTTCAGGGGTGGCAGAGTTGTGGGGGAAAGCAGCCATTAATCAAGTGCTTTTACCCTGCTTTACAAAATTTGATAACCAGCCTCAAAGCATGCTGTTGCTCTAACCATACAGAATGCAGTGGGCATGCTTGTAGATTACTGTGCATCTGTAGTATGGGTTGCTTAACTTCGGTTAAAACAAATTAATTTAAATAAATACAGCTTTAAACAGAACTTCACCTTTTAGAGGAGTGAATCTGAGGAGAACAATGGATTATGCTAAAAGGAGAAAATTGTTATCTTAGTTCCTTTATATACCAGCACTCTTTTAGCTTCAGACTTGTAGCAGCTTTACAGAAGCTATTTTTGTGATCCTTGATCTTAAAAAAAAAATCAAATATGAAAAGCTCCCTGCAAAAGTCAATACCCACTAAATCACTCATTACTACTGAGATTGTATATAAAATAAAGTCATCTGTTCTCAAGTTTCACAGAACACTGGTTTGGTTTAAAGAGGATTTTTTCCCCCAATGTATTCTTTGTAGCTATTTGCGTTAATGCTGTGTTCAATCTGTAAGTACTTAATATTTGACTTCTTCTCTTGTTAATATTGTCAACTCTTCCTCAGCCTTTGATTTGTTGTTCAGCTTTTGTTAGACATGTTGTTGACAGATTATGAAAAACAGCATGAGCTGCTTTTCTGCAGCTATGTGCTAGAGTGATGTAAACAAGTATTTGGGAGAAGGCTGTGGTGGTTCTTTTTTCTTATCCTTGTAAATCATCGCTCATAAGTAAAATACATTAAAGTCAGTATTTCCTGAGGAAGATGCAACTGAGGTGTAGTAAGTAAAATTAATAATCAGCTTTAGAGCTCTACTACAGTAGAAGGAAACATTTTTAATTTTTTTTTTCTTAGTTTGAATTAGACTATTAAATGTTTCTTTACCTGATGGTTTTCTTCCAAAGGGATCACCCAGGACATCTACTCCATTTGGTACAGCGCATGGCAGAGAGAAAAGAGTGTCTAATGATGTGGAAAACTATTACAGACCTTCAATGCTTGAGGACCCCTGGGCTGGCCTAGAGCCAGTTTCTGTTACAGACATAAACCAGCAATACAGCAGTGAGCAAGCGACATGTACTGGTAAAAAAGGGAGGTATTTCAGCTAACACTTTCAAAGGCCAGGTAACTCCATCTTGTCAGGAAAACTTTGGGACAGAATCTTTACACTTACACAAGATGAACAATAATGAAGACCTTAGATAATACTTTATTTCATCACATGTCCACCCTTTTATCCTACCTTTTTAATTGCAGTGGATATTTTTATGTATGGGAGGCAAAAGGAGTGGTAGGAAAACTTATTTTTCTGGCTATGTGGAAGTGCCTACCAACTCTGAAGAACAAAGTGTTCTTTAATCACCAGCGACCCATCTGTGACTGTTAAAACAAGTTTCCATATACTTACCTCTCCCATGCCAGATTGTTAGCCTTTTATTGTAAAGTCTCTTAGGGAGTGGTATTTTTTATGTTTCAACATTTTTAGAATGAAGTAACTTGGAAATAAAGTTTTGTAAATCCTGGTTTTGTAATGTATAAAGAATATTTTAGGAGCTTTGTTAAGGTGTACATGTTAACACAGTAGTTCACAACACTGAAATTAGGTGACTTCTGTAAATGTGCTTGTATCCTGTAGTTAATGTCTGGTTTTGTGCATAGTAATTTTTGTTACTTGCAGTGTAATATGAAGTTGAAACGTGACTTACAGCCATCTCAGGAAACAGATGTATTGGTTTTGGAAAGTCTAATTTGTTGAACAAACTCTAGAGTCACAAACTTAATTCTGGAATTTGCTTTTTTGTTTAAAAAAATATATATTTGGATCAGTATTAGAAATTTCTGGATTATAGTAACAAGTCTATTCATGAAACTTAAGTCTAAAGGATACATAAAACATCAAGCTTAAATAAATGCAAATGTTCTTTCTGGATCCGCCTGCTAGAATAGTGTAGAATGAATGACAATTTTTGTTACACAGTTTACATTAGTACATACATAGCATCTTTTTTTAATCTGTTTTATATTTTTAATTATTTTTTATTTTTACTTACAGCCGGCATAATTGCCAGGAGAATTGTTTTGTGTGTGTACATGCTATATTTTTATACTGAAGAGGGAAGCAATGAGTTGGGTTTTTTTAGAGCTTGTCTTTACATGGAAGATCCATGCTTAAAACCAGGAATGAATATCATTATCTAGAATAAAAAAGAAATAGTTCTAGTTGCAGGCATGTTCTTAACTTGCCATGTTAAGCCTGCAGTACTTAGATAAATTTTTGTTGAACATACCACTATTTGTTCGTTGATCTTGGCTTTTAAGCCAGGGTAGAATGTAAAAACTTTGTTAAATATAACCGTTTGTTTGGTTTTCAAAACACATGTTCTTTTAAGCTTCTTTCATACTCAGAACATATTTTTGTAGTGCTGAGGCATGGTTAGGTAGAAAAGCACAGGAAATCCCATTAAACTGTTCTCAGTAACTTGTCTTTTGATGAGGTAGAATAGTCCTCTGTACTCTTTATCTGTTTCAGCATAAGATGTGTTAGGTTAATACTGCCTTGAGGAACAACTTCAAACTGTAAGAAGGAGTTAATATGCTGAGATGTGCTGAGTCTCTTGTACTCTTAGGACCACAATCTAAAGTATGTCACTTCTGCTTCCCCCCCCGTTGACTGCAGATTAGTATTATATCCAAAAAGGCTGCCTCAAGAACTGAGAACATAATGCCTGCTGGATATCAAGAATGGTTAAATCTTCATCCCAGAATCAAAAAATGGTGCCTTAAATGGCAGCTATCAGTATTGTTATCTGTAATAGGTACCAGCAAAACTGAGATGACTTGACAAGTTGTAGTCTTTAGAATTTATACGTAAGTTAATCAATGTAATTGTGAAAATTGAAGTGTAAAGTTTTCTTCCCTTTTTTTTTTAAACCTTGTCAGGTGCTGTAAAGCTCACAGAAAAAAAAGTTGTACTGTGCTTAACCATGTGCCCTGTTTTGTTGCTGTTTCCCACGTGATTAAAATGCAGTTTATTTTTTTGCAATATTTGGTGATCTTGGAGAAACAAATATGATTTTAGTTAAGAGAGTGAAGCCATGATGTGCTCTCAGACATGAGAAGAGTCTGGGTTTGGAAGAGAAAAAAGAAAGGTGAGTGATTTCTGAGAGAAAAGAGGATTCCTGTTAGAGGTGGGACTTCATACACAGTAGCCAGTATGAGCTGCCCTTGCACATTGCAAAGATGGATTTTTCTACTTTGACATTGCAGTTGACCCAGGCATCAAAGCCAGACTCCTCTGGTACGAACTCTCAACTCCTAGAACCAGGTGTCAGACATCAGTGAAGGTAAATGTTCCAGAAAGAGAACTGAGGAAATAATCTTGAAGCACTGTTTTAATCCATGCAGACCTTCCACAATGCTGTCTGTTAAACTGCTGCTTCAGTGCACTTCAGGATATGACTCAACAATTTTAAGTACATCATACTGCTAAAGGCTACAGTCATTTGGTCAAGAATCAGCACCAAATACTTGAAAATGCTTCACCTTTCTAGCTTCTGGGAGAAATTCTGTAATTACAGTAAAACTTAAATATGTCATTGTTGAAGAGCTGTAAAATGCACGAACATATGTTCAGAACTATAAATATAATGTATTTAAAGCCAATTTAAGCTTTGCCTTTTGCCATGATATCCAGGAAGCTTAAGCTCCTACCTCCTCACCAGTTGTTTTTTTTTTCTTTTAACCATTTGGCAAACATCAGATGGAGAGAGGATATATCACTCCCTCATTTGCTAATGAAGCCACTTGATAATACCAGTATGACTGTGGAAATAGAATTTGATGATAAAATGTGAAGCGCAAAATGCATCCTTTTTTTATGAGCCCATGAAACAAAATAGTGCTTATGCCTTGTTAATGAAGGGGTTCAGTGTAATGAACACACTGAGTATATGGGTATTGCTCTTTCTTCAACAGACTTCTTAGATTTTAAGTTAGCTTCTTTTTCAGAAGTTTGGGTTCATGCGCTTTTCCACTGTTTTGTTTGGCTTGTATTTGTCTGTCAAGTCCATTTGACCTCCTCTTCAGTTCTTGTAAAGAAGTGTAACTCGTGACTATCTCTTCCGGCAAAAATTTAATTCACTTGGTGCTGTTTGCTCCTGTGTTTAAGAGTGAACTGCATCACTACTACATTAACAGTAATGAGAACTTAAATCAGCTGAGAACATGTGTAATGCAGCAACACCCTGGGTGGGTAGTTACCTCAAGATGTGCATTATAATAGTTCAAACTTCAGGTTTGAGTTTTCATTCCAGCTTTATAATATGGAATATTCATTCTTCTCTGGCACTCAGTATACACATTGAAATTGTTAAATAATTTAGAATTTTAAAATTTAAATTAAACAGGATTTTAAAAGTTCATGTTAAACTCCTCCTCTTTAGAATTAGAAGCAATGCATTGAGGTGTAGCTTTTTCCTAATGTCAAAGCTGGGAACACCAGGTAAAATGTGTCTGGTCAGCAGAATGAGTGACTACTTTTGCAGTCAGATTGCTTTTCTTGTTAAGGACATCTTTATGTGCTCTTAACTTTATATGAATTATTTCATTAGACATCAGAGGGGTAAGCGTTTAAAAATGCATTATATGGGAATTCTACAAGTAGCTGTTCACCTTCCTTCTAAAAGAAAAGTTTTTTTATAGTGTGTTTGGTTTTCAAGCTGTGCTTCTGAGTAATCTTACTGAAGTCAGAGGATTTGCTTATGCAGCTGGGATGTGTAAGTATCTAATGTTATAGTTTGAAAATTCTGTCATCCATTTATCTGTCAGTCCTTTTTACCAGCAGTGCTGTTTATTCCTCTGCCTAGCAATTGCTCTTAATTCAAATTCATACATGTGCTTGTATACATGACTGTCTTGCAATGAATTAAACTAGTTCTTAGAATATTTTCCAAAATTCTCAAGAGTAATGACTCTTCTCTTTTCCTCAAATCTTGGTGCTTGCCTTCCTTCTGTCTTCCTGGAACTGGCAGAGGAAAGGGAGGATTGCCTACACTGATGGGTGAAGAATCATATAATGATTTTTATGTCTCAGGCTTTCAGAAACTTGCATACCAATTGACACAGGTAACTAGATAAACTTTTCTATCATTTGAGATGGTTCAAACAACGTTTTACAGCACAAGAAATGAAAGAAATCAGGTTGTGTTTACACTCAACAGTAATGCAGTTTCAGCAGTCATTAATTCACAACCAAATTTTTTTTGCCTAAAGTAACTTCTTCTCTGTACATCTCAAAAGGCACAAACTGATTCAGTTTCATTCTCTGCCATTTTCACTTAAATGTGTGCTTTGCTGACTTAGAATTTAACAATAATTTCGCAATCTGAACTTCTGAATTCACTTTTACGAAATTAATAGTTTTGAGTGTTAGACCTCAAATCTAGGCCTTCCCTTCAAACAGTTTTAAATCTGGCAAAAAAGGCTTTATTTCGTTCCCATTGTTTCCTTGAGAATACTAAGAACCCGGTGCCTCCTGGGCTAGAGACAGCTGGGCAGGTGTTTGGTGTGTGGCCTCTCTTCCTGTCCCAGAGGGTACTGCTAGACTTTCGCCATTCCAGTGCAGTGGGGCCCAGGAGCTGTTTTGAGACTATTTTGCAATAGTTAATTACTATTACAAAATAGTAATCCATTTTGCTTCACCAGCTCTATGTGAGGTTCAAACCACGTCAGGGGGTTGGTTAGTGCACATCCTGGATTTTAAATTTCATCAGCATCTTCTGCAGTAAAATCACAGGTGAATTCCACTGCCCTTTTTTCTGTCCTCTCTGGCTGTTGCACATTGTTCTGAACTAGTCGTGTAAACATTTGTATACAAGAATGTAACTCCTGCAGGTAAAGGGATCATAACAGTGTGAAATTTTACATGCTGCTGACAGTCCTGCTATCACAATCTGCACCAAAAATCTCCGTGTACTACCCTGCTTTTGTGTAGCATTAACCACACTGTTTGATGCTGTATTAAACGACACTTAAACCTGGTATCCATGTATATTTTGCCACAGTCTAATTGCTGTGTAGAGTCAATGGGCTCAAATCCTTGTATGCATGAGGAAATTCCTATGAGTTCAAACTGCTGAACATGATGTTGATGCAACTGTCAGTATAAATACCAGTAAAGGGAAGAGCAAAACCTCTTTCACTCTGATGCAAAGCATTCTCTTCTCAACCATCACAGAGCTAATGTTAAAACAAGGGGAGAGGAATAAAGCTAATTGACAGCTTCTGTGGATGACTGCACAGCATAAAGCACAAATAACAGCTGACATAAGCTATAAAAAGCACTGATTGCCAGCTAAGGAGTAGTATTATCAATAATTGTATTTTAAGTAGCAATTGCAGTGTTCTTAAATCAAACCACCACCTCCTATGGCTTTATGAAGATTTTTAGGTTAATGTAAAAAGGCTTTGGGCTGTATTCCCTTAACAGAGTTGGAAATTAACGTTACTATTCCTACAGTTTGTAGAAGAGACTGTCACCACTTGTCTGTGAAGTTTTGGTTTTTTGCCTCTTTTTTTTTTAAGCTAAGAAAAAACAGGATTTGAAAATCTCAGGGATTGTAAAATAAAAGGGAGAATTAACATCTGCAAAGGGTCCAGGAGTACAGCTTGAGTTAATAACTATAAGAAGGCACTGAGAAGCTATTGATTACTTGCCATTGCACTTTCCTAAGGCTGTTTCCCTTGTCTGTAAGTTTTTAATAGCCTCCTGATTGCTATGGCAATTAAATTACACTAAGGAAAATTACTGGGTTGTTCATTTCCACATGTTGGAAAGCTGTTTGGGCACTATGGGCAACAGGTTAAGAAACTGTAATAACTGCTTGTAAATGATTGAGCTGCCAAATTGTGTCCCTGTTGGAACTGAAGACAGCTAACACTACCAGTCGTGTTTCTGTACTTAGAATAGTTTCTAAAATAAAATTGCAAGCATGTAGAAAGCTTGTGCAAAGAACCTTTGAATCCCTGTACCTATTGCATCTGGTGGCATTTTCTGACAGTATTTAATTTCTTCTCACAATTGCTGCATGTTTTGTACATTGGCTGTCCTGTAGCCTGTCATCCTCACTGCTGTGACGTGAGGAAGAAATAGTTACTGTCAGTACTTTGTGAATGTACTACTAGTAACAGCCCAGTTTAGTTTCTCTCTCCCATTCAATCATCCCAGTACATATTCTACCAAATTCAGTACAGATTCAACCAAATCTCTATGGTCCTACAGCTTGCCAAGTAGATTCTAGTACATTACTAAACATATCCACAAGGTTTTGTGTTCTGAATATTTCAAGCAGTTTAAAGGGACCTACCAAAAGTGAGTTGTTTTTCCTTAACACACACCCTCCCACCCAGCTATCCAGAGAAGATAATTTAGGTTGTCTTACCCTAATTTTTCCTCTCCATAGAGTTTTCTATTGTCTTTTTCCCCCTTCTTTTTTTTTTTTTTTTCTCCCTCTACTGTCCATACAGCAGCCACAAGTTAAGGCTCTTCTGCCTTGGTTTTCCATGGAAATAAGCATACCTTCCACAATGCTTTCCATTGAAATAGGCTCGCTCCACCCGTCAGGGCTCTGCTGGAGGGTTTGATGGAATCGGTGTCATCCAAGCACCCACCACACTCAGTCCCTACAGGTCCTGTTTGTTTACATTGCTGGAGATGACAGAATTATGACAAGAAGTAAGGTCACACAGATCCCCCCCGACCCATCTAAATGAGCCTGCTTTGGCTGAGTGGTGGACTTTGTTGTCAGATGTGCAGTGAAAACTGTACAACACAGACATGACCTTGCCATAGTGGCAACACTTCAGATTTTAAAACAGCCACTACTGAACATCCAGACAAATGGTGCTCAAATCTGTGTTAAGTGTTGCAAATTCAGCAATAATAAACAGGCAAAGTCACTCTAAAAAGACAACGGAAGAAGTGTGTAAGAAGGCGGCACAGGGAACGTGTTGCGTTGATCCCAGTTCTTTCTGGTAGCTTCATGTTGCCTTGTGTGGCAACAGTGTTCATTGTGTCGTGTCCAGGGAGGTTACAGCCGCCAGCAGGGAAACAGATGAGACAAGTCTCTTTTTTTGAGCATGAAAGTCCATTTTATTTCGCCAACACCCCCCGCCCCCGCGAAGAGAGCCAAGGCCAAGAGGTGAGAGAGAACGCCATCCCCGTCTCCTCTTAAGTAGAGGGTCTGGGTGCAGGGCAAAGGGCAGGTAAGGGCATTGTCCTGAAGCCAATGGGGACACACCAAGGGGGAAGGAACCACAAGGCCAAGGTCATTGAGGGGGAGACAGAACCGACCAAACCATTGTGTACAGAGATTACATTGAGTGGCTGAAGGACTCCACAGCTTCCCAACATAACCATCTCTTAAATGCTTATGTTTCCACTAAGGATATCCTCACTGATAGTACACCAAGTTGGATGGAGGAAAACTACCTCATGAAAGCATAAAATCAGGTATTCTTGCTCCAGCAGCCACATGATGTATTACTGTTTTTAAATCCATGAATGACAAGAAAGCGGCTGTGCATTTCTAAGAGAACTGAGTTTGGTGGGCAGCAGAAATAAAAAGGTCTGCCTAGGAACCTTTCCTATTCAATATACTTAATCACTTACTGCCAGTTAAAAAAGATAGTTCAACTTCAGTCCAGCACTGGTTACTTCAGTGCTAAATTCTACTAAGATGCTTTTGAACAACCCAAAGCTCTGCTACAGAGCAACTGCTTTCAGTCTTGAAACCTTTCAATGAGCAGAAGGAAAAAGCAAGGTTCTGGTGTCATTCTAACTGTATTAATGTATCAGAGAAAAGCAACAGAAACACATCTAGTCAAAGCATATGGCTTTAACAGCAACTACTCTGTTTCTAGATAAGCATCTTGAAATAAATAATCCAGTTTTGGCCTGGCAAGGATCATCTCTTCAGCCGACTGGCCCCTCCAGCACTTCCTGAAATGGAGGCACTCCAGTGAAAGGGTCTGCACCTTCAAAAACACACCATTTGGATGAGTCATTCTCAGTCATTTGTAATATCACAAAGCATCAGCACAGAACATGGGCAAGAGTTCAGAACATGTTAAAAGTATCCCTGTAAGGGACACAAACGGGTAGAAAGCTGAAGAAAGGTAAGACCTGCATTCATTCCCTCACTCTGTTTCTTCACAGGCTACACAGCATTGTGGCCAAGCCTTGCATTTTCTCTGGAGACACTTTCCACCAGTTATTCCCAATATTCTTTCTGTGTCTGATGCTTCATTTGAACCAGATACTTCTCTCTTAAAAGGCTTCCATTCTTTTGTGACTTAAGCCATCCATAAATTATTATTATTTTTAATGTATTGATTTATTATAAAATAAACATTTAATTTATTATTCAGAGCTATGTGTAGCAAAAGAAAATTTTCTTATTCTGAACTATTACTGTTCCTCTAGTTCTGACAAAGCAAATATAGCAAGTGTTTTCAAATCATACAGATCGAATAGTTTAAAATGTGTTTCAAACTAAGCTTGCTGATGGCTGGAACAAGAAAGTTAATTCCAGTGAGCTTTTCCAGCAGTGAATCTCAGGGTGGGACCTGCCAGTGACCATCTTTTTTATAAGAGCATTGTTGTTCCAATATCAATTGAAAAGCAATTTACAAAGGTACTTTAATCTGTAACGTCTGCTGCTTTTTCTGCCTGCAGTTTTAACACTCCTGCTTCATTATTTTTGTCCTGATGTCCTGCTGAATTTTTGGTTATTATTTCTTCTTACTAGTTGCAAGTTTTAAGGATCTTTCAAAAATGGTAAAAAAAAAAAAAATGGTTTTTAAGTAGTATCTATATATATTGAGTCCCAAAGAGTAAGTGAAATTAATAACTGGGATGATTCTAGTTTGTGAACAGGTATGGGATACAGACCTTTTCAGTATCCATAAACTAAAAGCAGTAAGTGAAATACACTTTTTACTAAGAAATGCTACACAGATTTTGTCAAATCCCTAATCTCACTGTCCCTCAGTTGGTAGTAGAGAGAAGCATATCCTCTGAAATCCTGCACAATGTTATGTCTGAACCTCACCTGGCAACTCCTACATAAAACCACCAGTTCTGTTTAAACCGCAACAAAGGCACTTAATATTTTAAGATTTGCCTTTGTGGTATCCCAGGCAGAAAGAGTTAAAACAATTCACAGCTTTTTCTTGGAATTTCCCTCTCCTCTCCAGAGAGGTCTGTTCTGGAATCATGTAAACAGACATCTGCTTGCTTTCACTTCATCCTTCTTTTAAATTCATAAGAATAGGAAGAATCCCAGAGGGAGTTTCAGATCAGGCCACTTTCAGCCACCAGCCCTTCATGCTTTCTTTCATCTGGTAAAAAGGAAGATGAAGTGCTGGGGCTCATACATATTTCATGAACCTTCTGGCTACAAGTACTCTTAAACATTGAAGTTAATGATACGATTCATTCTGTCTGAAAATAGTATCAAACAAATTAATTTTTAATATAAAAAGTGGACAAAATTGTACAGTTTTATATACCTAAAATGTGTAAAGAAAATTGCGAAGTACAGTAAGCTTATGGTAAGAAGACCATTAAACTAGAGTTGCTATCTGAAAAAAAACCCCCAAGTTTTCTAGGCAAAGTCTGGTAATTTATTGGAACCCTCTCCATCTCTTATGCTTCTGTTTGGAGATACAGACAACCTTTTTACATCTGATTTAGAAATCAGGGCTCATCTTTTGATTACCTTGCCTCTGTTACTCCAGACAGGCAAGTGTGGAAGACCGGAGCAAATAGGAGAACAGCGATTCATAGTTGTAGAAACAGCTTTAATCTCTATATCCAGCTTAACAGAAATTCATCTTACAGATGTAAACATAGCTTTTAATATAAATATAAACCAACACATTAACTGTATTTCATTAAGCATCACATCAGTCTTCACAGGGGATAACATTACTAGTCCAGCATTTTGCATATGGGAAAATGGATGAATACCAAGAGATGTCTTGCTTAAGCCTTAATATTGTTTACTGGCAGAAGAGAACCTGGTGTTTTCTGCTCTCCCTATTGCATTCCATAATCAATAACATTTTCAGATCAAGTTTCAAATGCATTGCCTTCCTGGGAGGAGGGATGCCAGCAGAAAGTAAGCCGTGCTTTCCAACACATGCTAATGATATGTGGTAGCTGTTTAATTCTGTGAGCATCTCTCTCACTCTGCTGTAACTGTTCATTAAATGTTCTAAATTCTGATAGAGCTCTGAAAAGAATGCCTGAATTTCCTCAAACACCTTTCAAATCTACTGTACAGAATACAAATAGACTCAGAAATACTGCTCTTAACAAAAGAATAAGCATGCAAGGACTTTGAATAGATGAGAATTTCCGTGATTTCTTTGATAATCTACTTGTTTGTGTGCTTCACAGCTCTCCAGGAGAGAGTCTTCTGTGACCAAAATATGTATGCCAAATTATACACAGTTTTTTTTAATGGAAGGTGGTTTTATTAAAACCCCTCAGCATTCAGTTTAAAAGAGAAATTCTGACACTGGATAATTAAATGGAAATCCCTGCTGAAGTTAACAGGGGTTCTGGTTTTTGTCCTTAGTCTGAACTAAAATCTGCATTGACTGCAGGAACAGTTTCAACCTAAAATGATAGTTTTAAGTTTTCATTCACAACACCATAGCAATGGAGGTCTCAATCTCTCTCAATCTCCTTAGAAAAGCAATATTTGCTCTACTGAATTTTGCTGCATATGGAAATGATTTATGCTGTAATTAGAAGCACAGCCCCTTCCAGTGGAAGATTCTCAAGCAATTATCATGGAGCAAACCAGTCTTCAGTTCCCTAGGCATTAATTTAACCAGACCTTTTTTATTTTTTTAATGACTAGTATCTTCATAACTGATTGATACCTAATCTGGTGCAGCACCTGCTCTTTCAGTCTCTGGTGGTTCAGCTTTTCAGATTAATGAGTCAGAAAGCCAATTGTGACAGTATTATAAAATGTATTGTAATAAACCTTCCATGCTTCAAAACAGAAAAATAATCCACAAATTGATTTCCAGAGTTGAGGTCTTAGGTCCTGAAGGGTTTTTTGAATGGGGACTCTTTCTGGACAGGAGCTTTAAGTGACACCATGACTTTCTACAGCATAGAACCGTCACCATAATTACAAGTATTTTCATGCATTTTATTTTTTAAAAGCTACAGAAAGGCAAGCTTAAAAATGTTAATGCATTTCTAGTAGTGGTCAAGCTGTGCAAATGCTGAATTTGTATTCCAGCAATATGTAATACATGTTTTGCAAAACACAGCATGTATAATACAAGTGTAACAAACCTGATTTCTTGCGTTTTATGACTACCTACAGAGTGCTTAATGACAACTTGAGGCAGCTTTTACCTTCCCATTTACAAACAGTTTTAGAACTGCTCTGAAGAGCAGTAGGAGGTGCCAGCTTCCCCAGTACACTTTGGAGCATCCTACCAATAAGAAATCTAATCCCATTTGTTTGGTCTTTTTATGTGCTAATGAATTTAAGAATGCTGCTATGGATGTGTTCTCTCTCCTGTCCTGTGAAATCCTTCAACAGTTACACGACTTGTCAAGGTATTACACAACCAAATGGTGCTTTCTTGGAAAGGGTGGAGCCCATGTCCTATTAAACACTGCACAGCAAACCAAGTGCTTGTGCATTTTTCATGTTGATTTTGTCTTGCCAAACTATTATCTCTGCATTGTGTAGAAACTTGGTCAGTTACCACCATTTCCTGTAGCAGGAGTTGTTTTAAATATCCATCACACTTAAAACACAAGAAATAGATTCCCTCAAATTGAGTATCAGTGAAACATCTATATTTGATGTTCTTTCTATTGTGCATATGAAATCCTGACTTTTTCCTGTTAACTGCAGCCTCTTATGTTGTCAGAAGAAGGTTTAAAACATTTTTGTTTAGTCAATATAACTGATCCCTCTCTTCTCATAGCATTTTTCTCCCTAATTCTATAGAGGAAATTGATGATTTTACATAAATTAGAACTACCAGCTTCCTTATTTTATTATGAACCACAGTCACCATATTTAGTTCTGTTGGATGCTCCTCACTCCTCTTCTGCTCTTGCCACCACAAACATGTCTTATGGATTAAATATTTAGTCAGAAACATAATTTAGCCGAGACAGGAGGAAGCTTCTTATTGAGACTGCCTCTAAAACAATCCGATATTTTCAGAACTTGATGGAAATACTTATTCAGTGCTTTGATTTACAGCTTCCCATAATGGACATTGTGTAACACTTTTTACAATACAAAAGCTCCATAATGCTGAAACCTTAATACAGGACTGAGGAATGAAAAAGGGAAAAAAAACAGTGGAAGAGGCTGCAAGGTACCAACAAATGGCAAGCACTTAAATAGAGCATACAAAATGTTTCCCTGGATATGAAGAAACAATTTGCATTCTAATAGTTGAAACTAGCAAGAAATACCCAAACCCAAACTGAACTGGAGCTTCCCAGGAGATCAGTTGAAAGAGGTCATCTCCAATTCACCTGATGCTAGAAGCTGAAATAGGGTTGAATTTCTGATAGAAGAGGTCTGCAAAGTTCTCTTGAATTTGTTGGCCATTTTGTCACTATTCCCAGAAGGCAACATTGTCGTGGCAAGTACAGTTTGCAAATAAAAATTATTACTACTACCTGCATGTCTTGTTTCATTGTCTTGTGAAAACGTATGTGCTTGCTTGGAAGTCTCACAGCAGGGTCTGTAACAAGAAGCAGCCTGGGGAGGAAAATGTTTACAGCTTCTAAAATTTGCCAGGTTTAGAGTAATACTTTCCTGATGTGGAATTGCCAAACCATTTACAGGTAAGTTTTGAACTATTATTTACTACTCCACTTCTCATATACAGCATTAATAGATTCCTGTTCATTTCTCATGTCATCTGTAGGTCTTAGTCCATTCCCTACCCCTTCCCCTTCACAAACAATTTTTAGAAAAAATGTGATTTAAAAAATGGTCACAATTAATCTTTGTTCTGCAAAGAAAGCAGGAAAGTGCCTGTACAGCCAGAACATCCACTACCTTCCTTGTCTTGAGGGTAAGGATTCCAGCCCAGGGATGACACAAGTTTTCAAGATTATTTGTGGGGCAGGAAGGGTGACAGGACTGCATATGGATAACTTTGGCTGCTGTTTCTGTCTGCCATGCACATCATCCTTTGTTTTCCAGTGTGGAGATGTGTTTTAATTTTAGTTCTAGTGCAGGAAGGCAGGGAATAGCCTGCTCCTCTGCTGTAGCTTCCATGTATTTTTTGCTACCGGTTTAGCTGCAAAGCAGAAATCCCAATTTCTCAATCCTACATTGATTTGCAGGTGGTTTCTAACATCCAAATGCGCTCTGAAGGGCAATACCAGTAAAGAAAAACAGAAATTTTTAAAAAATAAAGCAAAAAAACCCCAAAACAACAACAAAAACCACCAAAAACAACAACCACCAAAAAACCCACCCCCAAAAACAAACAAACAAACCAGAAAAGAAAAACAAACAAAAACCCACAACAGCAAACCGGGTCTTGCTTTGAAATCATTCCTGTAGATCCTTTTTGCAGTTGGTAAGGATGAAGGAGAATGAAAATAAAGAAGTCATGATCTCTTCCTTGCTCAGGGAAAAATCACCTCCTAAAGTCAGGCTTCTGTTCAGTTCTCTGTACAGCCCATTCCTTTCTCAGGGTGACCTGGAGACAGAGCAAGGAGAGAATGCGGCACTGGCAGCTCTGAGGGCATTGTTCAGAGAGGCTCCCAAAGGCAGGGCAAGCAAACATCAGTGCTTCCTGACCACTGCCACCTGCGCAAAACCAAGATCCTCAAAAGGCCAGAGACTGTGCCGTTCCCCATGATGAAAACTCCTGACGTGCTTTACACATTTGTAAAACAGATCTGAAAAGAACTTGCAGGAGGAAAAGAGGCACTTGTGTTAGACAATGCTGCACATTAAAACTTGCTTCCAGCTATGTTCTCTAGCAACTAATACCACAGCCTAGCACACAGGGAGGGGGGAGTACAGCAGAGAGACATCTGCACAAGTCAAATACTAACCACTTATTCCCCCAGGTTACTTTAAGGGCAGCACACAGCTGTCAGATTTGCTTGTTTCTGTAATGGTTACCCTCAAGTATTCCCCTTTCTAACCAGCTATGTCTCCTCTACACTGGATTTCCTAATATTGAAAGAAAAAAATCTTCACAGAACCTCTTTGCAAAAAGTTCTATTAAACGTACATTCACCACGTTATGAGAATTTGCCATATCAATAGTACACCCAAAGTGCCCCCAGAGGAACTGCTGAAGAATTGAAGCTGTGCTGTGTGAAGGGATCCAAGTATTGCCCATTGGTGAGGGCTGCTCTAACTGAAGAAAAAGAAAACATTATCATAAGGCTGGAAGTTCCTCTTGACCGCACCTTCTCTCCATAGGCAATTAAAAAAACCCAAAATAAGCAGCCATAACAAGTAAACAGCTTTAAAAGCAAGACCCTCAAGCTCCATAAAAGCGAATGCAGTTGACTGGGAAAAGCAACAGTTATCCTAATTTGTGAAATGAAGTTCTCTCTGCCCATGTTTACTGCAACTGCAAAGTGCTCCAACTTTCATTTTCTTCCACATGGTGTGGTTGTTTGGTAGTTCTAATCCTGTTCATCCAGATGGCCAATCAGGTTTTATAGGCATTCCTTAAAAATAGAAGCAACCTAATCCTAGTTCAGGTAATTTAAAAGAAATTTCTGCAAAACTGCATTGTTCTTTAAAGCTAGCAGGCAGTAATTCACAGCTTTGACGAGGACTGGTTTCCTCTTTCCACCAATTTCATAGACCCATTCCTTGCTCTGTCTGGATACAAGCTGTTCTGCAGTTACTTGTGTATCTCCTCTTTCACTTGATGCTATTTTATGTGCAGCTGAGGATATCGATTGGCATGCAGATCCCACCAGAATTATTACTGGTACCTTAATGCACAGGTGGCTACCCCTATGGCAGTAAGACATCAATGAAAGGGATGCCGCACCATTCTCAAACCATTTCAGGCTCGTGCTCCAACATAAACCAGACCCAACTTTGTCACAACTTTGTTATGAGTTGCAATAGCAGCTTTCATGAGAAAAACTGAGCAGGGAAGTAGAATTGGTTACGCACAACTGCGAGATCTGCTACGTGCAAGTCAACACTCTGTGAAACACAGCCTGAGCTTGTCACCAGAACTGAAGGTCGGTCTTTAATTGTAGCTGTCACCAAATTATTGTTTCCAGAGTGAGATGTTTTGGGCTGCAGCTACACATCTTGTCAGCCTAATGTCAAACGACACCTGTGTAACTGCTGCTGGCCCCTGTAACTTCCAGCTGCATTTTCACTGCCCATCTGTTGACCTTATCAATGACAAGTAATGAAGCAGCACTCTGTCCAACCTCAAGTTTAAGAGAACTGAAGAGCAAGTGCCATATTTTTGGATGGAGGTATAGCATTGATTGAAAGATTGAAAAGGTTTCACTAGATTAACTAATACAGTAAGAAAAAAATAAGAAAACCCTCAAGCATTCAAAGCACAGTTGCTTAAGCCAGGCCCAATTCACAGTGTCTCTTGGCTCTTTGGGTTTGATTGCTTCTAACACGCACACCCATCCTCTTTAAAGAGACAGGGGTGGAGAATATTAACTGCACCTCTGCTTGGACACTGCAAAGAAAAAATGTCATGTTGTCCATTGCCCACCATTCCTGAGCAGCTCAGGTGCTGAAGCACAAGCTTCTCAGCACTGGCAAAGCCCTTGTCCCACACCCACATCTCAGCACTCTGCATGCTCTTGGTGCTCAAAAGGATGCTCTGCTGCACCTTGGCTCCTGCACCATCCATGCTGCCAGCAAAGGCTCACACTGCCAGTCCCTGCAGAGCTCCTTTGAAACAGGACTGGAGCAGGAAATGGGTTTTATTAATAACTTGCAGAATTTATTTAATGTAATTTACACTGAAAACATTCTCAGTTTAACCCGATGTTCTTTTGAAATGCTATTTGACAACCAGAGTGAAAACAAGGAAAGACTTCAATTTTCATGTATTTTATTTACAGGCAGCACAATACATTTTATATACAAATGGCTTAAAATAACAAAGAGTAAGCAAGCTGAAGCATAACAATTTATTTTAAATTAAGTTGTCTCGAAATAACTCCTGCAATAAAGTTCCTTCACCCTGATAAGCAAGTTAATTTGATTTTAAGTCAACCCAAGGTCATTTTATTTTTAAATATAGTATTCAAATAAATTTTCTGGTGATTCCTTAATTTCATGACACATTTCTGCAAATACAGAACATCCCAAAACTCTCAAAAAGGGTAATAGCCAAAACTTCCTCATGTAAAAAACACTGTAACAGAACAGGGTGGAGAAATGTTGTAAGTTAAAACACTTGTGTGTTAATGAAAAGAAGAATGCAAGTAGTACATCTGACCTTTTTCTCTCTTGGAAACCGAATTCATGGTCCAAGACCTAATTTGCCTGCAGACAAAGAGGTATCCTGTGTTACTTCAGTATTTCAGTTTTTACCACACAATTATCTATTAAACTCATCCAACTGTAAACTTCACCAAAATTGAAACTGCCTCCACCAAAACTGAAAGCAAAAGAAGAGCACTCAAAACCGTAAGCACTTACTGCCTCTGCTTCGAGAAAGCACCTGACACTACTGAGGGATGGAGAAAATTTAACAGACCACATTTTATGGAAACATAAGAAAATATAGAAGTTTGCCATTTTAAAAATATTTTTCCAATAAATTATATTAACATTTAAGGATACATGTATTTTTATATCTCTTCCCTAGTACTGCTTATTCTGTTCAGGATAAGGACAACTAGCAATCCATAAAAGTGGTTTCCTTTTCCTTTGGCTGAATTTAAGCATTGTAATAGTCTAAGTGTTTTAAGTCATGGTGATAAGCAGTCCAGTTGTGCTTGCTTTCTTCCTCTTGGTGTGGCTAAAGACCACTTAATATAAATAATGAAGTACTTGCTATTTGATAGTCCATTATTACAGTATTTCACTATGTTTATTTAGAAATACAAATGCACAACACTTACTTTTCGATGTAGTATCCAGGTCTCTGTAGCTCAATTTGGAATTGCAGCACAGAAAACATAAACCCAAAGGAATGAGGGAGAAAGTAATAAAAGCCATGGCTCCACAGAAAAATAATGCTGTTTTCAGAATGTCTACTACTGCACCAAAAATGCAAGAGCCGCATGATGTAAAATGCCAAACTAGTGCAGACTCTGTTGAGAGGAGTTCACACATAAGGGTAAAATGCTGCCATAAGCACCTCATAATGTGATTTAATTCAAAAGAAATGCTGACAGGTAATACACAGGCCCAGTACAAATGAATGTGGGCCTACTGTCCTTAGATTCGGGCAGTTCCCTGGCTGCTAACCTGCCCAGACACAACCCCAGGCCAGGGGAGAGTGGCTGCAGGCACCAATCCTCCTGCCACACCCTCAAGGGCAGGGTTCCCCACCTGCACCCAGCCTCCCAGGAGGAAAGGAGTCAGCAAAAGAGCCAAGAAGATTCCCTAGGTTGCAGAGAAGGCAACCTTTACAGAATTATCACATGGAAATACATTCACTTTCCCTCCAAATTATCCCAGAGCTGTTGTCCCAGGCAAACAGAGTGTTTAAAGTCACAGGCTAGTAATCCTGAAGCTGCAGAAAAGTCGTTGTACAGTATTCATCTCCTACAGCATGCCAGAGTTTTGTTTCTGATTCATCTGGAATTGTTTATTGTACCTCCTCTCTCCTCACAGTCAGGATTACTTCTGTTGGGGCTTTTTCATGGCCAAAGACTGAAACCCATTTTGGTGGAACAATGTCTGAGAGTACTGCCAGTCTGTAAGGAAACTGCACACACATTTACACAGAGGGGATCGACTTCTCTGCACTGAATGAAGCTAACTAAATTCAAAAATTTAAAAATTTATGTCTAAAATGGAAGGCAGGAGACAACTTCTTCCTTGTATTTTGTACTGGAAGTCAATTTAGTTCTCTGAGATCTACTTTCCATTTGACCATACCTGTGATTTTAGCCAACTATTGCCTGCAATTGGACTTGAAGTGCAAGTGAGTAACCCCAGACTGCACATCTTTAGTGAAAGTAAGGGCATATAAACTTTCAAAATCTTTTGCTTGATTCTAGGAAAAAAAAAACCAAAACCAAACAACAACAACAACCTGTGCATATATTTGTGGGTATGGGTTTAAGATTAGTAAACAAAGAGCCAACACTGTCCATATCTAAATGACACAAATTATTTTTATCTTTAAAATTTTACTAGCAGAAAAATGCTATGGGGATGTCCTTACTCAAGGAAAAAATGGCCCAGTGCACTGTCATTCATGTGAAGCTTTTGCCTTTTTTAAGCACAGACTATTCAGGTTGTAAGTATTTGTTTCTGACCTGGCCACTTTTATTTTTAGATGGCAGGATTTTCTTCTGTGTCTAGTGAAGGCAACTGCCAGACTTTGGGACATTGTAAGCAGGAGGACTGTCCATTCCTCATCTGCCAGATCCTCAAACACTAAACAGTTAGCAAAGAGAATCTGTCCATGCTCTACAGTGTGGGAATTAGCCATATGTGAATCAGGATTTTCAATTAAAACAAAACACCAACAGCTTTGGTTTCTATTCTGAAAATCCAAAAAGTCATTGACAAGACATTTGTAATAGTGTAAGTAGAAATTTTACTTTTTAAAGTAGTATTTTAACACTCAGTTACATAAGGTACCGATTTGTCAACTGGATAATCAGTTGGAAAATTGTTTCCAATATGGGCTTCAAGACATCCTTTTATGTACAGGCAAAATATAACCATACCTCCTCTCTGCAGGAGAGAGACCACTTGTTGCTAGAGGAAACAAAAAAAAACATGCTGAAGTTGTAATTAGTATGAGGAGTGGCTCTTGGTAAGAGTTTTAACTATAATAATTTTAGTTGTTCCGAGACACTCAATTCCAATTATAAAATGTTCTGTGGAATAGCAGATATAAAATCAATTAATTGGCACAATCACAAGTTTACAGCGAATTACAACTAGTGTCAAACATTTTGTCATTGCTTTAAATACTGGTCATTTTTCCTTTGGTTACTTCCTAAAACGCAGTACTTGGGGTAAAAAGACAAACAGTGTCAGCTTTTCACACAACGTAAAGAAATTACTGCTGTTGACATTTAAGAGAAAAAAAACTATTTCATCACTTTGTAAGGACATATAAAGTATAGTTTATTTGGCAGAGGAACTAAAACACTTACTACAACTCCAACAAGGAGCTAAGGAAAAACTACACTCTTCATTCTTCTCCTCAGTTTCAACGTTTCTCATGAAGTTCAATTTGGAAATTACAATTTTATCTAGGTAAGATCAGGTCTCTAAGTAACTGGCCCATGTGAAGTAAACACCACAAGATTATGACCTGTTTGAGTTTCTTATTATTATCTGAATTCTCTTGTTAATTACCTAGGTTTAGGCATTATGCTCATAGCAACCTATAAAGTACTTCCAAATTTTTGCAGACCTTAAGCTCACATGTTAAGGCACTTACCATTCAAGTAAAACAGTTTTTATATAAACAAGTGTGGGAGATGGAGAGAACATTTTACCAGAACACCCATTTTTTTTTTCTTGAAAGAAAAAAAAACGTTGACCAAATATTTATAAAATTTTGCATCAAGAGAAAGGTTGTGTTTTATTATCTGAAATGAACACGAAGTACACCTTTCACAATAACACTGAAAGCAGTGCAAAAACTGACAGTGACCTTTGACTAAAGGCAGTTCTGTAAAAAGAAAAATACCAAATAAATCAGTGCCCTGCTTTGATTGTTGTAAAATTTCTTTTTTTACATAAAAGTTGGTCCAAACTTACAAAAAAGCACAAATGTGCATAGTTCAGAAGATCTGAAAGAGTGCCATAAAAAGCTGATGTCCCTAAATTTAGCATCCACTTAAAACTGCCAAAATACAAAATAAAAGTCAGAACTAGAGTTTGTGAACATATACAATCAAGTCATCTAGTTTTTAGACAGCATGAGTTGTAAGCATTTTTTCATTTTTCCTACTGTATGCAAGACCCTTTTCCACATAAAAATAAAGCTGTTGAATTAATATTATTCAAGTCTGTTGAACTGCTGCTTTAAACTGCAGCTAAGGGAAAAAAAACAGTTTTTCCAGATAAAAATGATGTGCCTGAGGAAAAACAGATACTCAATATGGTAATCCTCTGCCTCGCCCTCTCACTGCAGATGTGCTAATGTGTCCCCTATACCCTTGGGAATAGCCAGGTCCTTGGGCAGGAGAAGTCCAAGTCTGTCCATGCATGTGGCTGATGCCAGTGGGATTTTCCTGTAAGTTACTTCCATAGCTATAGTTGTGCATCTTTGTGGGCAAAGAGTGTGCACTCTCTGGCCCTGTGGAAGCATCACTGCTGCTCCCCAAAACCGGGATTGGGCCATGGCTGTATTCAAACCTATGGTCTTTATCTCCACTGAACAACATGGGGCCAGCATTGAGGTAAATGTCTCCATAACCAGTTACTGAGCTGGGAAAGGATTCTGGAAAGGCCGATGGAGGAGGGGCAGCACCAGAGTGAGATGAAGCAGTACTGTAGTTATCCAAAGACTGGATATCTGAGTTTCCAAGGAAACTCCTCCTTTCTAATACTCCTGATGATCCACTTCCTATTCCATCGCTAGTGCTGTAACAGGCAGAAGAGAAGGATGATGATCCAAAGTTATCCTTGTAGTCTGGGCCAGTTACATAGGAGTCTCTAGCCTGATAATCCACACTCGTTTGTACTGGCTCCTCCGTTGTTGCCTGAGCTTGATGCTGAGCCAACAGCTGCAGAAGAGCTGCTTTCACTCCTGCATGAGGATCTGTTCCTGAAGAGTTACTTATAGGCAAGTGCTGATTCTCTGTCCGATAATCAAGGTCTTCATCAGTAAGCGGCGGAGGCTCTGGTGGCTCGGGGGGACGCTGGTCTGGAGGCAAGATCCGGGGGCGCTCCTGCTCAGGTGTTCGGTTCCGAAGCCTCATCTCAGACTGCCTAACCAAATCCTCTTGACCTAAGAACATGAAAAAGAAAACCTCTGGAATAAAAGTATACAAATAACAGGACCAGAAAGAAAAGGACTCCTTCCTGTAAAAACATAGTTTGTTAACTTCAATTCTAATTAATTTATTAGTTAAATTTATCAGTAATTATATCAATTCTTTTGGACAAAATTTAGCAACAGCTCATTTGTGTCAAGAGCATGATGCAGGTTTCACCTTAAAATAAGACTACCAGGCACTCAGTTAAAGAAAAACAGTACAAGCGCCTTAAAAAAAAAAAAAAACAACAGCAAAACCAAAAACCAGAACAAAACTCAAGCAACACAAACACTAAAACTTCAAAGAAGGATCAAGAAAAGAGTCACCGATAAGGATAGCAGTCTCAAGGGAAAAAAGGCCACCCTATCAAAGAACAGCTACACTCAAGGTTTAAAATAAACATTAAAAAGCACACCTCTCAAAAAAACCCCCAACCCCTCCAAGAATGGCCCCAAAGCACTTCAAAATATTTCTTTCAACAGCTGCGAACATCACAAAACAATACATGAACCACCATAATAAACCTGAATTTGAACAGAGCTCGAAACTGTGGGAAGACTACGGAAGCCACTGCTACACCTCACTGGAAACCTTTAGCTAGGTGTGTGTGCCAGTACAGGTAATCACTGAATTTGATACTATGGAACTACTCTAGTCAACATTAAAACCCAAAATAACAATGTCTCGCCAAAATAAGCTATACCTAAACACACAGTCAAAACTGGCAAATTACATCTATGCATCTGCTAGAAAAGACTGTCTTTACCACTACACTCACCACTAAGAAAACCCCAACCCCCAGAATAATGATCAATGTTTCATCACTAACACTTGTGTACCACTTAGGTTGTGTATCATTGTTTGCTCTGTCTGCGTGGCACCTGTTAGGCTAAGAGACAAATGCTCCGATCCAGACATAAAACATGACCAAATCAATTTAAACTCCTATACTCACACAGATTCATATGACAAACATTTAATTCTCTACTCCCAAACTATTACATCTCCAGTGCTCCAGGTATTTGCTGGTTAGCAATAAAGGCCTTCAGTACCTGCAGACATGTATAATGACTTGATCAGATGTGGGTAACCAGGTGCTGGAGATTCCACGTCGTCCCGGCTGACAGACACAGGAGTGGCGGGCTCTGGAGGCTGCCTGAGTTGTAATGACATTTCATTTCCTGATCCATTTT
The DNA here is from genome assembly GCA_008694505.1 of Cyanoderma ruficeps. NCBI lineage: Eukaryota > Metazoa > Chordata > Aves > Passeriformes > Timaliidae > Cyanoderma > Cyanoderma ruficeps. The sequence continues at coordinate 154,552 of VZDJ01000065.1, read as the reverse complement.
CTTTCTCCTCCAACGCAAAATCTTTTTGTTTTGTTTGCTGAGCCTTTATTAACTGAGATAACAGAACAGCAAATGCACTCTGCACAGCTGCCTGGGCAGCATCAGTCTCAACTTTAGGCTGACCCAGCTGAGCAGGTGGCACAGGGGGCTGCGTGACCATCGGCTGTTTTAGAGGCTCCTGCTCTGGAGGTGGTGGCGGAGGTGGTGGCGGCTGCTGTTCTGACTGTTTTTCACCTGCTGACAAAATTCCAGCAGGAAGATTTATTTTATTTAGTTGCTGTTGAGTCTCTGGGTTAACCTTAATATTCAATACTTGGGCAAACTGTGCCAAACTAACACTTGTTTTAGACTGTAGCAGGTTTAGCAGGATTGCCACTTCATTCTGGTTTAACTGCTGTCCAGTGCTTGTTTTTGCTAAAGACAAAAAAGGTGTTTTTAAGTATTATTTAGAACTGGAATATTTCAGAAACTCAAAAGAAGACTAATCTAGCATGGCTGACACCACTGGCAAAGCATGAGTTTGGAAAACACAGAAATGCAATGCTTTTACATATTATCTGTCTTTAGGGAGTATCTATAGGAAATGGAACAGTAAGATCCAATATAACCAAAGTGACTTCCATGAGGTGCACACAGGCACTTGGACAGATGGAAAAACACCAAGCTGGAGCTCAATTTTCCACAATATAACTAAGCTGGGGCTCAAGGCCACCTGCTTTAGGCAGCTGTAAGACTTCCAATCCCCATAAAATTTCCTATCTTTGACTTATCACAATCCTTTCTTAAAAAGTAGCCATCTGCAAAATCCATTCACAAACATATTCCAGGCCATTCTAACTTAGCATCTGGGTTTTAACACCTGCCCAAGTGACCTGGCTCTACGTGGCCTATAAGCTCACAGTACAAATGCAAAAGCAAGTGCTGACTTTGAGGGACAAGAAATCAATCACTCAGTAGCAGGAAATACATGATAATATACAATTAATTCAATTAAATTTAGTTTGCCACAAATAAGAGCGGATTATGATGATGCGGGGGAACATGAATAAGGAAGTTGGAATATCAAAGTAGTTTCTCTGCTTCAAACACCCATTGTGGTGATTTATTTCTAAAGAAGTGAAGCAGCATGGATTGCAACACGCCCTATGAGCAAATGACTTAGAGAAGACGGCAGTTAAAAATTAGAAAATGAGTGTGTGAGCAGTCTGCCTGAGCTCTGACTTTTTCTAAACCCAGGTCAGCATAAAGACATTCAGACCTCTACTGTCCTTGCCATTGTTCTATCTTACCAATACACTAATTCACAGCAAAATAGAAGCCATGCATGACACACAAAAATATTAAGTATTTGCCTTGAAAGATTTAAGAGCAGCACAGCTGGAAAGTGCTGCAAAATCCACAGCTCTACTTGTGGATGTGCACCAGGATACGAGCACTTGGAACTTACTTAAGCAAGATCCAGGGACTTCTAACATTTTTATGTATGTATATGAATATAATCCACCTTCTATTCAGCAATACAAAAAAATAAATCACAATTTCTCATGCCTTGTACTGCTGACTCTCACTCAGATGTTGTGATCAATGAAGATTTTGTCACGTCTGAGGATCGTATACTCAACATTAAAACTTCTCTCAGACTCAGTGAAAATTCATCAGAAAAATGGCAAACAGGGAAACTAATCTACCTATTCCATACTCTTTGGTTAGCTTTAAGTTCATTCTAACAGGAAACTGTATTCTGGGAAATCTGACATAACAAAATCATTGAGCTCTGGACAGTTCCTGTTAAATTGAAAATGCAATAACCAGGGGTCCTATTCATGAATCAGAACATTAGCAATTGATACAGCAGCTTTTTAACCTCTCCTTTTGGAGTGCTTAGAAACAAATCTGAAAGTTTTGGATAGAGCATGCATTTGGTCACGGAGTTACAGAATGTGTCTTATTATTAATATTATCTAAGGTGCATTCCAGATTCCAGAAGTGTTTTGTTTAATACAGGAAATGCCTCTATGCTCCACTGAAAATTAAAGTCTTCTTTTCTATCTAGATATATTTTTCTGTGTACATATGGGTAAACAGTAATATAGGTCTGAATGATTCCTTCTTTATTTGCTTAGTTTTTTTGCATAGTCATTATTAATGACTAACAGCAGTCTCTCATCAGGCTATTATGTTATAAAAGCACAAAGAAGATAACAACTATCCTTTGGACTCTAAAATTCCAATTTAGTTTCACTGATGGGGAAAAAGTTACAGAAAGTCATTCTTGAAAATGCTGCCAAAACTTTGGATTAGCAGAATCTCACAGCTGGTTTACAGTGAGAAACCAGATGAATGAAGCAAAGGCAAAGAATTGCAATAAAGTACGATCAAAATAACTACTTCCAATGTACCTTTACACAGAGTATGTGGAGCTCTGCTCTACTATTAAATTAAGGGTTGATTCAAGATGGTTAGTATTAAAGAATCGTCAGCTGCTACGAATGCATAAACTGGTTTTTAGCTGAAGACCTCTATCAGTGCCATAGGATTTATGGTTACTTTGCATAATCAAAAATAATCTTACGTTTAACTTTCAGGTATCCATTTGGTGTTGTTACTCTTTGTATTTCTACATATTTTGTAAGAACTATCACTTAACTGCTGAGTATCTCAAACGGTCTCCATACTGGAACCATTACTTTTTTTGTTATATTTGAAAAACTTCTCTCAAGCAAGATACTTTGGTTAAGTTTCAGAATTACTGACAGTGCAATTTACAGAGGCAGAGACTTCATGTTATACCAGCTTCTGAGCAGGTGGTTTTGGTTGTTTGGGGTGGGTTTTTTTTGGTTTTTGGGGTTTTCTTTTTCAACTTGACTTAGCCCCAACAACCTGGAAAAGCTGAAGACTAACATAACATGCAGATAGGACCTGTTCCATTTGAAATGACAATTGTTCTAAACTCTGCCTTCTGATCAGTCCACCAATACCAAAAAGCTTATCCCATCTATGGAGATTGTGAGAAACTTCGAACAACCACTGGCTTGTGGAATTGCCAAAGAATTATAGATAAGCAAGAGCTAAAATCTCCTCAAAATACAGAGCAAGCAAGTCAGTTGCTCTGACCAGGCTGAAAAGTTAGGTAAAATTGGAAAGGAACACTTATGTTTCCAAAAGCAAAGGCAAATCTTTTGTTATGATGATTAAACTTACAATACTGTTCCTCCCTCAAGAATCCAGGAAATGCCAATACTCTGCAAATAATATCTCAAATTTCTAGAGGCACAATCCAAGTAGTAGGTAATTATAAGAACTAAAAATATTACTGACCAAGTGCTACACTAGAGCTGCCCTGAGTTTTGAGTTGGGAAGAAGTTTGCATGCCTTGTGGGGTGTTGGTTCTGCTTTCATCCATGCCTAGAGACAGATCCTTCCTAGGGACTTTCACTGCTGTAGCATCATCGGTCATGCCCATCTGCTTCTGTCTTCTGCGCTTTTTACTCCACAGCTCATGGCAATCCTGCCACAAAGGAAGGCTGCAAAGAATGATGAGATAATCAGTTTTACCCCTATTTTTCTTTTTTTTTTTAATCATTCTGGTAAAGCCACTTAAATGATATATAATGCAACTTTTGAAAGGTGAGCCTACTGGAACTCAGAAATGCATCAGCATTTCTGTCAGCAAAGTCAACAAAATCTCACACCTGCTTTTTCTGGCTGAAAACTCTTAACTGAGTGCCTCTTTCAGAAGCACAAGTCCTCCCGACAGAAAAGGGGAAAAGGTATCTTAAAATGAGAATTGTATTCCTAATTACTTGTGTAATTCAAAACTTCAAAATCAATGCTGCAGTTTCTATGAAATACAACTTACATACTACCAGATAAGTTATCGATATGAAAGCTTTTTTTTCAGGGTCCTTCTGTCTGCTCATAAAAGTACTGCTGAGCCATTAGGTCACAGATTTGTCCACAATAACAGACATGGCTATTTTCATACAGCGATATAGTCATATTCAGGCAATGAAACCTCTTCAGCTCATGTTTCAGTAATGTTTTCCCAGAGAGGCTGTGGAGTCTCCCTCACTGGAGATACTCAAAAACCACTTGGACACAATCCTGTGCCATGTGCTCTGGGACGACCCTGCTTGAGCACGGTGGCTGGACCAGATGGGGTCCCTGCCCAAATAAATATCCTAATAAAATCCTTAGATAAAAAGAAGTCAGTACAGGCTGCCTGGAAAGTTCAGTTTACTCAACCAATATCATAGATTCTATGTTCTGACAGCTTTATTGAGGAAAGAATGAGACCTGCAGATTCGCTAGTACCTTCATTGTTTTTTCAGGACATGCTCCAATATGATTCCTATTGATTGAAATGACTGCGAAGACACTGCAAAAATCCTACAGGACATTTCAATATATTTCCCCTAGAGAAACTCCAAGCAACAACCCTGCATAATTTCACTTTTCCTGCCTGTAAAACCAAGGCTCTCAGCGGGCTCATGAAACAATTCACTGTATTTCACGTTAACTCTCAGATACCTGCACAGAACTCTATGCCCAGTGTCATTCTATCATCAAAGAAAGCAATTCATATTCATGGAGGACCTCAAAATCCCTGGAAAAAGCAGATACTGATAAACTGAGATAAAAGGGAAATGATGCTTTTTAAATATTAGAATCATTCACAGAAGAGTATTTTCTTTAAAGGTAGTAACTCAATAACTAGTTCTAGGAATGACAAATCAACTCTGTTATCTAAGAGTCACTTAGCTACACAAGCACTTTACTGCAGAATCACCTTTCGACAACTGTATATGTCAACATTTCTGCCACCATCCCCTTTACTGAACCACAATGAACTTACTGAAATCAGTGCATGTTCACACTTCCTAGGTCAGTAGCATTACCAGTGGAAATTACTTACTCTGGAGGAGGCATTTTAGATGGTTCCACATCTCGCAGAAACTCACACTGAAGAGCTTGTTCAGCTGTGCAGCGCTTGCTGGGGTCCAGGGCAAGCATGTAATCAAATAAATCTAATGCAGCTGGTGGGATGCTACAAAAGTGCAAAACAGAGGAAAGGGTCACATCTTTCTTGGATCATACACATCTGTGGAAAATTTTAATTAACACATCCCTTCCAAGATGATCATTAAGTCCTCAGGTAACTTATATACTAACAAAACGCACCCACAACCTGAGCTTGATAGTAAGAGGCAGAAATAAACTTCACCTTTTACTACCTGTGCTATTATATAACCCAAGCTTTCTTTGCCTTAGGTTGTTTCATTACTTGAAACCTTGTCCTTACGAAAAACCACACCCACATTTTAAAGCCAAGACTATATTGTTACTCTAGATTTTGGAATTTATAACAAGGGAGTTGGACTTTTAACTTCACAGACAATAATTCTATTGCTTCAAAGATATTAGTCCCATTAGTATAAACAGGATGATGCATTTCTCTTGAAGCCTACTGTCCCTGAAGGAGGGGAACAATCCCTTTAAAATAAGCTTACAGCTGTTTTCCATACCTTTCTTTTGTGATATATGCACAAAACTAGTCCAATGGCAGTACTTTAGAACATACAGTTCAGGTAACTCCTCTGTGTTGAATGAGTTTATGACTCAAAAGACTCTAATGTTAATGAGACTACATATTTAGCTGTAGCCAGTTTTACCAATAAAAACAATTAAGTACTCTGAGTTGTTTTTTGGACAGGGCAACAAGCAGGTGTACCAAACAAATGTTTCCCCTAAGTGAAAGTTGACAGGTGGCTGAAACTTTAGGGCCTTCTTTCCTCTTCTTGATGCTCCTATTAAATAAGGGTTAATACAAGCTCTGTGGGTATCATGGGAACCTAAAGCCATTTTTCTTTACACTTGATCTGTGCTTGTTCTCCAGAAAATACTGAAGTTCATAAAGTCTCCAGGAAAACTTAATGCTATTACAGTTGACTAAACTAGTTCTTCATCCTTACAAAGCAAACTCTTCTCTCAGTTTTCGACGATACTGCTTCTTTGGTTTCATTGTGTTGAAATAAGCTAATTTTATAACATCAGGCCACACTGCTGGACAAGGACTTCCGCAAATTCGGCTGGACCAAAAAGAAGGGAAAAAAAAGAGTATGAGATCCAAAACCACAAGTGAGCACAGCTGTCATTTTTATTCTTGCAAGTACAGCAAAAACAAAAAAAAAATTTCAATTTTCATGATCAGGTTATTTTTAGCTAAAATTTCTCCACTGTCAAATGCCCAACATCATTAATAATGGTGAATTGTCTACAAGGGGCAATCACCCCACACAGATTAAACTTAATGTTTTCTGCCTCAGTCTAGCCCATACATTCTCTACACAAATGTTTTGAAAAAGTTAACCAATTACATCTGAAGACCACTCCATCGTATCTGACTAGAAGAACTGACTAGTCCACATTCAGAGTAACTTTTATGTCCTTAGCTCCCAACCCCACTGAAGAAAGATACAGCAAATAGCTGAAAAAGCAGTTTTCACTGAGAATTTATTTAATGCTGAAGACATAATGGAAAAAAAAAACCAAACCATTCAGTAAGTCCTAAAGACAGAAACCACTACAAAACCTCTGTATTTTTTACTTCAGTTATGAGTTTTATATCTCAAGCTTCATCTACCTCCACAAATGGAGCTGCCCATATTTACTCTTTTGCCTCACATTCCATCCCCATCCTTTTTTCCAGCCAAGGATGGCTAAGCACAAGTTGATCAACACCACACTTCTGAGCAGAATAACTAATAAGGTACTTCCATATATGCAAAGTTTCGAATTCTGATGCAGGCAGTCATAAAAGGATATTTTGCAAATACATTTCCCTAGTTCAGCTCTCCTTTTTGTAAGATTTAAATGGCTAGTGTAAGAGACATAATGATCTATTCATTATGCCCCAGGTGCTATGGAAACCAGTCTGACTTTGCACTGGTTGGGGTGTGTAATTTTAAGGAGGGAGAATAAAAATAATAAATCTCTTACTATCAGAATGTACTTCAGCTCTATCTTTGATAAAGTTTGAAAATATAAATGTAGAATTGTTGACTGCAACATGATCACAGCACAGATGTTGATAAAACTGCCATGTTATGTTTAAACAGCAAAAAATGCATAGCATCACTGAAGACAAGAAATGAGCTACAGAGTGAAGTGTCCAGCAGAAGGACATCACAAAGTTTTAGGGCTTTGTACCAGAGATAGAACACAAAGAAAGAAAAATTTTGAATTACTCATTTTCATGTGCTTCAATGCCATCTAGTGCTCAGAAACAAAAATTCCTAAACTCATGAGTTTAATTCTTCTTATGCCAAAAATGACCACTCATCTGCTGCGCACCTCCTAAAACCTTCATTTTTTCAGGCCAGCTAATAACACATTACACAGAAATACGCCACTGTTCAATTTGTTTTAAAAACATCTCAATACATAACTGTAATACTTTTTATTAAGTTAATTTGACCATTTACTGTTCACTTTCTGTAGGTTCTGTAGGACTCGCGCTCTTTTCCCCTTGTTTCCAGGAAGAGCACCTCTCCTCATTTACAATGTCGATTATAATATCAGAATAAAGAGCAAATTTTGCTTGCTGAATAAAAGGAAAGGAAAAGATGCTCTGATTCCACTGAACTAAATACTTATCATTCTATGATTTATTGAGAATGAGGAAAGAAACAGAATTTTTATCTCCACCAAATGTCTGGCAGTTTGTAAGGGAACAGAAATATTCCCATAAAAGTAATAAAAGCCCAGGTGTGTACATGGTAGGCTTGAAACAAGAACTCATGGATAGCAGCATGCCAAATACCTGTTCCTCCCAAATCCCACTTGTCCTCATTATTGTCCATGTTCTCATTTTGATTTGCTGCAAGCAAGTTGCAATATCATCTTAAAAATTACAAGCATTTTGATTACTCATTGTTTACAATTTCAGTAATAGGCAACTCCAGCTAGTGTACAGAAACGCGTCTCACTCGTCACGTACATTGCTAGGAACACAGAACACTCATAAAAAACCCTTCATGTCTGTGCCAATGACATTTGTGTTATATACCCCTCAAAACCTCTAACATCTCACTTGGGGCAGGAATCGAGCACTTCTAAGTATTCACAGTGCACTATCTCAGATTGTAACACTAAGAAAAGAAACTTGTCAGTTTATGATACACCTACTATGTAGCAGTGCTTGCTAGTTACCTTATGAGTTCCAGTTGAGCAAGTTCTTGATTTGCCTGAAATATTGGCTTTTTTGTAAAAAGTTCACCCAGGATACAGCTGTAAAACAATTTTGCAAAATTCCATCATTATGGCTTTCAGTACAGACTGACAGAAACTTTTAAGATTTATTTTTGGCTTATTTTTATCCTTGCTATGCCTCTTACCCACAGCTCCAGACATCAATAGCTGGTGTGTATCTTTCTTCCCCAAGAAGAAGTTCGGGAGGCCGATACCATAACGTAATAACTTTGTTGGTATATGGTCGGCTGTAGGAAGGAGGAAAAAGAGAGGACTATCATCTTAGTACTATCATGTTTCTGAAAAAATGCTACCTTAAGGACTTCTGTGATGCTGTTTAAGAACAATACAATCTTTCACTCTCTTTTAATTTTAGTCCTGCAAAGCTGTAACAGCACAAAAGCAAACACAATTGATGAAGGCTACAAAAAGTCAGTTTGAAGATGTAAATAATAATCACACAGCTACCTTGATGCTATGTGAATTCCGCATCTCCATTATTATTCAGAAAGCAATATATATAGTGACAATATGTATATTGTGGCAATACGTATATTGTGGCAATACGTATATTTGGGACACTGCTAGCCATTTCAGGAGCAGAACCTGCTTACATAAAACCAGTACCTTCCACCCAACTATTGGCTATTACCATGCTGAATATAGGACTTCTACAAGCACTCTAAAAAGAAAAAAAGTCACTCTTCCCTCTTTAAGTATGAGCAAAAGAGATAAAAGTCTTTTTCTGGAAATACATTATTCACCAATTTTGACTCCAAAGCCTGAAATGCTTCTAGTATCTTCCTATATTTCACAACATCTTTAATTCTCCACAGTGGTCACTGTGAATAATCCTTTCGATCCTTCCACTAAAGCAAAGATTTCTACTAATACAGACACAGATTTTAATATTTTTTTTGTGCTCAACTACAGCATCAACAGTTCAGAATGGAAGGCAGAAGAGAGATGTTCGATTTTGATTTCATTTCAACCAGGGTGCTTTAAAAGTGATTCCAGAATTCATTCAGTTTTTTCCGTTTCTCACTGTTTCCAACACTAGGTAACTCCAAACAGAGTAACATTAAGTATGGACAACCATAGAACGAAGCCTAACAAGCTCTTACAGCATTCTCAGTAGTACAGGTATCATTTTCTGTAAAATCATCTGAGTCCCTTCATTAATGCACAAAACTCCAATTCCTTTTTAAAAGGTAGCATGTTTTTGGAAACAATCCTATATTTTATCATATCTATCTGTGAAGCAAGCATTCCTCTATGAGAAGTTTACATGGTATGGATTATCTCTACAGATACATTGCTCATATGTGTTAGTATATGGTGGGGTTTTTTGAACAGCTGTCTTGTCATGCAATCTGTCATATCTCCTACTCCAAACATATTAAATCTACCAGAATAACATTTAAAGGAGCACAACTACAACAATCAATGGGAATTTACTTTAATTTTTTTATATTCCTCCCCATCCTACTAAGTTCTGTACCCTTTCAAACAGTATTAACTTCTAAACAACAGTAAACCAAATGCAAAGTATATGAATTAAAAACAGCAGCTATTATATACTCGTTGATATACATTAATTACATCTGTTACTGCAGGTTAGAAGAAAAATTAATGAAAAATAATTGCCCAAAATCTACTGAGATTCTTATTATTCTCCCCTGCTCAACTGGCAATTCTACAGCTAGCTTAATTAAATCTTAATCTTGGTTTCCTTTATGCATAATGGCATAATATTGTTGCTATTTCATGTGAAGTAAAATGGGTTATTTGCATTATAAGGATACTGAACCTCTAATCCTTAATTGACAGTGAGTTTTACAAACAAAATTTGAATTAATTTAAAAACAGACATTAAAAAACCCAAGCAAAACATGGTAAACCAGAGGGGGGACAAAACATTAGGCTGATTTGGTGCATGTTAAAACACAAAGGTAGGATAACATCCTTTTATTATTAAGTAGATCCAAACCATAAAATACTTAGCTAGCAGATGCTTAAGATTATTTCACTTCATACTATGTATGATATGCTATTATACTCAACAGTTTTCATAATTGTACTTAAGTGTATTTCCTGAAATTAGAGTTCTGAGACAACAGCTCAGTGAAACTAATGCTAACATATTTATCAACAAGCTAAGAGCTGTGTAGAAAACAACAAACCCATAAAGCTAGCATTATGGATATTATTTTCCAAATTAGACATGCAGAAATCAAAATAAGCTCATGTATCCAACCACCTCATGGACATACTACTGTAATGAACATTCACCCTGGATTTTGAAAAGTCAGTTCCACATGATGAATACTACATTACAAAGTAAATAGTGAAGTCCTTAATCATAAAAAACTGTGCACCTGTTTCCTGGAGTATGAGCATAACGAAGCCAAGAACAACAGAAGTTGAAGTCACAAGATGTTTCAGAATAATTTTTATTTAAACTTGCATATCTGTTTCCAGCAAATTCAACAGCACTGACTGCCTACAGAATAGAACCAACTTCTTGAAATGAAAAGTTAAATCTTACACAAAAGTAATGCTTATTGAGTAAGAACTGTATGGTATTTTGTGTCAGCAGAAAGAAAAAAATTTGTTTTCCCCAAATAACATCTTTGGTATACCAACACAAGAAATATACCTCACGTTTACAGGACCAGAAACTTCAGAGTGTAACTTAATTTCCAATCAATATACGGCCAATCTCTACCATTATTTATCCAGAACACCTGGAAAAGTAATGCATTCACACAAAGAGACTTTTGTGGTTTTATGCAGTGTAAGACAACATGTATTTCTTTCACTTTCCTAAGCAATTACTTGTATTACAGTACAGTAACATTTCCTCTAAACAAAACAGTCTTCTGTCCCTTATAATAGTTACACAAAAAAATTAAACTTCTGAATGCTTTTTCACAATATAATTGTATCTTACCTTTCTTCGGAGTTGTACAGCCGAGCAAGCCCAAAATCTGCGAGCTTTATCTGCCCTCTGGTGGAAAAAGCAAAGAATTATTTAGTGGTTAATCCTGTTAAGCTTTCTTCCCCCAAAATCAGGTAAAGTTTAAGATTGAAACAGCTGCAGCTGATCTTCACCAAGCCACATTAATGCTTTGCTATCTCTGCTTCTCTTCAGTAAGGAAGATTAGGTATGCTTATCAAATGGCATTTACATCACTGGTTGTTAGTCAAAATTTAGGTCTATACCATGAAATACTCCAGTCAGTAACTACAGGAAACAACTGAGGGAAGAAACTGCTATTTTCTCAGACTTTACTGCTAGCATGAGTATTTGTACAGCAAACAACTATCAGCAGTCATACTTTCTTCTAGGAAACCATCGAAGTCCTGTTCTGCGCTTGTACATTTTAAATACAGCCTTTACACCAGGGTGACCGACAAGATAAGGGCTTCTATTTTTGTAAGCAGCCAACTTGCTGAATGACATAACTGTTAGCCCATTCCTGAGTTTTTCCATATAAGAAAGGAAGAGTAGAAGATTCAGAGCTCTTGTCTGGCAGCTCCCACAGCTAAAAGGCACTGCTCTACGGCCAGAAACTCCCACTATTTGTAAAGTCTGGATGGTTCAAAACAGAAAGCTTCTCTGATACACAAAACGCATGTTGGACTGTTATGTGTGGTTTTCCTTTTCTGTACTGATAAGCTTTCGTAACTCCCATCACTTTCAAATACACATTATTTTACCAAATTATGGCAAGATTTGCTGCTAATATGACAATTTTGTGGTAACAGCATGTGCATGACCATTTTGTGATGATAAAATATATCATTGTTATAGTTCCCCATCCACTTTTTAGGTTATAAGTCATAGCTTCCATCCACTTTTCTTCAAAGATTTTTACTCTGATTTCTTGGAGAATATCCATAAACAAAGCAATGTTCCCCTCAAATTTACATGCTTATTTCTGAGAATGTATTTGTAGAAGATAAATGTATTTGCTCAAAAAATTGTTGAAGCTGCCTACATAAAAGATACATAATCCGTATGTTTGGCTTGCAGGCCACAACTGGTAATAGGATTTTTGAAACACTGGTTAAAATTATTCAGATCTACTATCACGGTTTTCTGCTACTGGTGGAAAAATCTAAGGATGCTCAGACACTATGCTAGGGGGAAAAAACCCAACTCTATGTAACCTGGATTGGAGAGCACAGTAAAATAACAAGCTCCTCCTCTACCATGAGGCACCCTTCTCCACTGTCAAATTACAGCGAGCTTCTGAGTTCCCAGAGGTGCACACAGAAACACTAACCCTGGAGATTAGCAGGTCATAAGATTAGGTGGGTGGGCACACTGAGTAATGGGGAGAAACCTGTACATGTGTTTAAGAATCTGTATCATAATCTGGCAAGGCTGCAGTAGGATACAGAGCTGAAAGCAGTCCAGTGTTAGTTCGCTCTAAGGGAAAAAGCAGGAAGCAATAGAAAATTTAATTTGGAGAAAGCTGGGAGGAAAATAGGCCTATCAAAATAGACCCTTGATCCATTTTGCCCAGTATTGCATCTCCAACAGCAGCAGTATATTTTTAGGGAGAACATGTGAACCCACTCTCTTTGGGGCACACCTTCTTTGTACCTAACCATGACCCACAATCATTGTGTTAAGGAAGCTAAAATAGGGATCCCTGTCCATTTCCATTAGCAGGTGTTAACGATTCTATCTTTGAATATATCTCATGTTTTTTGAAACTCCTGACACTACCCAGAAAACTTCCTGCAATGACAAATCCCAGAATCTGACTACCTGCTCTTTCTTTTTAACGATACCCTTTTTTGCTGTTACAAAGCTTGCTCTTATGTTGCTCCCTGGATTTAGTACTGCAGGTTATGATGCTCAACAGTTGGTAATGAAGTCATCCACTATCTTCACACTGGCTTTTTATTTGTTGCTGCTGCTGCACACAGAAAACACCACACTTACTAATACGATTTGTAATTACAATGTGTTAAAGTAGTAAGAAACAAATTATTCTCCCCCTTTGATTAGAGCAATAACTGCAAGTTAAGGCATGTCTGAATACGCCTGATCAAATACTCTTTTAAAGCGTTATCCTGACTGATGATGACAAGGACTTCAGAACGGTCATGAAGAACCAGCCTAGCCACACTTCAATCTTGAAATGAGATGGCAGAAAGGATACACATCAAACACATCCTACAATTCTGTTTCAATATATTTGAACTCAGGTAATTTTCCCCTGGTACTCTGACTTAGCAGGATTAAAATTGAGTCTTCTCTTTTAACATAAATTAAGTTTAATACACAGCTGCAGGCTCCAGTGTTAAGCAGGAACATTACTGGATTAATATTTTGCAACTGATTTTAAAGAAACTAGGCAATTTAGAAAGCCAGTTTTGCTAATGCCTCCAATCAGGTGAACTGTGAAGACCAAAAGAACAATTTAAAGATGTTGTTAGCATACATTTTTGTTACATACTTTTAAGTAACATCCATACCTATTATTTAGTAGAATATTTGAACATTTGATATCTCTGTGCAAAAAGTTCTTCTTGTGGCAATAGGCCAAGCCCTCCATCAGCTGTCTCATAAAAGATTTAATATGATTTTCATTAAAATGAACCAAACCAGATTCCAGCAGTCCCATCAAGTCATGGTCCATATATTCAAATACCAGGTAAAATGCACCTACGAAAAGAAAGGGAAAGGGTAGGAGAAACACAGACAGAAAAACTGATTTAACAGCAGTCCGTAGCATTGCTGGTGCCTAATTTTTAAAATCAGAAGCATTTTTCATACAACTGCTTAGATTTTCTGCAGGATTAATAGCTGTATCTCATGTCCAATGAAATATAGTACAGTAAAAAGTTTTAATAAATTGCTGTTCCATATAAACAATTATATTAGTCAAATGTTTGAGAAAAGAAAAACAATGTTACCATATGGTGCTTTAGTCTAGATGAATATGTGCTCTCCCTACAGCTCTCAATCTCCATTTTATTTCAAGCAAAATTAACTGTGTTAATATTACCTACGTAAAGTTTGGAGAGAAATCTAGAAACAAAATATATACAAGCATTATTGTGCATTATTGTTCATCTGTCATGACTCAGTGATTAATTGTTTTCAAGATTTCTGAGTGACTGGGCCAGAAATAGGCTTGCCCTTCTCAAACTAAAAACACCTATAAGACAGGATAAAATGAGAAAGCAGAACTAACCTACTAGTAACAGCAGCTCTGCAAAGACTGACTTCATATTGTAAGTTGCTACACACAAGAGAATCTGTACTTATCTCACATCAGCTCGTATAATTCTACCAATAAAAGCTATTAAAGCCAAGGGTCTTTGATACATTTAAGCACTCTAAGAGGAAAAGTGTTGAGTGATTCAGAAGTAGCAATAACCAATTTCCAACACAACCATTCCCAGTACAATCTACTTTTTAGTACTTCATTCTTTCCCTTCTTCACCCTGGGACACACAGAACAGTGCAAACCCTGCAGAGCAAAGGAAGCACTGCAGAAACCATATGCAAGTGAGTCTGTCTATCTTGCATTTCCAAAACCTACCACTACAAATAGCTTCTGCCCAACAAGAACTCATTACACGTTCTTGTTCCTAAAAAAGTTTCAACTCAGAACTAGCGAAAGTCTTGCAGCAATAACGAGAAGTCAGCTTGACAGAAGCTGTACACATACATGGCCACAATCTAATGAACTGACTCCTTTTCTCCTTTGGTAGCTGAAAAGGGAAAAAAGAATGCTAGGTCCATCTGCTATTCAGGAAGATTACTCATCTATTAAGTGTTAAACTTCTAACAATGATCAGCATACATCAGCTAAAACACAGGCCATTGCACAAGACATTTGAGAGTTCATTGTTTTTGACTTAAGTCCTTTTGTCCTGTTGTATATTATACAGAAGAAGCAAAATACTCATCATAAAATACCCTTGCTGTTGTGTACAGAGGGGGTGAAACAGGAGGTGAATCAAGCAGGTACAACACAATGCCATCCAT
This sequence comes from Cyanoderma ruficeps, assembly GCA_008694505.1. Classification (NCBI taxonomy): domain Eukaryota; kingdom Metazoa; phylum Chordata; class Aves; order Passeriformes; family Timaliidae; genus Cyanoderma; species Cyanoderma ruficeps. The sequence continues at coordinate 139,284 of VZDJ01000065.1, read as the reverse complement.
CACTTCACAAGGAGAGAGGGAAATAATAAGAGCTATGAATAATCAAAAGTCTTCTGTGTTACTATTTGCACAACTGAGTTTACCAATCCAGTTCACCAGTTCAGCATGGAAAGGCACAGAGGTTACTAATCTTGGTCTCCTCAAATTAGATAGCTGGCAATCTGCTGCTAGATCTACTTCAACAATGACTGGAGCATGAACCATGACATATTTTAAAATACCTCAAAACAAAACACCTGATATTAGTACTGCAGTGCCAGAATAACCTAGATATGCCCTTCAGAGCATGTCAGCTCAACAAAACTGAATGAACACCAGTGAATCTTGGTACCTTCTTGCTCTGGAGTACAAGAGAAAGTTAACTCTGTCATGGCAGTTGGCTGCACGTGTGTATATGATGAGGAGAAAGACTGACTGCAGAACTGTTTAGTGAGGACAGCTGAACAGAAACCTCTTGCTTATATGCAAAGCAGGGTCCATGCCTTGAGCAATTCCCAGCCCTGTCACTAATTCCCAAGATTTTTCACTGCTATTTACAACCAGCAATCACAAGTGGTACCCTCATGCAAGAAGGAAAGCTGACAACAACAGAGAAGATTCACAAAGTAGAGTAGTACCTGGGAAGTGATATCTGATTATTTACATTCTCTGCATGTAGCATACATTAAAACAGGATAAATGCTAAATATTCCTTCGAGATCAAGAGCAAATGTACAGATTCATTACATTTCTGCATTCTTGCCTATTTCCTAACTATACGTTACTAAAATTTATTTTAAAAAGAAAAGCTGGTAATCTTCATTCAGTATGAGAAAATATGACAATTAGGCAATTAACCTTGCCAATCTTACCATTCAAGCCTGATTTTCAGTATTACTCAAGCTATATTTAGAAGAGACTGTAGCTACAAAAAAGTTATCAAGCACACTGAAGTCAAACTCCTGTTAATTTATTCCTAGACAAATGTGATGCTGTTTTCTGACAGAGCTCTGTAGTTTCTGCCAAGAAAATTGGTACGTTATTTCACTTGATAATTTCAAATCTTCATCGCTTTTCATCACATTGGGAGATTTGATCCTCTATAAAAGGGAAAGCAGCTAGTCATTCAGGAAGAAGGAAACAGTCATGGAAGATATCACAATGAACTATACACAGACAGAAGTGTGCTTACTGCAGCTTAGTCTGAATTCAAGTTCACAGCATGCAGTAGTTCTATCATAACAAATGCCACACAAATATCCATTTCTCAAAAAAGGAAAACATAACAGGAAAAAAAATTTCTTCTTAATAATTTCTTTATAGTTTCTTCTTTTATGAGGGCAAAACAGTTTGTAACTTAGAGGTTACATTTTAAAATCATGTTTTACTTGATGCTAGCTTTGCCCAGTCCTCATTTTGGGAAGCAGTGTCATAAAAACAGCTAAAGCCCTCTCACAGTGAAGTGCATGCAATTCAAATGAAGTCAGAATTACTTACATGATTTTAAAGTTTCTCATCTTACTGCTGTTGTGCTAAAGACCTGCACTTCCCACCTGTGTGGTGGGAGAAAACCTACAGTCCATTTCCGCACACTGCAACGAAGCACTAACAGAGGGGTTGTGTCCTGGGTGGCCCATTTCCTTCGCTAACACCGCAAAGCTCATCTACTTTCCTTCATCTACCAAGATAATCAGAAATCTTAATGTCACTACATGTTGACAGAGCAGCAGCTGGAATAGCTGAGCAGCAGGAACACTGCCTATTTCTGAATATGGGATAAGAGAAAGCAGTCAAATCTATTAGGGGGGTACACAATAAATCTTTATTTACTGAGATTCAAATGGATGGAAATAATCCTCACCTTACTCCTTATGATTGCACTTGGAAAAATGTACCTTTTCGACCATTTTGTCAGTTAAGACTGACGGGGTTCAACAAGAGAGGTACCAATTTAGAATAATTAAAGGATTAACACATCTCCTCCCCTCAATCATATGTTTCAGGTCATGGAGCTCTAACAAAACCAGTTTCTTAACACGAAATGAGCTTGGGTATAATGCAGCAAATATTTGCATACAAGAGAGGTAACTCAACAAAACATGGCACTCATGATGTGCAAGAAAGAGTGGATTTTCTGAGAGGTCAAAAATCCTAACAAAACATACTCTGCGTTTTCGTGACACAGGCAGGCTCCAGACTTCTTTGGACTGAGTTCAAATCACACAGATCCAACAAAACAGGACACCACTTGTTCCCAAAGATACAAATGGTTCAGACTGGGAGGGGAGGGTGGTGGTGCAGGGGAGAATGATCCAAAAGCCTCCACAGATGGCGGCTTTTAAGCAATTATTTTCCAAATATAATTTATAGGAAAGGTGTTCAGTGATTCTCAAGATAACTGATTAGAGAGAGATCTGAGGACTCAGGAGACCCAGAATGCCTTATTACATGCAAATTTAAATTCAATTCTAGTATAAATGCATTACAATAGTATCTTGAAATACAGAAATGCTTTAGAGAAACCCCAGTATCCCTGCCTCATTCAGTGCACAGTATGTACAATGCTGAGTTGTGAAACAGGTTTTCAACATTTGTTCTGTACTCAGTTTTCAAAATGAGACTCCATCAAATTTTCATTTTGCTATTAAGCCTCCTCCAGCTTCTTCTATGCAATCTATATATTATTCGTATCCTTGACTGATTAAATATAATTAATTACATTTACTATTCTGTTTCCTTAACATTTCTCTTCCAGTACGCACGATATTCTATTCCAAGACCTTTAAACAGGATTTTATCAACCACAACTTGAAAATTAAAGAAATTGTCCACCAATTCCTTAAAGTTCCTTACACTCTAAATTCCTTAAAGTTTTCTTTCAACTCAGGTTTTATTAAACTTCAAAAACAATAAATATAGCCATAGCGACTGAATTAATCACCTTAAGACTAAAGAAAACATTGCTGCTATACTATTTTTTTACATTTTCACCCAATATTAAGTTTCTATTTAATGACAGTGTTATTCTGCCCTTTCAACTGCATTTTCCTCTTGCAGGAACTTCACATATGTTCTGAAATAGGGATACAAGCCAAGGGCATACATATGCCCTGGTAGTAAATACTCTCCTTGTTTCATCATGTAATATGGGGAAATAAGAAAAAAAACCCCAAACAACTAAAATAAAACCTTAAAGCAGACAAACAAAAGTCTTTGATTAATAATCAGAGACTTTTCTCATTTTGACACGGAGCAAGTTGAAAAGCCACAGAATTAGGTCTGTACTCATTCCAGGCCAAAGCCCAGTATAGCATACACAAATAGGAAGCCCCACTTAAGCTGTCACGCTATTCTTGATAACTTAGCTCTAGCATGAAAACTATTCGGGGAAGTTTCTATCAGCTATTTTGGCAGCAGCAAGGCAAGCTGTAGAGCATTAGAGGTGTCTGAAATTCAGATCTCTGCTTTTACTCAACTTCCTAGGAAATACAGACAAAACTAGCCACCATGTAATGTTGACCACATGACTGCTGTAACAGACTCTTTCCAAAACACAAGATTTCAGAACAAGTACTCCTTGACAGCTGTGAGAGTAACCTGTCAGTCATATTACAATGTACTGCAGAGTCAGTGTCCTCCTGCACTACAGTACTGTCAATATAAATACCAACTTCATAGCTAAAAAAAAATTTGCTGATTTGTACTACAAATCAATTCAAAATTGAATCTAAAATAAACTTAGATCTTAAAATTAATTACAGAAACAAACATACATAAACAGATAATTCACACACACACGCACACCCAGGAAAAAAACCCCAAGCTGCAATGTTTTCCAGATCTTTTATTACTGGTCTCCATGCCAGGTTTTACATCCTCCCTCAGGTTAGCAAAAACGCCTATCCCAGTCAAAAGGAGGAAGGGATGTCAGGCAGTACACTTACTGTGTTTACATTCACAGCAACAAATGCTAAGTCAGGTATTTACCATTTGTTTAGTAAAAAGAGATCATGTCAATCCCATAGCTAGATTGTCGAGCACTTGTAAACATCTCCCAGCTGTTAGAAGCAACTGAGTTGCTGTGTTGCACATTTTCAAGTGCCTGAAGTAAAAAGATATACACCAAAGTCATATAAATAATACACTCACAACGGAGAAAAACCAAAACTGACAACAGCCCAAAGTGAGAAGGGCATTTTCCCAATAATTCATTTAATAACTGAGAAGGTGGCTCAACACACAAAAGACCGAATACAATCTCAGAGTCATGAGTTCCCATCACTAAGTTTGGGTGTTCAGCTATCTTCCTCTGAATGATAGATAGGTAAGAAAAGTTTACACAAGAAACATATAAAATGGGTACTCCTTGTGGTCACACCCAACATATATGTTTTATCTGTCAGGTTTGTGCCTGAGAACCAAGATGTTACATTACTAATTAGCAATCAGTAATATCAGTAATGCCATTCTTCAAATTTATCATCAAGCACATCTCATGCACAATGAAGACTGCAAAGTGAAAAAGTTCTGATCTTCAGTATACAGACCCATGTATCAAACCATTATCACCCAATCTGCTTTGTATATGCTCAATCTATACAAACAATTATGCTAAGGTGCTGACTTCCACTTACAAATTTTGTAACACACTGCTCCAACGTGTTACAATTCCTGCTCTAATAGTAGAGAAAAAATAAACCCAAAACTATCTAAGTTGTTCATGTCTTTAAATTTACATTCCAAGCTGGCCAGAATAAAATACAGATATAATTTCTTCCATTTTCTTTGAAAATAAAAAGATATTGAAAATATTGAGACAGGCTTTAACATGGGGAACCAATAATCCTTTCTCTTCCAGACTTTTGAGTGTGTTATTTAAAAACACATAATGCAACTGAAAATATCAGGACAAAGTTGTACAAGCTAAGCTATTGCTGGCTTGCAGTCCAATGTTACTATCTTAAGAAGTATCCTTAAATCAAGTACCGTAAAGTGGGCCCAACACTTACATTATTGTCAGAAAACTGCGTGTACTGCGTATTCAGCTACTGAGATCCAACGAAAAAAACCCCACACTGCCTTAAGTGAAAAAGCAGATGAGTACTATGTCAGGATATGATACACAGCCTTAGAAACACAAGTAACTTCACCCATACTAACTAGAAAAACATGTGATAGCAAAAATGTCCTCATTCCCTACTCTTCTAAGTGGGACATCAGCAGGGCTTTCCAAGTCATATTTCAAAGCTATGGTAAACATGTAACATACATTAAGCATAAGCATGTTCATCATATAGGCAAAACACTCTGCTTTTACTGTTAGCTCTGCCCATTGTAAGGTATTACTACCACTACTCTAATGGTTCCTTGTTAGGCAGCCTGCTTTTGCATTTGCAACACTTTACTGTGAAAATGACCAAACTTCCTCTCACTTGCATTCATTCCCTGTTATGAATCCCTATTTCACAAAGAACTACTCATCAGATAAATACAGAATACAGTGCCTGAAAAAAACCGCAACTTCCATCTTTTCACAGAGAAGGTGTAACAGCAGTCTCATTATCCTGCTAATGTTTTCAAGAAACTATCAGAACTTAGTCAACTATCAGAAATTAATTCTATTCTAGCATCTCCAGAGAAGCCCCTGCCCTTGTAAATTTTCAGAAAATGTATTCTTTTTAATATGCTGTTAAATAATAACAAGAAATTAAATCAGAAGTAATATCAAAAGCACAGAGAGACTTGGACAAAAAAAAATAAAATTGAAATTAATGAGACAGTTTGAAGTACAAAAAATAATTTACTATTCCATTTTAAACGTGGCACTAAACAGAAAGAAAGAAAATTCATTAGTGAGTCATTATGTATTAAGTCAAGACTCAGTGCAGTCTTCTTAGCCAAGTAGGTTAGACCTAATTAAAACTTAGTGCAAGATTCACATACAAGGACTAAACTGGCTCCTGCAGACTGTCAGGGTTTGAGTGGAGTCTGACCACTGAACCTGCACAACTATCAAGAAACTCTTGCTAGATACTTCCCACTTTTAAGTATGTCATTGCTGTATACGCTTCAAGGTATCATTATACTCTCTAAAAATGATAGGAAAAAAATATCCAAACTAATTCCTGCTTCATATCCACCTTCTGAATCATCACATTACCTGGTGTTTCAGCTGGCCATGCAGAAATTAAAGCATTTTCTACCTGCACTGCTGCTGTATAGAGACTCAGGGAAGAAGAGCAGGGAAGGACAGGTACCACATTCCAAACACTCTCTTAAGCCAAACAATGCAACAAATTGCCCACAGGACACTAAAATAGCTCCAAAATGATAGGTTTGCAACACTTAGATCTAAAATGAAATGCCTCCAGCAGCAAAATACCACTCCAGTATCAAAAGTACCAAGCAACAACACTGCAAGATTTTCATTGTTTGCTTGAATCTCTAGACTAAGGAGGTTGAAGCAATTCAAACAAGACAGACTTAAAAGTGAAGGAACCAAGAGTAGAAGTCTGTATGCCTTCTCTTTGGAGAAAAACACTACCACTACACAAGTCTTGCTTTTCATTCTTTTAACTTACTCTTCTTCTAGCCCACAAACAGACATGCTTAATCATCAAAAAAGTAACTGAAGAACGATTCAAATAAAACCAAGGCCTAAAATGAAAAACATCTCTTCAGCATTCAGCCTACTATACTCTAAGTGGTATGAGAAAGTACTAAAAAAATAAAAGGTTTTAAAAAAGCTCACAATTAAGAGCTTCCATGGGTGTCAAAGAGTCAACCATCTGTTCCTCTACAGCAAGAACATGATCAAGTAATACATTTTTGTATTAGACAAAATGATATTTTGTATCATTTTTGTATCAGACAAAATATTTGCAGAAAATGTTTCTGCAAATAATAAATAAGCAAATAAGCAAAATGCATAGCTGAGTTAAATAAACAACAGTGTATATTATTTAAATCAAAATTAAAATCCCTCAACAGGCATCACAGTTTGCAAACACATTTTTTAATGAAGTGTAACTTCAAATCGAGCATAGCAGACTATCACATTAAGAACAAGTCCAGAAAGAGGAACCCCTGTTAGCATACGTACCTTTGTCCTTCTTGAAGTCCAAAGCATCTTCCTTATCTGTCACTATTTCCTTCATGTTGATAATGCTTTGATGATTAAGCTGTCGAAGAATCTTAATCTCTCGAATAGCCGTAATTGGAAACCCTTCCTTTTCATTATCCAGGCGTACCTTCTTCAGTGCTACCATTTCCCCTAAGAGAAAATTTAAATAAAATCCATTAAGATTAGCAACCAAACCATGGGATTTAGTATTAATTTGTATGTTTGTTTTTTAAAACCCTGATTCTTGTACCAAGCACTATGCTGAACAGAAATCAGTATCACATACAGAAGCAAAACTACAAATGAGAATTTTCAGCTACACACCATAAGGGCTATCCTTCCTACTCCTGCACAGCTCACTCACATATCCCAATATTCCACACCATGTCCACCAGTAAAGAGTGATTATCAGCATCAGCTTTAGAGACAGAGGCCTGTGACTGCTCTGAATTTCTTAATACTACATCACCACTGGTCAGAATGCATATATCCAGCCAGAAATAGTATGCAGTTCAAGATAGGAAGCAGATGATTAAAGAGTTCTCAAATTCATCAGTATACTTTCTACAAGCACAAGTGGCACTGCCATTTTTACAGTGACAAGGTCTTCCCTTACTATTTTACTGCAAGGTGGGGTGGATCAAACTGGATTCTGCAAAATGGCAGGAGCATGATCTACTCATGATGGAGGATGCCTACAAACCACACATGCTTGTTCAATCGTTTTGTTCTTGCAAGTTTATTGCGGTGTCTGGGAAGTTAAAGACCAGATATCTTTGTTAGTTCTAAGTACTTACCCTACACTAACTTACAAGACACAATAGATCATATTCCAGCATGACACCACATCCTCTTTCTCCGAAAGGCCATTACACAGCTTCTTCTAAGGTATCTCAAAGGCCATAATGCTACTATCCACATAGGATTTGAATCCAAAGCTAATTGATTTGCTTGCTGTATCTGCACAGACACCTTCAATTTAGAAAGCATCAACTTCTATGGGAGATTAAGAGACGACTGTGATGCACAAATAACCTGAAGTTTGCCAAAAAGGCAATATGGTTACGGCAGGATTAAAACACAAATGTGCAAAGAAGAGAATCTCTGGAGATCCTAACAATGATTTGCAAAGATTCTCAAGGTAGAAGTGAAAATCTGCGACAGTTCAACTAGAAATAAAGTTTGTCAACTGAGACAAGGACAGGTAAAAAATGAAGAAGGAATTATAATTACACTGCTTATTCTTCAGGCGATCAGAAAGAAGGAACTGAGGCTGGTATATGATCCTATGGGATTAAGTTACTGCTGAAGTAGAAAATGGTCCAGCATTCAACGCATGCACAAATCAGCCAGAAGGGCAAGTAATCATGGAAAAAACTACTAACTGAACACAGAACAATCACACAACATACAGCATATATAAGAAATGTGGATAATCTATTTAGAACTAGTGGCAGTATTATGTATCCTACTGGTGACTGCTCGCTCATTTCAGCAATAGTTTAACATTAAAAAATAATGTCACTATTGTGAAGTCAGTTATATTGCAAGAATACTCCACGTGCAACTCCTCAGGACTGTGTTGCACAGAGGCAGATCCTCTTCCTACTACGAACTAGTGACTACTGGAGTACAAACAACCATGACCAAGTTTTACGCACAGCTTCTTTCACAGTTACATCCCTTTAAAAACTTCATTACAGTTTGCCAGCCTGTCTAGGGTGACATTTAGTTTCCCCAGGATATTTACCCTCTCTTCTTTACTAGTTCAACTTCACACAGAGCATCAAAACTCAAAGTATAAGAATTAGAATTTAGGACTACTCAGCTTGACTTCAGCCACAGCTTTACAGATAAATGATTTTCCAATGCAGCAAACAATAATTCCTGATTTAGATAAAAGCTAGACTTCAAATTGGACACACCAACAACTAAAAAACTTCCTAACAAAAGAGGGCAGAAAACCACAAATTTTACTCAACATAAAACAAAAACCAAAACCATCCTGTTCATTTAAAATTGTAGGAGTACATTTACTTTTTTTGAACTTACCTGTATCTTTATCTCTGGCTTTGTACACTTGCCCATAAGTGCCTTCACCAATAATACCAATGATATCAAATTTATCCACACAGCGCTTTCCCCAGTCAATTTCTTTTTCTTTTGTTTCACCATGTCGTGGTCCACATATTCTAGAAAGCAACAAATATTTTTAAGAATACAGCTAGTTCATCTAGAGACTGTCTTAACTTTGAAGACAGCCTCAACACTATTTGAGACATTATTAGTTAACTGTTTTACTACCATTAAGTAATAAACCGTTACCACGGCAATAAACCATGCAGTTTGAGTCAAGCCACAGTAATATTAAAAATGTCAAAAAGCAAAACCCTTTGGGCAAGAACATATTTTAAAGAAACTATTATTTCTACTTGTTTGATAAGCTTTAAATAAAGTTTAATAAACATACTTTGGTCTTCTCTTGGTATGTAACTGAACTGCTGGTTTCTTTTCTTCAGGACTTTTAGGTACCTCAGCTCCTCCAGGCAACTCAGGTGGAAGTGGCAAGTCTGCAAGCAGATGGCGAAGTTTCTTCTCTGTTTCTTTAACTGACTTCACTGAAAGATTCTCTCTCAAACTATTGAAAAAAAAAATTTTGCTAATAAGTTGAAGATAGTAGAATATTAACATAAAAGCAAAACTTAGTAGAATTTTTTTTTTTAAATACATTCTAGATTGTCAGTTCACCAACACTTGAAATCTCCACTCTTAAAATTTGGAGGACTTGGATGAATGTCTCACAAATAGCTCTTTGGAAGACGCACAGTTAAATATCACAGCTCTAGAGAGAACTGTGAAATCAGACCTTTCTGGTGAAAGCTGAGGTCAGATGACACAGGGAACCTTACCAGGCTAGACTTCTGCCACATAAGCTTCTTTCCAAGCTTATGGCCTAGACTATTAAAAATAATTAAGAGTTCAGGTGCTGCCAGGCATCGAAAATATAGTGGTAAAATCTGTACCCTGACTGCTCATAAAAGAGAGAAGATCTGACTAACCCAGCTCTCCCTCAAAATTGGTCTCCACAGACAATGAGCTTCATGCTTACATTAACACTGCGGGGCATTGCAAGGCTGTCCACATCACCTCATTTACAAATTCTAATTGCACACATTTGCTGAAATATTCCAGATTCAACACATTTCTAGTGACCAGCATGCATATCAAGTGGGGAAAAAAAAAAAAAAAAGATGAAAAAATGACACTAATTTTCTGACATGGGTTACTGATATCTGTTTTTTAACCAAACATAATCAGGTAACAGATACTGTCCATCTCTCTTGAGAAGAATCCCCAAACACACGTACAGCATCTTTTAGCAATTACACAGTGATCTTAGAAATGCTCTTCCCATTCTAATGGGGAATCATAACAGCTGCACTGTTTTTTTTCCTAAGTGCATGGCTCCATTTTACCAGAACTTCTTTTAGTTTAGCTAGATTTGTCCAGCTACTGCATATCCAGTAATTTTAAAGCCGTGATCATCTCTAAACTTTATATAATTACACGATTGTTTCTCCCCCACAGGCTCTCACACAATATTCACTCTTAATTTCCATCACTGTATCAATAAAACTTAAGTTGTGCTTTGAGAGGACATTTGCCAAGTTAGTTGCATCTGCCAAGTCGCACTATTCATCCTTCTCTCTGAAGGTTTCTCTACAACTTCTTAGCTGCTTAGTTTCATAGATAAAGCAGGAACTTGGTTAAATGGAAAGGTATTGCCAACTTCCATAGAGAATGAATACATTATTTCTTACTTTTCTTGCTGTGAGTAATCCCTATATATTCAAATAAAGCATTCCAGGTTTTTGCATGTCTATGCTTCTCTGTGAAAGCTGAACACTTCTATGTCTTTTACCACCTCCTAAACTGCCACTGCCCCATTTTGAAGAAGCATCACAAGAAAGCATATTCTGCCCTCACCACAAATATAATGGTTAACATGCTATAAAGAACAAACCACCTTAGTGCAGTGCATGTAACTATCATGACAATTAAAACCCCCTTATTTTGGAAGTTCATATATTAGTATTTTTCTCATAACTTTTCCCCAAAACCTTCAATATGAGTGAAAGCATAACACATGAAAGGTTCTGACACATTTTTTAAAAGTGGCACATGAAAATAGAGGCAGCCAAGCACAGCCTTTTTTTTCAGGTCTGCTAAATCACACATCATTGACAACCAGGGTAATTTTCCCTTTCACCTAACCTGCACTGTGGGGTTGCAACACTGATGTTCCCATAGGTCACTTGTTTGTGGGTTTATGAGATTCCTCCTGAAGGAACCAGACAGTTCTGCACAGCTTTCTTTATTGACACAATTTCCCCACAGTAACTCAGAGCTCAAGGTAAACACCTTTGCCCTCGTCAGCCATTAAAAAGATTGATCTTCTTCCTTTGATGACTTAAGCTTTATCATGACTTACGATTTCTGATCCAAAGTTTATAACATCCTATAGGCAAAACTAAGCAAAGCATAAAAAACATTCCATTACTTCTCATTAATTTTTCTAGTGCAGCTGTCTGCAAGCAGTAGGTCTTTTGTTTTGAAAAGAAAATGAGCCCAGTGCTGAAAGAAGCATTGGTTAATTGCAGCTTAACTCCTTAGTTTAGCTAACTTAAAACAGGCCATCCACCAAAATAGAATAATAATAATAATCATCATCATAATCAGAAGCAACCAGCCAGCTTCAATATGAAATCTCATTTCATGTTGTTGCAATTCATACTGCAAGGCCAGTCATTTTTAGTTAAACTAGATAAACTAGTTTTTAGTTAAAACAGTAAATCTTGCTCACAGTATCAGGATTCTCATTTACCCAAAGGATGACAAATGTAAACGCAACCATACATTCATTACACCATTATTACATTTGCCAGAGTTTAATGCTGAAGAGCAAGAAACTATTTTTTTCACAACTTAAAAAAAAGTTGTAGCTGTCTAATAGTAGGTTATGCACCCTTAATGTTTAACACAAATTTCAATTACTAGCAAACACAAGAAAAACATTTTCACCTCTAGCTAAAAATTTCTGGCTTACTTGTGATTTCTTGTATACATGTGAGAGACACATAGCACCTTCAGTTAAACAAAAAAACCCCAAACAACAACAACAACAAAAAAGGACCCAAAAAACCCACCAAAAAACAAACCGAAACAAAACAACCACACAAAAAATCCCCTTCTATGACAGCATAATTTTTCAATACAAATCACTGCACAGACTCTCTGTTAGGACTACAGATGTAACACAGGCTGATAAATTCAGATGACACTTGGAACACAGAAATTAATTTCTTCACTACAGACCAATTTTTACACCTCAAAATTAACACAAATGACAAACCATGAACCTCACTTCCATTACACATACTCTAAATAATACTGATCTTTAAAATAAATTACACTAAAATAATGCCCAGCTATAAAACAATTGCCTTTCAAAGGGAAGAGAATCTTTTCTTCAAACCCCAGCTAAATAAAGAATTTTCACATATTTCTACTGAATTCAAATTTTCCCCAGAAGTATGTATATGTTCATACCAAACTTGAAATCTTGAATCCTTGAATGCATCCTTTTAGTAGTCCCAAAGCTGTAATGTACCAGCAATTTTAAAAACATTTCCTTAGTAGACTTTTTGTAGAAAGATTTTTCTTAGACCAAACTCTTATTTTTTCAAGAACTAATTACTAAGGCCAAATTCCTCCAGCTCACTAATAATCACCAGTCAAACAGCTGAAGAGCATTAACAAACTAAACAATGCATTAGCCTGATCTAGTATATAGTTTTGTATTTATTTTCCGAAGGAAATAACAACAACCATTACAAAAAGGTTTATAAAACAATCCCAAAAGCAAATCTCTGTCACAACTCACCTATCAGTTTCTTTATCTTCAGGCAGTGTGGGAGGCAAAGGCAAGGGTGGCAGTGTAGAGGTCGGTAGTGCAACAATTCGATCCTTCTCCTTGGCTACTACGCTTGGTGTACTCGGTTTGATTTTCTCTTTTACAGGGACCGGTGGCTGTTTCACAACAGTCAATTTATTGTCTTTTACTGCTGCGGGCTTCTGTTTAGTAATTTTGTCTGCAATTAAATTATTTTCCATTTTTGTTTCAGGAAGCGAGACCTTTGTTTTTGCCTTGTCATTTTTCAGATTTACACTGCTGGTAGGAGAAGGTGTATGCTCAATTTTGATTTTCTTCGTATCCTTAACGTTGTTCACTTGAGGTGTGCTTACAGCAGTGTCAGTGTTTCCCTTAGTAGGTGTTGAAGTATTGGAAGCTTTTGCACTGGCTTTGGCTGCCTCAGCAGCTCTTGCTTTCTTGTTTTTGTTCAGCTCAGCAGCCAGGCTACTCTTCAGAGTCAATGTACTAGGAGAAATACTTGAATGACGACTTCTGGATCTAGACAATCTGTGTCTGCTACGAGACCTGGAGTGCCTCGATGAATATGGACTTCTGCTTCGAGATTTTGCTGATCTCCTGTTTCAAAAAAGTAAAGATTTACCCAGGTAAAATTAAGTCTAGCTGCTTTCCCAGAACATCTACTTTTTTGACAAATTACATTTTTTAGATCAACTCTTATCACCATGCTCATAGAATAAACAGAAGTCTATGAAATAGGAAAGAACATGCATTAAAAAAATAAAAATCTATAGGTAACCAATCAAGATTCTACACCTTTCTGTTAGAAAACATTAAAACCCTTAGGTGTAGTTTCTCCTCTCACAAAACACCAAAATACAATACTTATATAAGGCAAGAAATGTTCTGATTTCCTCACTACTTAAATAGGTATTTTTCTCCTTAAAGAAAATATCAATGCATGCAACTTGTACAAACACCTTTAGTATATACAGTGTTTAAGAAAAATTCAATTGACTACATAGTCAGAAGTCAACAAAATGAAATTAAAATTACAACAGGACAAGAGAAATCTAAGCAATACTGAAGCATTAACTGTAGGAACTTTTGAATCTTCACTCCCATAAATATCATTAAAATAAGTTAACTGACAAAAAAAATGAATACTAAAGAAAAACGAATGGAATACTGAAGGCTGCAATGTAGCCAACTGAAAGACATCTTTCCCTTTTTTGACATCTAATTGTACAACTACGAAAAGAACCAAAACAAACAACCTCCCCCCCCAAAAAAAGCTCAAGTACCCAGTATTTGTTACAGCTATTGACAAGCAAACATAACCCACAAATGGGCCTATGCTACAACTGCATCTGAACACAGAAGAAGAAAAAAAAAAATCTAAGCCGCCTACAAAATCATAGCAAGAAAATTGCGTAGAATGAGGGGGGGAAATCTTAAACTTCTACTGTACAACAATACAGTTTCATACGAATGATTTGTCATTCAGAATTTCAAAGGGATATTCTAGTTTGCCTAGTACTAGTTTTGAGTCAGTTGTTCAATAAGAAATAAAGGGAAAAAAATTAATTGAGCTGAATGGCATGGAACAAGTAACCTAATCCACTGCTACCACATGTTATGAAATAAATTCAATTAAATGTAGGGGTTTTAATCCATTTTACCATACCAAGGATATTTATCAGACTTACAAGTATTTTCTTGATTAAAGTTTGAGCAAGTCTATTCTGGTTATCGTTTGAAGAGAAGGAAAAAGCATACTCAGGATTAAAACCACCCAGTATCCATCAGCTGAACAAAGAAAAAAGTATCAAGCAATAGCAAAAATAAGACTTCCTGAAGATTCATGAATTTCAGAGTTCAAAAGATCACACCAGTGTATGGAGGTTGCCAAAGCTAAAGGAAATGAAAAAAACCCAGACCAAACCAACAAAAAAGAAACAAAAACCAAACCAAAACAAAAACAACCCAAAAAAACCCAACAAAAAACCCCAAAACCAAAAAAACACACCCAAAACAAACCAAATAAACAAACAAAAAGCATGCCAACTACAATTCCTTATGATCAAGACAATCCATCCCACATCAAATTTAATTTTACTAACAATTAAATCAATTCAGTTTTAATTATCAACACAAGAAATTACATCTCAATGCCTCAACTGAACAAATATGTAATTTAGTACAATAACATTTCTTTTGTGTGCAATACTGACTAATTTCTAAATTTATACTCTTCTTTTTATAATGCAGGAACTCTTACCCAATAAAGTCACTCAGATCAAGAGTGACTGAAAACAATGTGCATGCACACTGTATAATACAGCACAAGCTTCAAAATTCTACAGGCGAAATTGATCCAAATGGCTAAGGACTCACGAAAGAAAAAAAATCAAATCCCGGATGAAGATAAGTCTTGAAAACTAGAACAGTTCAATTCTATGCCAGGAAGCAGATTTTATAGGATTTTCTGGCACAGGAGGATAACAATGACAGAAAATAACAACAATATTCATAATCCCCAATTTTTTTTACACTTTAATTAAAAAAAGCCTCACAATTCTCTTCTAACAATTTTCAACCAAACTCTAATGCTCGGTTCACTCTGCAAAGAGATACTAATGTTCATGTCTTATAAACACCACATAAAATCATAATATTGGGCACAAAAAATCCATTGAAAACGCACTTTTCCATTATGAATCCTGTTGCTGAAGTAATTTTTCTCATTATTTTGAAAATCTAAGTACTAAATCCCACAGAATATTTTCAGGTTTGGCCAAACAGGAGTAAAACTAAAAAGACACAACATTCCATTATACAGCGTGAAGACAATGTAGCAGGAAGAATAAGGGAGAAACTCTAGAAAATACACACACTTCAAATGCTAGACCAGAGCTCTCCTCACACTGCTGTCTCATTTTTGGAGAGGAATCACTGTAGATCTCACACAGAGGTGTTACTGCTGCAGATCTGCACCCACCATGGAATCAGTGTATTACATTTTTCCAGCATCAAGCCCAAGCTAATAGTCCCCGTTAGTCCTAAACTGACTTCTATAAATGGTGCATCATTTGCAAGGATGTCACTGACTTGTCACAGAAAAAAAATTTTTAAGTACGGCTTTTATAAGTACGGTATGTTCATTTTGACTGATAACTAACAAAGAAAGTAACTGCATAACTAACAAATACAGACATAATTTCCCATGCACTAGAAAAGAAGTAGCGGCTTAAATCAACGCAGTGAGACACCATGCCTGATTCTAAGACTGGTTTTGTTCCACTTTGGTACAAAATAAAACAGGTTTGTTTAGCTCACTACAAAGGATAAAATGAAAAAACCTGTTCAAATCAGTGATAACTAATTTGATCATCTGATCAGCTACCATAACTCAAGTGAGGAGGAGGCAGTTTTGAAAACCTAGGGCAAAAATAACCTAAACATCTGTACCTCAAAAACAAGTAAGAATCGACAGTGGACTGATATCTGTACTTTACCAATACCAGTCAAGAGAGTCTGGAACACGAACATGAATTTATGCAAACTCAGCTAAAAAAACCATCGTCTACAGTGGGTTTCACACTCCACATGACAAATGCACAACTTTTTCATGTCAGAACTGCATTCATGTGGGAGACCACAGATACACATGCACATAAATAGCAACATTTCAGTCCCAGTACCTATTATAGCCCTTAACAGCTGATCAAAATGACAGCAGCCTAGCTACGAAATATGTTGACTGATTATAACCTCTTCACTGGTTTAAATTTTAAAAAACCTTTTCATTATTTATGTCAGAAAAAATATTATATTATCTATATATAGTGCCTTTAGCATCCCAAAAACCTTAGCAAGAATCCCTTGCTCTACCTGAACCACTGAGCTGGACCCAGGGAATATAGGAAAAGCATTAACATTTTCAACTAAACAGACAAATCCTGAATTTTAAGTAAAAAGCAAATTTGTCAAAAGTGCTAGTTATTAAAGTTACAGTGATAAAACCTGCTGTTTTCATAAGCCTAGTAATCTTTTCAAATACTCAACTATCACCTTCCTTCATCTATGTAGTTCAGAAATCCCAAGAGACTAGACAACTTATGTACAAATTTTCACCTATAAAAATGGCACAAACCCAAAAATATGGACACATTTACAAGCTTTCCCTCAAAAGCTTATACAGTACAAACCATATAGGAGAAGAGGCAAATTTAAAGAAAGTGACAGAGGAAGAAAGCACAAGTAAGAAAGCCACTCTGAACCCAAAACTCCACTTTTCAGACCAAGAAAAATAATGTCCTCAAAGATGAAAAAAAAAAATGTTGGTTTAGCTATCACAGTTCCTTCTTTTTAATATTTTGGTTTTGCCTGGTACCCAACATCTCATAAAACAAATAGGTATTCACTGTTTCTCTGCTTCATAAAATGTACTTAGTCACTTTAGAAAAAAGTGCTTAAAGATATCAAAATGTTTTGAATTACAGTTTCAAAACTGTTACGTTTCTCCTTCCTGATAGGCAACATTTTATTGCACTTCACTCGCTCACAAATAAATGCACAAACAGTAAATTTACTGATTAATTTAACAAAGAAAAAAGTCTACTGTTATTCTCCAGCACTTACATTCCACTTACAAGTTCATTTACATTCTCGAGCAGAGAATGAAAGAATTCCAAATAGTAGCTTATAGTGCTATCTTT
The DNA here is from genome assembly GCA_008694505.1 of Cyanoderma ruficeps. Lineage (NCBI taxonomy): Eukaryota > Metazoa > Chordata > Aves > Passeriformes > Timaliidae > Cyanoderma > Cyanoderma ruficeps. The sequence goes on along the minus strand of VZDJ01000065.1, from coordinate 121,529 downwards.
TACTGTCTTGGTATTTGAAATCAGAGAGGAAAGAAAATTGTTATCTACATCAGATTTCCAGGAATACATTTAATTCAGCTTACACGGTGTTTCTTGTCATGCTAGTTTTCTAGGTGTTTTTTTCTGTCCCCTTTCAATACCTCCTTAACACCAAAAAGAGTTACATTTTATTGACAAATCAGAACAATCATGTGTTATCTTCTCATGTTTCTAAACTTGAAAACGTCTTTTCTTCTTAACTGCTTCAAGAGCAAGCTAAATCCATCATGCTGGTGGCCAGCTACAAGTTACAAGTGCAAACAACTTTGTAGCTGAAATATGTAAGGGGCTGTGAGCTGAACAAGGGAACTGACTGTCAGTAACTTTTTAACAAGGCACAACACAAAGGGATTTATGAGAACGGGAAGGCAAAACCCAAGAAATCTAACAGTTCAAAGGAGGTTAAAACAACCACTGTACCCCAGCTCATTCTTTAACCCACAGGTAATGCTGGACTACTGACTAAGCACTGCCATCCTTCCATGCACAGCAAGTATATTTGAAAGGAGAGACCTAAATTTAATCAACTGGCTTCACTACAGACCTTCCAATTCATTTTCAATCCCTTTGTAACATAAACCACCTTAACAAAACATTTTAGCTAATAGTATAGCTTTTCCATGTTGCTCTAGTAGACAAACATATAGTTCATTTTTTTATGTCATTACACTAATAGTATTGTTTCACTTGACACCTTATTAATTAATTTTATTTATTTTCTCTAGTCCCTAGTTCAAGGTTATATTCTGTGGAGCTCTGCAACCAATCTCCTACTCAGCTGCTTTATACATGAAGACTAGATAACCCGCCTTACTGATTCAAATTGTAAATCTTTAAAAGGGTGTCCAATACACACTGGAAAACTGAGCTGGGCTTTTATTTGTTTCTTGAACCTGCTTTAAAACCCCCTATTTTCATATGAGAACTTGGCCTACAAAGAAATCAACCAGCAACAGGTCAAATCAACTCAAAACCTCTGTTTTAAACATATTTGAAGATAACTTTTTCACATGAAATTTCCTTTTCCAAATAAGGAAAGAAGCAGCAGCAACAAGGAAAAGGAAAGACACATGAGCAAAAGGCAAAGGCCAGCAATGTGCACTGGAAAAAATTAGCTACTCGAAACAGTGAAAACCTAGAGTGGTCCATTTTAAATTCTGCAAATACAGTTTTACAAAACAAAACTAGAGAGCTTTAAATAAAAAAAAAATCTATTTTTACTAATCAAGGGTGGTGGTACTCAAATTATCTCTTAATCCTTTAAATTCAAAAGCAGTAGCATTACTGGAATTAAAGTTATTTTCATATCAGTGTATGGCACCACGGCTTCTCCATTTACTGAGTATATACTTTACTGTTTTCCCAACACTTGTGATTTTTCACATAAATGACCCGTATTTTGCAGAGCCTCACTACTACAGACTTAGCTACCAATACAGACTGAGATGACTCAAGTACCAAAATGAAATCTGCTACAAGCAACATCTGTGCACATAGTAGTACTATGCTAGTAGTGCTCCACCCACTTACTCTTATCTAAGCAGATGGGTAGGTGTATCCAAATTTGGAAAAATATGATTACTCATCTATACTGCTAACTGAATTAAATGTGTGATCACATAACATATGACCTGACTTAAGTTACAAAAAGTAGTTCTCCGGAAACTAGCTTAGCATGAAATTGTAGGAAGCAAGAGACTGTGTCTGCTTTTTTTGTCAACCATGGGGTTTGGTTAAAGATTTTTTTTTTTTAATCCAGTCATTTTACCAGTAGAGAAATAAATACCTTATACTTTTGGAAGAATATCCATTTTGAAAATATGCATGTGCTACTTTAGAACAGCCAGCTGTGTTACCCTATCCACAAGAAAATAGGGTAATACAAATCCACCAGCAGCAAGTAAAGAAGTTTTGTCCAACAAGTGAATACAGCTTAATCAGTTAATCCAAAACACAAACTTTTCTTGCTATTATAATGGAAAAGGCAATTAGTCATTCAAGGAGAAACCACTAAGTATGGAACACATATCCTGTGTCTTTGCGCCTCCTTAGAACCCACAGCCAAACAACATCACCTAAAAACAGCAGTCGGTACTGCAATTCAAACCTCACAGCAACAACACACTGTTGCTCCAAACCAGCAAAGCTGACTTCACTTGCTTCTCTTCAGCTGTTTACTGGAAGTTTCTCCCTAAGAAGCTCAGACACCCAGGTTAAAAAATCACCACTAAACACACGAGCTTTCCAAGCATGGTAGAACTGCTTCATAATAATTTTCTACATACCAAATTTTCTACATACCAAAATAACTGGGTAATTTATGTAACATTAGAGAAGACACATATATGAAACATAAAACAAAAAAAGCAGAAAGACTTGCAGGCTGAAATAGTCACATACAAAGTTCCTAGTCTCCAAACATCATTACAGCTGGATACAAGCCCAGAACTAAGCTTTAAATCATCCAGATGAAGAACACAGGTGCTGTAAGAAGCTGCTGCCTCCATGAAACAGTAATACTCGATATATCAAGTCTAAGGCCACTGTATCATTATCAAATAGGACAGCAAAAATGTTCAGCATTTTGGCTGTAGTACTAAAAAGTCATGCAAAAAGTGATTATGACATAGTTTTCAATGGTTAAAAATGAAGTATAAACTTCTTCCTTTCTATTTCCCCACTGCCACTGCAATACACATTATGATCAATAGCCGTATGGAAGAAAAAAACCACTGGCTTTCATTTCTCCACAAGAGGTAAACACTATCAACAACCGATCTTATCTCCACACTTTAGGTTTCTTTTATTTTTCTACAAACATGACATTTTTGCAATGAATTCCCTCCTAGAACCTTTCTCTTCTACATACAGAAACCTCTCCTTTTCACTCAGCCATTCCAATCCCTCTCCTGTAAACCTGACAGTCTACATTTATTTGTCTGTAAGCAGCTAAAAACTGAACACAGATTACAATTCAACTGGATGGAGGAAGAAAGGCAGGGAGTCACAAAGCTAACTCCTAGAAACAGATATGCAGGCACAAAAAAGACTTACGACAGAATGAATACCAAAACCGAGATTTAAACTGTCATGCTTCAAATCACAGGCCCACTACCAACAGAAAAAGAACACTCTTAAACTCTACTACAGCCCAATTAGTCAGGGCACAAGACAGAACCTTGAATTTAACTGGGCTGTCAACCTCACTATTCCTAAATACTGAGCTATTCCTAAATGCAAGCCTCATATACATAATTCTGTGGATCATTATTAGCTTTCGAATTCCAGGATATAGGCAACTACAGAAAATAAACTGATTCCTAGGGCATTTAAATCAAACTATGCACATAATATTCCAGCTATGCTATTATTCAAATAATTTTGAAAGTGTATTTTAACCACTTGTAACAAATTCTCACAGAAGAACAGCATGATGTTTTCAGATCAATTATACTGTTTTCTTCTTGAAATACCCTACTGCTTACAAAATTATTCCATACAACCACACCTTTGGATAATCACTATTCTTATCCCAAGGCACTTTGACTCTTATCTCTCTGAACAAAGCAGGACACAGCTTTGTTACTTTGCTCTTTAAACAGCTTTTGATGCACACCCAGGACAGCAGACTCTACCAAGAGTCAGTGAAACACAGATCAGCTTTATCATGTTCCCTGGATATACTACAGGACACGCCAAATGGGGATCAACACAAAGTGCTCATTAAAAACACCAGAGAACAGTTCTCAGATAACCCACCAGGTAATGCCTTGTAAACAAAATTCTTGTCAGTGGAACAACATATTGCTGAATACCGTTAAAATTAAAGTCCAGACATGAATTTAAGTAGGCCTACAAACAAGGAGGTGATAGTAAGATTCCAATATAAGAATTAAAAACCTTCCGTTATGAACACATACCAAGCAAGTACTTTTAAATTTTCAGTGTATTTTTCTGCAGGTTAAAATATTCTGAAAAGCTTCAATTCTACAACACTGTTTGCATCTGATTAAAAAGATACAGCCCACACTTCCTCTTCACATAAAATTCGAAAACTCAAGCAATGCTTACCTTTACACCCTGAGCTCCCACTAACACTGAAGAAAAATTACCTGCAAGCATACAGTAACTATATACACGTGCATAACCTTACCAGGAAAAGAGCTTATGTTTTCCATTGGTTATGTAAAATACTAGACAATTTATCAAAACATGACACTGACTCGATTTTGTAGCAAAACAGAAAGTCCAAGTCCTTCTCTACACCTCTAAAAAGAACAAGAAAGCTCTTTAAACACAAACTGCCTCCCAGCTGGTTTTCTCTTTAGATTAGCAGAAAGTAAACCAAACCCAGATATATTCGATATGCATCCTATTTTACCCAGAAACACAATACATAAAAATGTACCACAGAACGTCTGTACTTTGTAAGCAAAGATTTAAAAATCAAAATTGGTCATTCAGAAAACCTGTCCTGCAAGGAGCATCTTCCTTCAGTCACTCTCACCTGAAAATGTTGTCCTTGAACATTTAAAAGCCTTTTTCTAGCCAGGTGGTCTCCCACGGAGAGACACTAGCCACAGAAGTGTTACAGGCACCCGTGTCTCCCTTTCTCCCCGAGAGACAGGACAGGAAGATCTTCGTACTTGTCCCTCTCCCCTGCCCCTCACCCCAGCTTTCTGGCAGCAAAACAGCAGGAGGAAAGGATTGCTGCTGGACGAAAACTCTCCGGCCTACATTCCTATCCCAGTCATAACTCCCCTCCTCCACACACCGCGCCCCCAACCCCATCCCGCCTTCGCCTCCGGGCCGGGACTCACCGGATAACGGGGCTGTAGGGGCTCCGCGACCGGCGCCAGCTGCTGTAGGGGCTGGGCGACACATCCCCGCCGCGCTCGTACGAGCTGTGCCGGCTGTAGCTGGGGGATCGGCGTCGGCTGTAGGGGCTGAGGGGCGAGCGGGCGCCCACAGGGCTGAGCGACTTGCGGCTGCGCTGGCTCTGCGAGGAGCGGTGCAAAGGAGGACTGTCATCCCGGCCGGGGCTGGGCGACGAGCGCTGCCGTCGGTACGCCTTGGGCTCGGGCTTGTCGTCCCGGTAAGCTTTCGGAGGGTCCTTGTATGCCGACGGCGGCTCTTTAGCCGTTTTAGTCCGGCTCCGATGCGATTTGCTCTCCCGGTCTTTCCTGCCGCTGCTGGGCGAGGCGAGGGAGCCCTTCCTGCGGCCGTCGCTGCCTCCGCCGCTTTTGAGTCCCTCCTGGTCTTGGCTCCCGGTGTGATTGTGGCGGCTGCGGGATTTGGAGGACGAGGAGGGCTCGGATGCCCCGCGGGTCGGTGCCGCCGCCGCCCCCTCCTGCTGCGCCTTTTCCTCTCCCCGCCGGCGATGCTCTCGGTGCCGCTCCTTGGAGCGCCCGCTGCTGCCGCGGTGGTCCCGACGGGACCGACCGCTTCGCTCCGCCTCGCCCCGCTGCCGCTGAGTCCCACCGCCCGAGGAGGAGCCTGGGCTGCCCCCGCCGCTGCCCCCGCCGACCGCGCCGCTACCCAACAGTCCTTCGGACTGGGAGCTCACGTCGTCGTATTCCTCCACCAGAGTGCTCAACCCGCCGCTACCGCGTCGCTTCTCCGCCTCCTGGGTGCCGCCGCCGCCACCGCCGCGGCCCCGCCGCCGCTTGTGCCGGGAGCCCGAGCGCCGCTTGCCCCGCGGTCGCTTCCGCTCCCCGCCGTCCCCGCAACAGGAGGAGGCCCCGGTGGCCGCCAGGAAGAGCAGGGACTGTGGCGGCAGCGGCGGCTGCAGCAACGGTGGCTGCAGGAGCGGCGGCTGCAGCAGCGGGAACAGCAGCGGGTGCGGGGCCGGCGGCGGTGGCTGCGGCTGGGCCGCAAAGCGCTTCCGTCTCCGGTGGTGCAGTCGCTTCTTGTCGGCCGCGGCCTCCACCGCCGCGCTGCTGCCGCCGCCGCTGCCCCAGCCCCGACTGCCCCCGCTCCCGCCGGCCGCCGCGTCCGAGGTGCTCGGCATCGAGCTCGCTCACGGCCGAGGGCACGGCCGAGGGCGCGGCCCAGGGAACCCGCCGCCACCGCCGCGCTCAGGGCGCCATGGAGACCCGGCGGCGCCGCGCACACGCACCGGGACGGACACCCCCGGGCCGCGCAGGGGCCTCGCTCGCTCCCGCGCCGCCCGCCCGCCTCACATGGGGTCGCACCGATACATACGGCGTCGGGCTGAGGCCGGCACTGGGCGCGCTGCCCGATGCGGCGGCGGCGGCGGAGCGGGGCCGGCAGCGTCCCGCAGGTCGGCGCGGCCTCTCCTGCAACACGGAAGTATCTCCCGGCGGCGGCGGCTCCTCCTCACTGCATTTTGGGCCGCGGGCGCCGCCGCGCAGAGACACGGACACCGGGAAAGGACCTCCACCACCTCTTCCCTCAGCTGCTCCCGGCAGGGCGGCTGGGTCAGGCCAGGCCGGGCCGCCTCCGGGCTAGGTATCCGGGGCCCTGCGCGGCTCCGATCCCGGCTCTCCTGCCCGGCGGGGGCCGCACGTGTCGGGGCCGCTTTCGCGCCGCCGGTGCCCGGGAGCGCTCTCGCGGCCTCAGCGCCGCCGCGCGCGGGTGACACACGCACCAGGGGGGACACGGACACGGCCCGGCGGCGCGGGGCGCATGCGCGATGCCGGAAGCGGACGGGGGAGGGGAAACTCGCCCCGCCAATCGCGCGCGGCGCCGCCGCGTTCGCCCGCATGCCCGAGAGCCGCCCTGCTCTCGCGAGATGTCATCCAGCCCTCGCCTCCGTCCCCGACGGCTCTCGCGGTAACCGCCCCTCTCGCGGTAACTGCACCGCGGGCCCCGGGGGCGACGGGAGGAGGCGGTTCCGTGTGAGGGGACCGAGAATGGCGCTCGGCGACGGTCGGGGATCCTGAGCGAGACCTGATCTAGAGGTGCTTGGCCCGCCGAGCACACTTCTTGTCTCTCTCCCGGCGCTGTCTGAAGGCAACGGGCACAAACTGATGCACAGGAAGTTCCACCTGAATACGAGGAAGGAGTTTTCTACTGTGTGGGTGCCTGAGCACTAAAATAGGTTGCCCGGAGAGGGTGCTGGAGCCTCCCTCACTGGAGGTGCTCCAGAACTGTCTGGACTCAATCCTGTGTAATGTGCTCTGAGATGCCCCGCTTGAGCAGGGAGGTCGGACCAGATGATACCCTGTGGTCCCTGCCCACCTCACCCGTTCTGTGAGCTGGAGCAGTGCGGGCCCCGTGTTGAAATATTAACAAAATATGGATATTGATCTAACACCGATATCCACTATGACGGACAAAGACTCTCTAGCAGTTTAAAGTTAGAAAGTGTATATGTATTACGACGCTGGGCAGCGTGCAGGATAGCTCCCTAATACACACATGCAATTCACAGATGATCACAGGGTCTTTTTATGTACAGGGGTATTGAATACCCAAAACACAAATGCATATTCATGACTCTGGTACATCCCATTCCCCGCTTCGTATGGTAATTAGTAAAAAAGCTATTAAGCATGCGCAGTTTGTTCTTTGAAATGGGTCGGTGGTCCTTTTATGGGGTGGGGGTCTCAAAATGATGAAGTAAAATGGGTCTTCCTCGCTTTGACTTTTTAACCTCTTAATGCTTACATGACTGCTGGATCTTGTTTTCTAGCACTGTTCGTATTGTGTTTTTGCAGCTTATTGATTAGGGAAGGATGTACTTCCTTCTGTAGTGGGATGTATATTCTTCTGCTTACCAGAGGAAGTCAGTCTGTGTCCGCTGATAACACAGGCCATTGATTACTCAGCAGTTTGACAGGCTTCGTGATTTACTAGTTCCTTAAATTTTCAAAACTAATGCTTCATTCCCCACTTCTTCTTTAAAGTGAGTAAATTCTTTTACTCAATATATAGTCTTCTCTATCTATTTAAGCCGTACAGCTAGTGTCTCTCAAGACCAAGCTATATGCCTTTGATAGTGAAGTTAAGACTGCTACTCGTTGTAGCATCTTCTAGTTTTAAACAAGTATTACCACAGATAAAACTAAACTTATACTAACTAAAATAAGCAACACAACTATAGGGTAGCTGGTATTTAGTATACCAGCTGCAAAATTTATTTGATGGTCTCTGTGTCATGGTGTATTGTTACACTTCTTTATTTTGGGTCTAAACTGAGGACATTTACTCAAGCATCTGTCACAGCATTCAGGGCTAATTCGGATGGGTCTCATGGGTGGCTGGTAAGCCTCGTGGAACCCATCCTATACAAATGCATACTTGCATCCCCAAACATTTCTTCCTTCTCACAAGCTTGCATTTGTGACTTTTAGCATCTTATTTAAAGCCTTACCAGAGTAAGCATCATAAGCTCTCCCTTGACACCTGTTTATCTCAGTTACATTGTACCTATGTGGTATTGCATTGACACCTCTTGTGGTTAAGGCAATTACTACAATAATTACAACTTTTACATAATGTCCATAATAACTATTAGTCCATTTATTCGTGGTTTTGAGTGAGCTTCAGCTTCAGTTCATTATTGCCTGGTGTGATCTTCTAGATTCCTTCTGGGGCTTTCTTCACTCAGGAGTGATGGATTCAGGCCTTCTGTTCTTTGATCTTAATTGCAGTGAAGGTAGTAAGAAGCACCTGGAATGGTCCTTCCTACTGAGGTTCCAAGGTCTCTTCTGCAAAAGACTTAACATATACATAATCCCCAGGTTGTATATCATGGACTGGCTCATTTAATTCTTTGTTTTGAGTTCCAGCCACATATTTCTCAATCTCTTTAAGTTGTCTGTTTAAGGCCACCATATACCTCTGTAGGGTTTCTTCCCCTACTTGCATGGGTGTTGTTCTTTCTTGAACTGCATATGGCCTTCTATACAATATTTTACAAAGGGCTTAGTTTCTTTTTTTGTTCTTGGTTTTGTCTGAATTCACAATAATGCCAATAGGAGAGCTTGGGGCCAGGGCAAATTTACTTCTTGCTCTAATTTTACAATTTGTTGTTTCATTTTTCACTTGGCCACTAGATTGAGGGTGGTATGGGGTATGCAATTCCCAGTTTATACAATTTTTGAAATAAAGTGTGGCCCTCTATCTGAGGATATGGTGGCTGGAACTCCAAATCTTGGTATTATTTCTTGCAACAGTGCTTTGGTTACTTCTTGGGCCTTAGCTGTCTTGGCAGGAAAGGCTTCTGGCCATCCTGAAAAGGTATCAGTTAACACCAATAGGTAATGATATTTTCTTTTTCTGGGCAATTTTGTAAAATCAATTTGCCATTGTTGCCCAGGTCCACAGCCTTTCCTAATTTGTCCCACTTTAGGTTTTGCGGTATTTTTGGGATTAGTTTGGAGGCAAAGACTACACTGACGGGTTACCTGTATCACTGTACCTTGTAACTTTTTAGCTATAATTCTTTCCTTCAGATAGCTATACAAGGCATCTATTCCCCAGTGTGTTTTCTCATGTTCTCTTTGCACTAATGACCATAACAAATAGGAGGGTACTACAAGCTTCTTTTTTTTTGTCACGGCCCACCCCTCCTGATTATAATTTGCTTTCTCTGCTTTAATGAGTTTCTTATCTTTCTTATTGTATACTGGTTTACCTTCAACTGAAATTTTTTCATCTGGGATCAGGGTTGCCTCAATTGTCTCACCGGGTACCTCACCTTTGGCTGCGTCTTTTGCCTCTCTGTCCGCCAGCATATTTCCTTCTTCCAATTCAGAGCTCACCTTTTGATGCGCTTTGATGTGCATGATTGCCACCTTCTCAGGTAGCTGCACAGCATCTAGCAGCTTCATGATTTCTTGTGAATGTTTAATGCTTTTCCTTTATGAATTTAATAGTCTTCTTTCCTTTTAAATGGCTCCGTGTGCATGGACTACCCCGAACGCATACCTTGAGTCTGTATAGATGTTAATTTCTTTTTCTTTTGCCAGCTCTAAAGCTCGGATCAAAGCGATTATTTCTGCTTTCTGCACAGAGGTGTTGGTTGGCAATGGTCCAGACTCTATTACTTCTTTGCTTGTGGTAACTGCATACCCAGCATGCCATCCGCTGACAACGCAGCTGCTTCCGTCAGTAAATCAGGTCTCAGCATCCTCAATTGGAGTATCCTTCAGGTCCGGGCGACTGGAATAAGTGGCTTCGATGGTCTCTAGGCAGTCATGGATCACTGGTTCTCCCATACTCCTGCTGAGGAAGGAAGCTGGGTTCACAGTGTTAGTTACCATAATCTCAACATCATCTTGTTCTACTAGTATAGCTTGGTACTTTAGGAATCTTTGTGGGGAGAGCCAATGTCCCCCTTTTGTCTCAAGGACTGCAGACACGGTGTGGGACACTAGCACAGTCATCTTCTGGCCTAGGGTGAATTTGCGTGCTTCCTGGATATTTACTGCCACTGCTGCAACAGCTCTAAGGCATCCTGGCCATCCTCTGGCAGCTGTATCCAGTTGTTTGGAAAAATAGGCCACTGCCCTCCGATATGGGCCTAAGTCCTGTGCTAATATTCCCAAGGAGATCCCTTGCTTTTCGTGAGAGAACAGGAAGAATGGTTTACTCACGTCTGGAAGTCCTAGGGCTGGAGCTGACATGAGGGCCTTCTTTAGCTGGTCAAAGGCTCGAGTAGCTTCCTTTGTCCACTGAAGTTCTCTGATTCCATCCATAATCAAGGCATATAGAGGTTTAACAAGCAATCCATAATTATAGATCCACAGTCTACACCATCCTGTCATGCCCAAAAAGGTTCTAAGTTCTTTCACTGTTTGAGGTTTTGGGGTCTGGCATATTGCCTCTTTGCGGTCCTGCCCCAAAGTCCTTTGTCCAGCACTCACTTCGTAACCCAGGTAAATGACTGTTTGCCTCACCAACTGGGCTTTCTTCTGGGATACTCGATACCCCTGCAGGCCCAAGAAGTTTAGGAGGCTTACCGTCCAGTCCACGCATGTCTCTTGGGTCCGTGTGGCTATCAGGAGGTCATCCACGTACTGGAGCAGCTGTCCCTCTCCTGGTGGGGGTTCCCAAGATTCCAAATCCTTTGCAAGCTGTTCCCCAAATATAGTGGGCGAGTTCTTGTAACCCTGCGGTAATACGCACCATGTGAGCTGAGTTTTTCGTCCAGTTTTGGGGTTCTCCCACTCAAATGCAAAGATTTTCTGGCTGGCTTCATGGAGAGGGAGGCAAAAGAAAGCATCCTTCAAATCTAGAACGGTAAACCAGGTTAGTTCGGGGGTCAAACGAGTCAACAAGGTATAAGGGTTAGCAACTACTGGATACAAGTCTTCAGTTACCTTGTTAACAGCCCTTAAGTCCTGTACTAGCCTGTATGACCCGTCAGGCTTCTTCACTGGCAAGATAGGAGTGTTGAAATCAGACTGACATTCTCTCAGTAGTCCTATCTTCAAAAAGTTTTCAATAATTGGACTAATCCCTTCTCTATCTTCTTTCTTTAGGGGGTATTGTTTAACCCTTACTGGCTGTCTTCCTTCTTTAAGTTTGATCTGTACTGGTCGTGCATTCTTTGCCCTGCCTGGTGTGTCAGAAGCCCATACTCCAGGAAACACCTGATCTATTATCTTCCTGAAATTCTCTTCGTTATTTGCAACTTCAATTTCTTTGGTTATCATCATTAAACTTAATAGTTCCACATATTGTTGATCCTTTACCTCCAAAATAATTTCCCCATTCTTAAATATTATTTTTGCTTCCAGTTGCTCTAGCAGATCTCTGCCCAAAAGTGCAGATGGAGCTTTAGGCATATATAAAAATCGATGAATTCCCCATTGTTTCTCCAATTTATACTTCAATGGTTTGCAAATATAAGCTCTTTCAGATTGGCCAGTTGATCCTTTTACCATAACATAGTCATTGGTTACAGGTATTAGGGCCTTGTTCAACACTGAAAATGTTGCTCCGGTGTCTATTAAGAATTTTACTTCTTTTTCTCTGCTCCCTAGTTTGACTATAACCAGAGGGTCCCCTAGGGTGGGGCCCTCCGGTCCTCCTCAGTCCTCTTTTACATGAGCAACCACCTTTTCCCCTTTTTGACCACCTTTTCTATATTCATCACCCTTTCTTAATTCTGGGCACTGGTTTTTCCAGTGACCAAATTTCTTGCAGAATGCACATTGATCTTGTCCCAGTCGGGGTGGTCCCTGTTTTGGTGGACCGTGCCCATGTTTTTCTTTTTCTCTCTCTTTTACTTCTGCTACTAATTTCCTCATCCCTTGTTTATACCCTTCTTCCCGGTTACTAAAAATTCTCCAGGCTTCATCCAGTAAAGCTTCTAAATTCCGGCTGTCTGGACCCCGGATCTTCTGGAGTTTCCGCCTGATATCCCCTGTAGACTGTCCTAAAAATAAATTTATTAATTGCTGTGTCCCTTCATTAGATCCGGGATCCAAGGTGGTGTGTCGGCGCATTGCGTCTCGCAGGTGATCTAGAAATTCAGAAGGTGTTTGGGAGGGGCCTTGTTTGACAGCATATAGGGCTGACCAGTTTATGGTTTTGGGGATTGCCCTTTCTAGCCCTTTCACTATCAATTCCTGGTATCTCTTTAACTGCCCCAACTCCTCATCATCATTAGGATCCCAGCTTGGGTCTTGAAGGGGAAACACATCTTTAACATCTTCCTGTGTTATTCTACAATCATCCTCGGCTAGATCCTTAGCCACTTTTAAAACTAATTGCTTTTCAGTCTCTGTTAAGGCATCAAGCAGCAATTGCAGGTCTGCCCAATCAGGTAGATGCTGCTTGACTATAAACTTCATTTTCTTAGCAACCCCTATTGGGTCACTCCGATAGCCCTTAGCACTCTTTTCCCAAATCTCTAAATCAATTGAGGAAAAGGGAACCTTAATCAGTTTTGTTTCTCCATCAGAGGTCATTGCTTGTCTTAGAGGTGCTTGTATGATATTTGTGGTTTGTTTTCGGGTCCTTGATGCTATAGGCCCTTGTGGGGGAAGTTTGGGGGCTGACGGGGGAGGTTCAGGTTCATCCCACTCACTGTCACTGCTAGGCAGTGGTGGATATGATTCAGGAGTGGGTGGGAAAATCCCTACCTCAGTCACTGTCTTTTTAAAGGAAGATGAAGTTAGAGATGAGGCAGGGGAGGTTGGAGTTAATGGTGATTCTGTATCTGCATTTCCCACCACCCTCCTCCTTTCCTGTCTTTTTGGGGGTGGTTTAAGTATGTCTTCTGTCTCCTGTTCTAAAGCCTCTATTTGGTATACTTTGTCAGGATGTGTGCACCTCTGATTTATTGAGCAGGTGCTGCAACACCATTTGGGCTTCCCTTTAGCAGCTTTATTGTCTTTTTCAAGGGCCAATACTAAAGGATCAGATGGTGGCCTCATTCCACAATCCCTTTGCCACTCAGGGTGATTTCAAAGGCTGTAAAACATATCTGCATAAGTCACCTCTGACGACTTCTGTTCTCGCTGGAGAAAAAGCATTCCAGTGTACCATTTGCTGCCCACTTCACTCTTTCATCAAGTTTACAGAGTGGTCACTACTGTGTACATAATTTAATCAGGTCCCTCTTGGTTTCTGTACCATCATAGCCCACCAGCTTTTTCCAGTGTGTTAAAATGCACCCCAAAGGGCTTCCTCTGGGAATCTCTTTGCTCTCATTTGCCCCCATGTTTGGAATCCTCTTTTCTCAATGCTTTTTGATCTTATCTTAGTTTTTAAGTTTCACTTGGTATTTTTCTGGTACAGAAATATGCTGGCCACACTCAACTTTAAGAATTTTACTGGTTTCTTTTAAGGCTCCTGAAATCCTGTCTCTGGGCAGGGGAACTCTGAACCAGCCTCCCAATTCTTGTGCCTCCTATTCCTGGGTATATAGTTTAACCAGCAAAAAGGAAAAAAACCCAGCTTGGTAATTTTAAAAGGGAAAAAAAGTTAGCAGTATATATGTTCTTCAAAACAAGGCTCAAAGCATCAGCTGTTGCGGAAAGAATTTATGGTTACACAAAAGGGGAAAAACTTTTTATTTAAAAAACCAAAAACCCCTTCACACAATTAGCTAGGCACTTCATTTAAATTGCTGGTTATTAATCATTTATTAAACCAAATACTTTATTATGTTTTGCTCTGGGTATATTACCACAAAAATACATTTGAAAATTGCAGTCAATTTCTCACACACTGTAGCAAGCGTGCAGCCGAGAACCAGTCGTATTTTTCCGTGCTCTAACCAAGGGACAAATGGAGATTTTGCAAAGTGGTAGCCGAGTTTCAGCAGAGATTTCATGATTTCACGCTATGCTAAAAGCTGTGCGAACCACAGTTACAACTTGTCCTAAAGCCTTTCGGATTATTGGACAGGTCTCTGCCACCCGACTCAGAATGTTACAGAACGTAGTGTGAACTATTTCGCCTGTGTATCTCAGCACTAAAAATCCTTCAGCCACTTCTGCCAGCGTTGGGCGTAAATTCTGCGTTCTCTGCTTTCCTTGCACAAAACTACCAGACCAGGTCCTCTCCCCTCCACCAAAATTTGCTCTGTGTACCAGCAATTTTCAAGCTCACAAAACAATGGGTTTCTGAAAACACTCAGCCAAAGATCTTAACACAGTGTTTATGAGAATTTTACGGACCGCAACTAAAACACTCCACAAATCCTTCCGCACTGAGAAGGGGGGTGTGGAGGTGTGTCCCATCTCACCTTTTTGCGTCTCTTGCTCCTCCAAAACACAAAATAAACAGCTTCAACACACACATACGCACAAAAATTCTCGTCACTAGTCAAAACTCTGTGGCTAACACATAGTCAGAATTAAACACAATTCAATTCACAGCTAAACACAACAAATTCTTCCGCCTTTTCAAGCAAAGATATCCCTCCGCTGCTTCTGGCGGGGATTTTATAAACCATTCACAACTTTAAACTTGCAAAACTTCCAAAAACACTTACAAAGGTTAGTAGCACACTTCAAAATCACACAAACTAAAACGCCTACAACACAAACTTCCACAAATCACAACACACGGTACACAAATGATTCTTTTCCCCACCTAAGCACACACAATCACAAAACCCCAAGACCACCAAACAGACGCGGATCCGTCTGCAATACACACACACATCCGTCGCGCGGGACTGCGACCCGAAACGGGACCCTTCGCGTCTCAAAACTCGGGGTAGCCTCTTAGATTATGGATTACCAAGGTGCACCTTTAAACTACAAGCCGAAATCGGAGCTACCACTACTCCTAAAACCAACCGGACCCGTGGCTCTGCTGCCGCCACTGCCCTCCACTCGGGACGCAGTCACAAGTTCCCAGCTTTACCTGGAACAAAACCAACCATTCACAAGACTCCGCGGAGTTTCCAAAACCAAGTCAGGCCTCTGCTTTGCATAAGACGTCTCTTATGACTTATAAGCTGCCTCTATTCAAAGGTACCTCCTTTCAATATTTTCTTTAAACATACCTTTTGTCCGTAGTTCCAGCAGGCTCTGGTCTTTCCCCGGAGGTGTCAGCGGGGCCATGGGAGCCCTCTTCCCAGGAAATTCTGGGTGGGCGCCCAGAGGGGTCCCAGCTCCCAATGGCCCCCTCGGCCAGAGAGAGCAGCCTCCTGGCTGGTTCGCCAAAATGAATTATTAAAAAAATACGGATATTGATCTAACACCGATATCCACTATGATGGACAAAGACTCTCCAACAGTTTAAAGTTAGAAAGTGTATGTGTATTACGATGCCGGGCAGTGTGTGGGATAGCTCCCAAATACATACACACAATTTACAGATGATCACAGGGTCTTTTTATGTGCAAGGGTATTGAATACCCAAAACACAAATGCATATTCATAACTCTGGTACATCCCATTCTCCGCTTCGTATGGTAATTAGCCAAAAAGCTATTAAGCATGCATAGTTTGTTCTTTGAAATGGGTTGGTGGTCTTTTTATGGGGTGGGGTCTCAAAATGATGAAGTAAGATGGGTCTTCCTCGCTTTGACTTTTTAACCTTTTAGTGCTACATGACAACTAAATCCTGTTTTTCCAGGACTGTTTGATTTGTGCTTGTATTGTGTTCTTGGAGTCCATTGATTAGTCAGGATGCACATACATAGTTTGACAGGCTTCATGATTTACCAATTCCTTAAATTTGGCTTCTGTTAACAAAGGCAAGTTAGTCTGTATTACCTCAGCAATATCTATTTTAGATAGATTAAGTCCTTAATTCTTGAAAATTAAAGTTTCAGCGTCAGGCTCTGGGAGGTAGTGTGGGAAACCCTCTTGTGATAAATGGGTATGATTCGTGCTGATGAAATTGAAACAGTAATCAATATTTTAAAATAGTATAATAATAGTTAAAAGGTAACTGAGGAGAGGGAGGGGGAAGGTCCCCCCTTGTTTCCAGATGTTCAAGTGAAGGGCAGGAAGACAGGAAAGAACTGAGATAAGGGGAGCTAAATTTATCTAGAAGACTAGAGAATTGGGGACTCTCCAGGAAAGTGTTAATTGTATGAGAACTATGGCCCTAGTTTTCCAACAGGGTATTCCCATATGTAATGTAGGGTTAATACGCATGTGTAACTCAAGGGGTCACTGAAAGGACGGTGAAGAAGACGACAAGCCTTCCTCCCCTACGACCCCCAAAAGTGAGACCCCCCTGGAAAGGGGAGCATGCACAGTAGAGGTGGTGATGGGTGGCGATAAGGGGATGTAAATCTTACAAATTGAAAATAGGTGGGAATGGGTGGTAACATACATGATAAAAGAGTCCAAACGGGTTATTTTTGGCTTTGTATGAGGTGGGGGGGGCGGGGACAGGAGATCAAGTCCTGCACTGTACCCTGCAGTAGGTACCCCGCGGTCCATTTGCTCTTGTATTATTTTTAGAACCAATATATTATTTACTATTTGCAAATTATTGTAACTTTCAAGCTGCTCAAATTAAAATTGCTGCTATATCTAATCTTTTTTTTTCTTTTTTTTTCTTTTTTCTTTTAATTGGAGAATTGGGCAGCACATTCATTTATAACACTCTGGTCCCTTGGTCCTCTTTCTCCCAAGAAATCCTCTGGTTTTCCCTGTTTTTATTGTACATAGGCCCTGGTTATTGACTGGGGGCATAAGAGAAAACCCCTTCATTTAAAATAGGTGTGGTTGCTCTGAAGCAGTGAAGCCATTTCACTGCTTCATAAAAATTTTAGGGTTTGTTTGTTTGTTTTTTGTCTTACACTACTGAAACTAAGTACAGCTTAGGATATTTTAGGTTTCCTTCCAAACTTACTAATTTCATACTCTAATGAAAGACTTAGGCTCTTTTTTCCTCTTTTGTGTCTACTCTAACCTCTTGCCTTTTCATGGTTTTATTGAATTTCATGACTGGAACTGCAACTGCTGAGTGTGCCTCAACTCAGCTTCTTGGGCTGACAATCTTCTGTTAGGCACATCTGCTATACCATCTTGAATGTTGTTGTAAGCACTTTAAAAGCAGAACCTATTATCTTTCCTTAGGGATTTAATATTTTTCTGGCCACCTTGGTATCTAATTGTTGTTAGCTAGCTTATATATACTGGTTACATTTGTTTGTAAAACACAGTGCAAAAATAAAAGACCAAAACAAAGGAATCCACGTGTTTTTCACTGTCGTATTTCAGCTCCTTGATTCACTCTGTTTCCTCTCCTTTTCTAAACCCAAGCAAAAATATTCTGCCTATCCAGGTCCTGTGCATCATCTGCTATCCAGCAAGTCTTTCACAAGTGTGTTCAGTACTTCACCCTTCACCTTTCTCTTCCAACTCACATTTCTTTCAAACGTCATCAAAGCATTCATTATATATTTCTCTAGTTGTACATGCACATACACAGAGGCACATGCACTTTCCTTCAGGCTTCCTTGTTAAGGTGTCAGTTAATTGGAGAGCAACCAAGTCACTTGTTTTCTATTCTCTAATGATGTGCCATAGGATGCTGAAGGAAAAAGCCTGACGTGCTGGTGCACCTGCCATTTTTCCACCAGTAAAAAAGGTCCCTGTCCAAGAAGGATTACTCTAACCTAGGCAGTGATTGCATTCATGCTTTGTGAAATTGTGGGGTTTTATCAGCATACTGTGCCTTATGGAAATACTGTTCATCTCCCTGCTGCTGGGAAGTAGCTTATCTTTCCGTAGTGGTCTGGAGGCTGCTCTCAGCTTTGCTGACATCCTTTTCTGCTTACTTTGTATGTATATTCAGCAACTATAAAGAGGTTCTCCAGGGCTATTGCAGCGCACTCAGTAAAGGCAATGCACCATCAGGCCTCTGGCACGTTGGGAGAAAAACAAAAACAAAACCCAGAAAGCTAAGGACCCCACATCACAGAGACAGATGTAGAGACTGTGGAAAATTACACAGGGCAGGTCTGGAACAAGCAACACAGGCTGCAATTTCTACTTTATTCCCAAGCATTACCTGGCATTTCTGGAGGAGGGATATGTTATTTGAAAGAGTTGTGTCATTAGCACTAGTGCTGGAGTTTCTGCATGTGAGTGAGCCTTATGACTTGTCAGAGAAACTTAACTAGAAGCTAAGCTGCTAATGACAGCAAGTTGGCTCTGCTTGGAAATGAGCTACACCAGGTTGTAGGGGATGTGCCAACAGCAATGACATCACCTGTCCACTGACAAGTGATGGCAGCATAGAATTTGACAGTGGAAACCTATCCATAGATTCCTGACACAACAAAGCACACCTAAAAAAGCTTTCTTACGAAGAATAAAATCTTCAGATGCATTGAAAACATTGATGGCATAGTGCCAATTATTGGATTCACAAAGACCCAGAAAATTCAAGATACATTACAGCTTGTTTCCAAAACGCTTAGTGTGAAAGGGCAAATGGTAGGGAGAGGAGTTCCAGATGAGCTTTTGGCAGTAGCACCTGCAGTGCTGTCGAAACCAGTACTCTGTCAGGAAAGGTGCTACAGTAGCTTCTTTGCTTGCTGGGAACACAGAAAAGCAACAGGGCTTTTGCCCCAAGAAAACCAACAAAACAAAACACATAAACTGAATGCTGAATGCAGTGTTCTCTTTGCAGAAGAGAGCTTGGAGTTCTTGACAGCTCTGACAGGGAAAAAAGGCAACTAGGCAGCAATGCCTTTGTTCTTGCTGCTGCAGACATGGCAAAACTCAACCTCTATCAGAATGCCTTCCAGGGCTGAAAAAGGCAGAAATGCAGATTCAGTAGCCCCTTTGTTTCCTGGGAACACAGAAAAGCAATTGGACTTATGCCCCAAACAACCAAACAAAAACAAGAACGCGAATAGAACGCTTAGTGCAGTGTTCTCTCCGCAAAAGAGAGCTTGGAGTTCCTGAGAGCCCTGACATGGAAGACAAGCAACTAGGCAGCAAGGCATTTGTTCTTGCAGCTGCAGACATGGCAAAACAACACCTATATTGGAATGCCTTCCAGGGCTGGAAAAGGCATAGTGGTGCTGCCTAGCTTCTTTGCTTGCTGGCAACACAGAAAACACACAGGGCTTTTGCCCCAAGAAAAACAACAAAAAGAAGCACACAAAAAGGATGCTAAGTCCAGTGTTCTCTCTGCAAAAGAAAGCTTGGAGTTGCTGACAGCCCTAACATGGAAAAGAAGGAACTAGACAGCAAGACATTTGTTCTTCCTGCTGCAGACATGGGAAAACTCGTACTCTATGAGAATGCCTTGCAGAGCTGGAAAAGGCACAAACGGTGCTGCTGTAGCATCTTTGCTTGCTGGCAACACAGCAAACACACAGGGCCTTTACCCTAAGCAAAACAACAAAAACAAGCACACAAACAGAATGCTGAGTGCAGTGATCACTCTGCAAAAGAGACCTTGAAGTTCCTGACAGTTCTGACATGTAAAACAAGAAACTAGGCAGCATGGCATTTGTTCTTGGTGATGCTAGAACTGGAAAATTCCAACTGTATGACAATGTCTTTCAGAGCTGGAAAAGGCAGAAATGCAGCTTCAGTAGTTTCTCTGCCTACTGGGAACGCAGAAAAGCAAGATAGCTTCAACCCCAAGTAGACCGACAAAAGCAAGTAAACAAACAGAATGCTGCGTGCAGTCTTCTCTCTGCAAAAGAGAGCTTGCAGTTGCTGACAGCTCTGACATCCAAAATAAAAAGCAAGTAGGCAGCAGGGCCTTGCTTCTGGCTGCTGCAGACGTGGGAAAACTCCAAGTGCAGCAGAACGCTACCAGAGCTAGAAAAGGCACGAGTGGTGCTGCACTAGCTTCTGTATTGCAGAGAGTACAGAAAACACACAGGGCTCCTGCTCCAAGCAAAGCCACAGAACCTCCCTATTGTGGCCTTAAGCTCTGCATGCAGCCTTCTCTCTGCTAAAGAGAGCTTGCAGTTGCTGACAGCTCTGCCATGGAAAAGAAGAAACTAGGCAGCAGGGCCTTGCTTCTGACTGCTGCAGACACAGGAAAACTGCAAGTGCAGCAGAATGTCGTCCAGGGCTGGGAGAGGCACAAGCGGAGCTCTATGAGTTTCTCTGCACTTGGAGTGTGTTGTAAAAAGATACGTAGCCAATTTAATATAAAACACTTTCATTTCGCTATGAAAAGCGATCTCAGACAGCCACAATAAAAGAGACAACTCCAATCCCAGGAATTGGATTTTGGGTGAACATGGAGTCAGCCTCAATTGAACCGAACTCCTCCTGTACACAAACTCCTTGTTCTGGGGGACAGTTTTCATACAGTTTGTTTCTGTTAAGACAAGGTCTTCTGTCCACTTTTGCTCAGTTTGCATATTCATGTAATTTCTTTCTTGCATTTGGTGTTTGGAAGCATCTTCCCGGGCAGGGATGAGGACTTGATTTGATTTACTGGAATCTGCATTGGGATGCACAGCTCTGACCGTCTTATCTCAGATGCATATCGGATATCAATCACTAACGAACCATCTCCAACTGAACCACGTCTTTTCTGTTGTAAATTTGAGTCTTCCTGGGTGCCGACCATGTTTCACAACCGCAAATCTGCCTCCTGCTTAGGGTTTTCTTACAGTATTGGGTCTTTTAATTTCCAAGCACAAATTAATATATGACATATATATCACAGCACATTAGTTTGAAGCACGAATTTATCTTATAACATATACTACAGAGAGCACAGAAAACACACAGGGCTCCTGCTCCAAGCAAAGCCACAGAACCCCCTACCAAGGCCACAAGCTCTGTGTGCAGCCTTCTGTCTGCAAAAAAGACCTTGCAGTTGCTGACAGCTCTGCCATGGGAAAGAAGCAACTAGGCAGCAGGGCCTTGCTTCTGGCTGCTGCAGACACAAGTGCAGCAGAATGTCTTCCAGGGCTGGGAGAGGCTTATATTTACTTGGGTGTCTGGAGATTTTCCAGTACTTGGACTGCCTTAGATTTACCCATTCATTTAATATAAATTATATGGCTGGTTCTGTGGCAGTATTTCATTGATTGCATTGCTTGTGAAAGAAGGTACAGACTTGTGATTTAGCGGTAGGCCAGCTTTATATCACATCTTTGCATTTCATGTCACCATCTCTGAAAAGGTGACGCTGGAACCATATTTTGCTGTACAAATCCACTAGCTTTCTGGAATCTTTGAAAAGAATTAATTTTAATTTTTGTAACAATCTGTGAAATCCATTGAAATTCACAGGTTGTTTTGTNTTGTGTTGTGTTGTGTTGTGTTGGCAGAAGAGATAACACTGCCTACATGCCTGCTCATTTGTATGCAGAGTTCTGCATGACTGAAGAAAACCTTATTTTTTAAACTTCTGATATCTCTTGAAATGCTACCTTTGTAACAGTAGGCTGACAGATTTGCAGGATGCTTTCAAAGCTGGCATGGAGGCTTTCAGAAGTCCAAGATCCTTAGACTAGTTAGACCCCAAATAATGTTTAAATGGGGAAAAGCAAGCAGTTCAGTGCTGCTGGTCTCTTTTCTATCTTTGCAAGACTTTCTTATTAAGCAAATGAAAGCATCAGTCTTGTGCCTTTGGTCACAGGTACGCCTTGCAACCCTTCTGGCTCTCCATCACTTCTCAATTTTAGTTTAAATGCACAAATCAAAGCACACCGCTGTTCTGCCGCCAGCAACAGGCCGGAAAAGGATGTGTTCTCTGCTTGTAGGATGGTTGCCCTAGTGAAGCAACATGATGTAACTGGTTTTTTGGTCTAGGCATTTATGGAAGTGCTTCATGTCCAATTATTAATGGAAGAGCATTTCCATTAGAAAGGATATCTGTAAGCACCAGAGGAAACCTACCCCTTTTCCAGCTTTCTTGATGTTTCTTACATGATCTTGTATACAATCCTCTGTCTCTGATGATCTATATCCCCTTAAAATAAGGGCTCTTGAAAACCAAGTTCTCAAATAACCTGTAACTCTATCCAACCTTTAGAAAATCAAACACAGTAAAGGAAGAGATTTGACCAAAGGGCTATTAAAGTTTAGGCAAAGGCTGAGACTGCCAGTTAGTGGTCTTTTCTGAAATCGGAAACACAGTGTTTAGTGCTCTCATGCAGTTATCATGGTTGTATGTGGCAGAATTTCGTAACATATAGATGACATGGTATGCACATAGAAATATGATATTGTACTGTGTGTTTACTGTATGCAGT
Source organism: Cyanoderma ruficeps (assembly GCA_008694505.1). Taxonomy (NCBI): domain Eukaryota; kingdom Metazoa; phylum Chordata; class Aves; order Passeriformes; family Timaliidae; genus Cyanoderma; species Cyanoderma ruficeps. The sequence goes on along the minus strand of VZDJ01000065.1, from coordinate 98,905 downwards.
TCTTCAAAAAGATGCTGCTTGTACTTTCTATAACACGTGAAACATCACAATTTCAAGCTTTAGTATTTGCATATGAACTTTGTGGGAGATAGGCTCTTTAATATGGATAAAATGTAAAATTATAAAATTAATTTTAAAATTGGGAGAGAGGACCATTTAAAGAGACACCAAATTTCTGATATAACTTGTATATACATTTATGCTTATCTTTAATGAACTAAGAAAAAAGATGCATAAAAAGCTAATGGTGATGCCATACATTCTTTCATCTTTCAGTAACGGATTTCTTAAAAACTGAAGTGAAACCAGATTATTCATGTCTGCAATTATCTTTCAAGTTAAAAACTAAAGCAATCAGAATGCCTGGTCTGATAAAACAGATGGGGGAAGTGCTGTAAGTGAACTTCAGTAGATGAAAGATGGGATATTATACTGAGGATCTTCCTTGTGCTGTCTTACTATTTTTAATCATATGCTTTTTGAAGTAATATTTTGGTCTGACTGGAATTTTCAATATGGCTACTTTCATTTTCCATCATTTCAATTAATTTTCTTATATATTTATTTCTCAGCGTGTGCCCAGCTTTAAGCACTGCAGTAACCCCGTGAGAATAGGTCCTGTAAGTTTAGTGTGTGCTTAAGTTTTCAGAGGATCAAGACAATAACTCATTTAGAAATTTAAATGGAGCATTCAGAATGCAAAAGGGAAGTGTTTTTGAGGCTGAAAAACCAGCTGTAGTATTAATCTATATTTTAATCTGAAGATTTAGTTGTAAAGTCATGGAAACCTTTAATATTATTGCCCAGACTTGTATATATAAACTGTTGAGACAAAAGATTAATTATTTGCAGGACAGGCTCTTAAGTAGAACGTTGAGATAAGCTGAATCCAGATATGTTTCATTGCACTTTAAAGTGTAGGGAAACATCACTATGAGCAGAACTAAGTTCCCTTATTTTTCTCTGTATAGCTATAAACCGAAAATGTGATTTTATCAATTTATAAGTTAGGCCCTTCATTAATCATTTGTGGTTTGTTATACATGCAAGCCATATCTGTCCTTTCATGTGACATAGAATGAAGATCCCTGTCAATGCAATTGCTGTATGTGGAAGAAAAATGCTACATAATCTTTCCTCAGTGAAGTGAATGTTTGCAATGTTTAATATAGTAAAATTTTATTTTCCCCATGAGTTATTCAAAAACCCACAGCTAAGTTGTTTCTCGTTCTTCACTGTTGACAGGTTGAAATCCCAAAGTATTATTTTTCTGGTGAGTTGTTTTTTTTTTTTTTCCCAGCAGAAGTCACACCTGTGAATGCCAAGTGAACTGACGTAAATCGAGGGAAGAGCTGAGATTCTTACCAATGCAGGCACAAGGAGCTGGCCGGAACCTACAGTCCAGTTCTGGTTGGACACTGGTAACTGCAATAGAGCTTTAATCAAGAAGGATCCATAGAACATCCCATCTTCATTTCCTCACATAATGCAGCTACAGAGTGCTCAAAATCAAGCAGAAAGAAAGAATAGCAGCCCTTGAAATGTGCCAGAGGAATAGAACAAGGAAGGTCAGATTTCAACAGAATAGCAAGGAAATTGGAGATTCTGGATACAAATGTGGTCAACACTGGGATTGTGAGTCGGATCTACCAACTATACTTCTGATGAATCTACCATCTTAAATCTTTCCTCTGTGAACAATCTCCACAGAAAAGTCTCTTCACACCACAAAAATTCTTGAAATTATATACTGAAGGGAGATGTAAGGAGGAATCCTTTCTGAATGCTGCAGGAAACTGAAAAGCACAGGATTAACATAGTCCAAATAGGGTGCAAATGAGCAGTGATTCAGTTTTTCTTGGATCTCCTGGGCAATAAAGAGTAAATGTCTTTAAAAGGAAAAGGCAAGCCCTGTATTTCATACAGATCTGATAAAAAACAATTTATGTGATTCAGAAGAATATTACTGGAACCACACTGTTTCCAAAATCTTTTGCTGAAAGTTAATTAAATTCCTACATTTGAAGTGAAGCCTTTGATGATGCTGAAAATTTGTCGCCCCTTGGAATGTGCTCCTGCATAAAGCGATTACTTCAGAATCTTTTTGCCTCTAAAGTAATCAAATGAGCCAATTCTTACAAGGCTGAGCTATATTAGAGGGCTTTTTTAACCCAATATTTACCATTATTGATTAAAAATTATCTTGGAGACATATTTTATATCAATGTGTGTTCTCCTCCTGCTAGCAGCTTTATACTGGTCTCTATGTTAATAGCTCTCTAAGGCAAATCTCTCAGGACATGTCATGCAAAACATTGTGTTTAAGATTCCTTTTCATCTCTGTATTCTCTGCACACCTTTTCTAAAATTAAATGCATTGAGAAGTCTTGGAAAAAATGGGAGAATTGCCATTGCTTTTCCCGAAGGCTGAGATTAAAAATGTTTCCTTTTATGTTGTTTCTTCCAAAGGCAGGAAGTAAGATATTTTCCTCAGCTGTCTGTGGAACCATTCCCGTAAATATTTATTTCAATAGAATTTGTAATTCTACTTGCTGTTGACAAGAATTTTCCTAAGATATTTCAAAGATTCTTTGGCTTTTTTTTTCCAGAAAAATTGGCAGAACACAAACATAATTTAACATTAGACCTGTTTCAGACCAGCAGTGTTTGTCTGCTATTCTGAAAATGCTTCTGTAACAGACAGCTTTGAAGATGTCAACTGTTAAAATGTTAACTTCATCAGGTTTCCTTTTTTTGTTATTAGTATAGACTTCAAGTTCCTGGCTAAATCACTGCTTGTATTCTAATATAATCACATAAATGTTGTAAAGTGTTTTGTTGTTTTGGTTTTTAACTTTTTGTTTCCTTTCAATTATGTTTCATTTTTAAACTTGACCCTTGGGAATAAAAATATTAAATGAATTTTTTGACATTTTTCTATGAATATCCAGGTTCTCATATTTATTGTATGAAACACAAGTTTGGTACATTCCACAGTATCTAGTTTAACGAGTGTCAGGAAATCATCTCGCTTTCCCTGTACTATTCAAGTTTATCTGTTAGATTAAGCAACACCCCATTGGAGTGTGCTGAAAGTGCTTTGAAACGCTTTGCTGACTCTGTAACCACAAGATGTCAGTGTGGATCCTTAATTCACTTCTACTCTTATCCTCCGTCTCATATTCTTGAAAAAAATCATGACAAACTCTGGCAACCCCTCAGCAGACATTTCCTTTGAAGCTGAAAGGGGTATTCATCATGGAAAAATCCCATTATTGGCCTGGGTCTGATCTCTGCTGTTTAAAGGGATCAGGCTGGTGTTTCTAATCTTTCCTTGGAGGAGAAGTACTAAACTTTGGATGTGTGTATTGAGCACAGAGACCAGTGAAACTAGTCTGACAGCTGACATGAACAGGGCTGGTGGGATTGAGCAGTAGAGAACATTGCTGAGTTCTGGAGCAGAAAAAGGGTGCTAATGGCATGGAGCTGTAAAAGCTTGCTAAAATTGATCAGATACAAGGCTTGCTAGGCTGGTGCATAGTGATTTTAATTTTTTTTTAACATGAATTAATATTTCCACATTGGCTTGAATTGCATCATCTACGTGCTATCATGTAGTTGGTTTTAACTGGTTATCTTAGCTTAACGAGTGTTGTTTAGCAATAGGTGCTGCATATTCATCTTCTGTCTAAAGCCTGTTAAGCTTGGTGATTTTAGTTCAGGTTGTTTACTGTGACTTGCTATTTATACATCCCTGTAGTGAGGGAAAAAGCTAGCAGAATTTGGTAAGCTTTCAATGCCTGAATAGCTGCTGTTTAAATCCCACTGAATTTCATCTGAGTTGCCAGCTTTTGCTCAGGAGAATTCGATTGACCTTAATACTACGGATATGTAGCACATAAGAGGCATTTAATCAACTCTCACACACTACTGCTTTGAAAGCCTGCTTGAAAACTCTGAAGAGGTCCAGATAAACATTTTATTAGAATGCATTTTTAATCAATAGTTTACTTCATGCAGCTACATACCGGAGCTATTTACTTTTTTTTTTTTAATAAATTAACTAAAGTGAACTGTAGTTAATAGACTACTTTATAAATAATATTTTCTAAATGAGGCTTGAAGAAACAATGGTTTCAAACCAAAATTAAGACAGATCTACAGAAAACATTTTCTAGCCCTGTGCATAAAAATAATATGATTGATGTTCCTTGTATGGCAGAACCTGGTTTTATTTCCAGTATGTCTCTCAAAGTAAGGCAAACAGCAGAGAATCCACATCTATCAAAGCCCAAGCAATTTTTATAGGCAATTAAAAAGAAGTTTAAAAATGTATCCTTTGCCTATCATAAGAAAGATCACCTTTTTTTTTTTTTCAGTGAGAAAATACATTAAAAATCTTAAAAGCTTTCAGGTTGCAAATGTAAATATATAGACTATGTCTCATATGACACATTCTTCTTGTACTGTTGCATTGCATCCAGATGAACTGATATATCAATCTGATTTTTTTTATCATACTTTCTATGTAATGATGTTTCTGGTTATCTTTAAATGCGGCTTAGTGTGAGAGCTGTGAAAGTCAGAAGAAACACTGTGTGCATCCCTTGTTTATTACATTGTGAAATGCCACAATGTTATTTAAAATAGGATGATGAGGTATTAGATCTCATATTTGGGGAGGAGAAATTATTTTTTAATGTTAAGATAGTACATTACTCTTCACAATTATAATTTGAGTCTTTAAAGTTTGATTATTTTCCACTTATTTGTTATGCCCCTGGCATGTTTTCAATATTTGTGTTACAGAAGCCTTCTCTCATATTCTCTTTTGTTAGGGACCTTAGGAGCTCATAAGAGGGAAATACTGGAAATACTTTTCCAAATTTGGGAACATATTCGGATGTTCTTGTGGTTCTCACTAACACAAAAAAAAAAAAGAAAGAAAAAAAAAGAAAAG
>VZDJ01000065.1:16795-93849 GCA_008694505.1 Cyanoderma ruficeps | reverse complement strand
TTTGCCATTTTGAAACAAGATCACATTTCCTGAAAGGCATGATTTCTTGAGGGTGGCTTCTTGATGGACCTTTATGACATAGTTAAATTCCGTATCTTTGGAGGTGTTTGTATATATCCTACCTTTGGCTCTTTGTCTCTAGGGTTTTTTAGTGTATGATAGCAAATACAATTCCCCCATCAGTAAAATCATTGTAATTTTCAGATGTAAATAACAACAGCAATTCAGAGAAACTGACTTCAGCTTCTACAGCAAATGGGAATATTAAGATGCTGCAATCAACAGCAGCCAACTGGACTACCATGTGCTGATAGATATTAGCAGGACCTAAAGGACTCCATACCTTTAACCTCATCAGAATACACTATGATAACGATATGATAATTCAGTGAGATTAGGCCCTATTCCTGATTAAAGGAATTGCTAAAGGCAGCTAATGCCTTGCTGGCTACTTTTTCAGGTCTGAGCTTACGGAGTAGTAGTGGAAGAAGCTTTGATGAGCTATTTAGGGGCAAAATGACACCTCCTTTTGATAGGTATGGAAGGAAAAAAAAAAAAATACTATTCTGACTGATAAACCTTCCTATGTATGCAACCATATTTTGTGATGGTAAAATGACCATGTTTGAGAATATTTTCCATCTGGTCTCTTATGGAAAAGAAGAGAAGACTTCTGTCACACTATCAATTCCCCTTAAAAATATGAATCCTTTGGGCAATTAAAAAAAAATTAAGTGAAAAATACCTCTAAGATAACTAATTACCTTAAAGCTTCACAAAAGTTGTGAGGAGAAAGATTTGAATCACTTCCTCTCTTCAAGAAAAAGGCAAGTATTATCTTATGGAAGGGCAGCACAGAGGGCATGAGCAATTTAAGATGTTTCTGGAGATCATTGCTGCTAACTTCCTGACACAAGTGACCAAGAAGTTGTGCAGGAGATACTGTGATGGATCTTGTTCTTACAAAAAAAAGAACTGACCAGGGATGTGAAGCTTGAGGAAAGTCCTGGCTGCAGAGACTATGAGTTCAGGAGTGGAGTTCAGGACCCATAGGTAAAGTATCAAGGCAAAACCAGGATCACAATGTTTGACTTTGAGAGACTTGTCTGTTCAGCGACCTACTTGGAAGTACGCCATGGGAGGCAGTCCTGTGTGGTTCAGTTGCTGCGGTCCCCTCTCATTCGGGGGACCACTTTGTCGCTAGCTGAGGCTGGGTGTGTCCCCCTTTAGGGACAGGAAAGGAGCAGGCAGACACAGCAGCCATGAGGGNATTGCCTTACAAGCCTCGGCTGTGTGATTTGGCGTTCCACACCGTCCACATACAAACGAAGGAAAAGTCCCCTTTTTCACTTTCTTCCCTTTTTTCTTGCTGGCCTGTGCATTTGCCCGTGTCTGCTTCCCACCCTGCTGGCCCTTGCAGGTTGGCTGCAGGTTGGTAGCTACATGTTTTCTGCGGCCAGCTCCCTGAATGACAGGGAGAGCTTTCAAATTGCTCAGTGAGACATCTTCGTCCACTGAATTCTGTCCCTTAGAATGCAGTGGGACAGGCGCGAGAGCCTGTCTCACAGGAACTACAGAGCTTGCCTCTACCTTAGAGGCGTTGGCGCTTGCAGCGCCACCCCGGCTCTGCGCGGGGGGAGACAGCAGCGCTGGAGGGGGCGTGCCCACCCCGGAGGCAGCCGCGTGGGCGGCTCTGCTCCGCCTGACCGCAGGGGGAGAACGGAGCAGGGAGGGGGACATCCCCCACATTGCCTCTGCACTGCCAAGCGTCCCGTTCAAGGACGGGAGGGGATGGGGGGGAGAATGTGCCATGGGGGAGGTGCCGCGCGTGACTCGCGAACGAGGGAGAATTTCGGAGGGTGACGGACTCCCAGAGGAGCCTGTTCCGATAGCCCGAAGGCCCAAAGGGCGCCACCCCAGTGCTGAACCCCTTGACCGAACCACGGCAGCACGGGATCCTGGCAACGCTCCCAAGGAAGCTCCGCCGGCAGCTCTGCCGGAGGGGGCTTCGGCCCGCTGTGTGGAGGGCTTCTCAGCCTTGGCTGAGTGCCCAGCGCCCCGCAAAAACTGCGGCTGCGCGGGACGAGAGTTCGGGGGTTCCTCTATCGGACCCCGGGGACGGCGCAATTTTGCGCTGTCCTTTTCCACCGAATATGTCGTGGAAACACTACAATGCGGACAGACTGCTCTGAGTGTCCGCCCTCCCCGGTCCCAGCATGCCTTTGGCGCCTTCATCGTCGGGAAGGTGCGGGGGGAGAAGTCGCCGTTCCCCCGCCGCCACCTCCGCCGCCGCCTCCGCTGTGGCGGCAGGGGAGCGGAGCGGGCCGGCTGCGCCGGTCCTGCGGGGCTTCCGGGAGCCCCGCGCGCCTCCGCCTCCTGTCCGCGGCGGGCTGAGATCCGCGGGGACCCCCGTGGGGGCCCCGCGCCCGCGTTGGCAGGTACGGGCGGGGTCCACCGTTCAGGGGACTCCGCGCCCGCGTTTTCTGGTGTCCCGCCCACGAGGAGAGCTCCCTCTTTGCTGCTTCTGTGTGTGGGGGGAATCGGCGGCCCCGCAGACAGCGGGTCCGCGCGGGAGGGGTCTAAAGCCTCCCCCTCCTCCCCGGCACCCAGCCCAGGAGAGACCATCAGGCTGGAGCCATCCTGCTCCGAACTGGGAGGCTGCAAGTTACACAGCACTTTTTCCAGCCTTTTCCATGTTGCTAGCAACTTTAAAAAATCCACACTGAAATCCACAGTAAAATATTTGAGCAGATAATCTCCCAAGGCTCTCCACTCGACTGTGGAAAAAATTGCTCTGGCATTACAGTAAAACCCATGCCTTTTAGCAAAATAAAACAATGCCCGAAAGTCCTCTACAGAAACAGAGGCTTGTTTCCTCTCCAGGACCCTAATCCAAAGGTCCACCAGGAGGGAGCCATCTGAGGTAGGGGGAGAATTCCTCTCTCACCTTCACCTTCAGATGCACGGCAGTGTGAAGTCCACAGATGCAGCCTGCAAGCTCACACTCCTCAGGAGGTCAGCAGATGTGACTCAGGCTGCAGTCGGCACGTCCAGGGGCTCTTCTGCACTTGTGGTTCAGGCCGACTGCTCAGGCTGCGGTTCTCACACGTCTCAGGGTCACCAAATGTTGCTCTGGCATGTCTTGGGGTCACCACTTGTGGTTCGGTTGCTGCGGTCCCCTCTCATTTGGGGGACCACTTTGTCGCTAGCTGAGGCTGGGTGTGCCCCCCTTTAGGGACAGGAAAGGAGCAGGCAGACACAGCAGCCATGAGGGGAAAGAAGAAGTCTCTACTTTTATTTACATTTTCTACTTTTTATACATTTGTACAGAGGTCAAGGGATTGGCTACAAAGGTCGCCACCTCTTAACCTGTTTGGTGGACAGCACCATCACTCAATTCTTCTCTCAGAGGAGAAGAATGCAAACATTCTAAGAATACACATTGTTATCAGAAGGCTACATGAGAAAACTTCTGCATAGGCAGAAAACAGGGCAACAGTCCTGGAGGAAAAAAGGAGTTTGAGAAAGCTCGTAGGTTTTCAAGAATAGCCTTTACTAAGTTAAAAAGTTATCCAACCTCACATGCAGGAGAATGGCTGAAGACCTGTGTAGCTGAACAAGTAGCTCCTAACTAAACCCAGACTGAAGAAAGAACACACAGGTTGAAGTTGCTTCAGGTAAATGTGCAGAGAGGAAATACAGAAATATTCAAGTGTGAAGAGATAGGGTGAAGACAGCCAAAACACATCTGGAATAGAATCTGGAGGGGAACAGGATGTACCATAGGATGTGCTTCTACAGGTACACAGACAGCAAAAAATGCACTAGGGAAAACATGGCTTCTGCACTGAACTCAGTGGGAATCCTAGTGACAAAGTAGACTGAGGTACTCAAGGCCACCTTTGCCTCATTCTCTAACAGCAGGATTTGTCTTCAGGAATACTAGGCACCTGCAACAATATGAAAGCCTGAGTAAAGGAAAATTAAGCTAGAGAAAATTTAAACAAACTGGATGTTTGGGACCCATATATTATGTACCTATAGTTATAAAGAGTGCTGGTCAATGTCATTGTCATTTGTCTTTGAGAGGTTATGGCAATCAGGAGAGGTTTCTGAGGGTGTGAAGAAAGCAGATGTGACTCCTATCTTGAAGAAGACCTACGAGGATCTGAGGAACTATAGGCTGGTCAATCCCCTTATTCTGGGGAAAGTGGTAGAGTCAATAAACCTAAAAAACATTTGTAAACTTAAAAAGAACAAGGGAGGTGATTAGGCATAGATTGTGGCTTTAGTGAAATGGTGCTTGGCCAATTCAAGCGTCTTTTATGAGGAAATGACTACCTAGGTGAATGAGGGAAGAGGACTGGATATTCTTTATCCTGACTTTAGCAAGGTTTTTGACACTGTATCCCATAACATACTCATAGACAAAGTATGAAGCATTGGCTATGTAAGTGAGCAGAGAGGTGGACAGAAAACTGGACTCAAAGGGTTCTGACAAGCTGTCTGGAGGCCAGTCAATAGTAGTGCATCCCAGGCTTGATTAAGGGGCTGATACTGTTTTAACATTTTCATTAATGACCTGGTTGATGGGAGGGACAGCACCTTGAACAAGATTATAAGTTTTTTTCAACCTAGAGGGGATGCATCAGGTAATGACACTATGATATGCCAGTTGTTGCCATCCAGAGGAAGCACAGCAGGCTGAAGTAATGGTCCAATGAGAACCTCATGAAGTTCAAGAAAAGGCAATCCAAACCCCTACAACTGAGGCAGAATAATGTCAGGCAGTGCTGCACACTGGGGGCTGATGTGCTGTAAGGTTGCCTTACAGAGAAGACCCTGTGTGTCTCAGTAAATATCAGGTTTAACATCTGCCAGCAATAGGCCTTCCATGATGAAGGTCAGTGGGCTCTTCAGTTATAAAAACTGTAGCTGACAGGTCAAAGAAGACTATTCTTCCCCATTATTCAGCACTGGTGAGATCATTTCTACAACACTGTATCCAGTTCCAGGTTTCCTAGTACCAGAGACAGATGGACTAATTGGAGCTAGTTGACTGAAGGGCCAGGAAAATTATTAAAGGACTGGAGTACTTGAAGTATGAGGAGAAACAGAGAGCTGCGATGGTTCAACCTGGAGAGAAGAAGCCTGAAGGGCAATTTTATCAGTGTGGATTGATGTCTAGTGAGAGGGAGTAAAGAAGACGGAGACAGAGTCTTTTCAGTGGTATCCAGTGGATGGGAAAGAGGAAATGTGCACAGTTTTGAATTGCAAAAAATTCCATTTAATCCTAAGGCAAAAATATACTGTGTGATTTGTCAGGCATTGGAGCATGTGGTTCACAGAGGTTATAGAATTCCCTGTGTGGATCTAAACATACAGATTTTTAAAGAGAACTCATGTCTGACTAAAGAAATAAATCTTGCTTAAGAACTAAGAGAATAAATTGCACTCAATTTCAGTGTTTAGGATAGTGTCTTCTTGCCATTAGCAGACAATTCACCCACTACTAGTCTTAGTAGCACTTTGACTGCATCAAGGCTTTTTTTTTTTTTTTTAAGGTTGAGACATCTGGTCAGTTTCAATTTGAAACAAAGTGATTTCTGTTTATTTTAGATCTGGACTTCTTCAGAGAAGTCTAACATCACGTTTGGCATTTAAAAGTCAGATCTCTACTGTTTCTTAACAAGGTTATGGTATATAATATCCTCTGAATACATAAAGGCAGTTTACATAAAGGCTGCAGGATCCAAGAAATCCTGTCTTTTCAGTGCTGACTTTCTGCAGGTCGATTTTTGAGTTACAGTAATGAAATTATATATGATTTTGTTACACTGAAATTTTAATACAATCTCATGGAGTTATACATGTTTCTTGGTGTCATACTTAGTTAGACAATTGATGTTATGATGGAAATATGGTCTTATCTGATAGGGCAGAGGAAGATGTTCTTGTCATTACAATGCTGCCAGGAGATATAAGAAATTTGTGGTTAATTCTGGTGGTTTTCTTAAGCTTCCTGTATGATCACTGACAAGTTGTTTTGGATGAAAATTACTGTAAATAATGTGAACATTGAAGTTGTACCAAACGCTTCTAGATAATTTCCCCTACTAATTACAGTGACTTTTCTTCTCAAGCTGGGGTAGAAATTCTTTTGTACTCCTATCTGTTTTCCTGAATATTCAGGTTATAAGATGCTTGGTTCATGAGTTGACAAGTAAATGCATGTTTTTATGCTTGCACTCAATAGCACCACTGGAATTTTAATAGCAATAACTCAACATAAAAAATTATCTTAACAACTTGACAAGGGCAGATTGGAATGACATATTCAGTAATACTACCAAGCTATATACCTTTCCTCTAATCTAATTAGAAAGATGCTCTGCCTACACAGTAAATGCATTAGTAAGGATTAAATTAATTTATTGAAAGGTGCAACAAAGGACTTCTGAAGTACTTTTACCTTCCTCTAAATGTCACAATAGCAACAGGAAAAAAAATCTCATTGAATCCATGTGTTTTTTGTACCCACTCAACAAAAGCCAATAAGCCTGTTGAGAGGGTTTATATAAATCAATACAAATGAAAACAAAATCCATAAGGTATCCCTCAAGCAACTGGTTAATTCTTGTTATTCCCTATTGTCTGGGTCAGGAGTTTAATCAGGGTCCTCAAGTGACCACTACAGTATATGTCTCTGAAAATCAGAGTGCCATTGACATTGTGTTATTTGAATGATAATATACCTGTTGCTGCTGCAAATGACTATTTAATATCCAAAGGTTGGTCTGATTTCTGAGAGATCCATGAGAAGTAGCTTATCTTCTGTCATAAGGGAAATTATGATTATGCCTTAATCTTATTATACCTCTCAAGAAAAATCAAATGAAGCTTTATTATAGCAACAGAGTTACACAGCAATAGCGTCATTTAAGATTTTGTTGGCATGTCCATTTAAAATCTTTTATCCCAAGGAAGTATAATCCAGTACTGGCTCTCAGCTAAAGCTTTGTGCAGTGATCTTATCACCATGGGAGTTTATTTCCAACTAAAACTACAACAAAAACATTTTAGCTTGTGGATGCTTATATTCAGCAGAATATAACTTTACAAGTGACAGATATTTATGTTTAGGTTTCAGTTTATTAAAAATAGAAAAGTAAAAGCTCTATTTCTCTTTCTACAATGGATGAGGAGAAGATATGTCCAGGTAGCTGAACTCAGAACACTTTTGAGAAATGAAAAAAGCAGGCTAATCCTGGTCCGATTGTAGCCTGCTAAAGGACTTCCATTGACCTTAGAAGAGATTTATATGCTCACTCTAAAACAGAATTTCTTTTCCACTCTCAGTCTGGCTAAGAACTTTCCTCATTATATGCATCTGTTAATATTTGTGTCAGTAGTGTAAATTTTCAGTTGAATTCAATTTACTTGTTGAGTAGGTATTGCTCAGTAAGATACAAGTAGAGTCTTGTCCAATTCCATTGAATTCACTAGAAAATGTTCTGTTGAATTTAATATCCAGAAAACTGATGTTACATTAAAATCAAGATATGAGCAAATAGGAGGAAAAAATCCGTTAGAATTTTTCAGTGTTTTGAAACTTTCTAATAGTTTTGGTCATCACTGCTGATGCAAATCAGATGGTATTTTAAAAATACTGGGACAGCATGAAGCTGCTGCTTGTCCTAAACCTGATATTTCTCAGGGCAATAAAACCACACTAGACACTTGGAGGCATGAAAAAAAATGAAAAAAGTTGAAATAACTTCGTACCAAGTCAAATAAATTTGACATTTTCCAAACATATTTGGAAACAATTTAAAAAAGGTTTGTGGTTAAAAGAGAGTTACAAAATGAGCATGTTGAAATGCCTTCCTGAAATGAATGCTAGCTACAAAGGTATTTTGTATCATAGATGCCTTTTAAATCAATAAAATTCAAGTTCATTTTTTTTACAATAACAGTCAAGCAATGAGGAAAACCAAGAAATGTAATAATAACTATATAGCTAAAAGCCATTTGTACATCTACTATTTACCTCACTAAGACCACAGACAATTCCAAATGGAATTATTAATTCCATGCATTACTTTATTAATACATGCATATTTGGTTCACAACACTTTTGGACAGTTCATGCATGTTTTTAATGCCTACTGACTGATAAAATGAAAGGGAAACTTAGAAGATATTTCAGGAGATTTTGTAGTCAAAATCCTATATCTCATTAACTTTTAAGTCTTTTGGATATCTTGACTCATTCGGGAGAAGAAGATGGTAGTGTAGGTGCTCTCTTAAACCTTAAAAATTTTGTGTAGGTTGTCCTAATCTGTAGTTCTTTGCTATAAATTTTGTGTTAAAAAAAAAAAGAATTAGGACAATTTAAAAATAAGTCCTAGAAATATAAGTCTAGAGGAATGAAGTGAGACCCTTTACTCTGTTCTCTACCTCAGTTGTGTATTATCAGCTTTATCATTCTTGACAGGAAGTTTCTAACCCATCCTTAATAATTTCTGACTCTTAAAACCTTGAAACTCCCCAAGAATTAAAATGCTATCCTTATCCTTGTCCTTACTCTGTAGCATATTTTGTAATATATTATTGATCAATTCTTATTCAGCTTCTCATAAAAATAGTGTCTTCCTTTTTCTCTGAAAAACTCTCACCTGGCTCTTTTTTACCTGACTTTTCTTTTCAATCAAACAGGCTCTTTATTTTAATCATACGAAGATATTTTTTTTCTTACACAATTTTTATCTTTGCTGTTTATGAATGAAATTTTATAACCCTGTTCCTGACAGTAATTCTCAGCTTAGCATCCATTCACTTTTAACAAAGATAGTGTCATTTTCAACATCAAAGTTTTCAACAGAAATACTAAGGCATGTAAAGTTTAGGGTTTTCTAGCGTAATGGAGACTAGTAATCATTATAAGTTTCGCAATCACTTTTGTAGTCTTTTCTAAGCTCTATAATACTCCATTATTTTGTTCATGCAAAGTATTATGAATCAGTTAAGAGCCTTAACAGTGGGCAAGATGCTTGACATGCATTGCCTTTCCCGTCACAAGAGGAATGATAATATTGTACTTGACAAAGTCATGTAAACTTGCTGCTCATCATCCTGCAATCCACAAGATGGCTACAGACTTTTGATTTGTTCTAGTTGTTTCTCTGAAAGTGGAAATTGACAAGTCTGTAAATGCTGTGCAAAAACTGCATCTTTTTTGTTCTTCTGACCTTTTTTCCCAATAGATTCTCAAGAACATGTAGTAGCATTGCCTTTTTCAGATAATTCTACTTTAAAGAAATATGGACAACAGGGAAAGTAAGAGTGTTTTCATGTTTATGTTTTTAGTCCTTTTTGAAAGTCTTATTGAAGAAGTGTATTAAAATGGATCTATATTTTATCTGGGGACATTTATCACCATTGCTGCTCATCCTTGCTATCTTTGTTCATTGTTACAATCTCATCAAGGCTTATAGCCCCTCAAAGACTAGAACACCAAGGAAATATGGCTGACAAATTTGTTTCTCCTACCACAGAATTTGCAATCTGAGTTGATCTACTCTTACATAGGCTGATGGATAAATCAGTCCATGACACCCATAGATAAGTATTGGTTTTGTGATCTGTGGCTGTGTCACTGTAGCAAGTAGTATGGCAAAATCAGAATGAATTTGTGGAGTAACTAGTGCTGTAGACCTGACATCCACATTTTGCGTATTATAAAGATTTGACTTCAGATTAACTCAAATATGGCCCTAATGACTAAGCATGCCCTGTCATTGGCATAATAAGATGTGCTCTGGTTTAGCTTCATCTGGAATCACATTCTCTGGACTTCCGTTGTCATATGAAACAAAACACGGTAAGGGGGAATTTGGTGATTTCCTTCTAGAGTAAAGTCTTTATTCACACTGAAATACCATGCATTTTCTAGGGATACTCCTGTAATTTTGGATAATGAGCTGCCTGGTATCCACTTATGCATCTTAAGCATTAGTCTTGTATTTCAAATATACCATGGAGGTCACTTCTGTGGGAGCATGTAGATTCTGCATCTTCCTTCTACCTCCCTTCAAGGCAAAAAACCTAAAATACAGTTTCATCCTATACTTCTGAGTTGCTTTGCCAAAACCCACTGTGTCACAGATAAATCTGAGTATACATTGTGACAAAAAGTTAACCTTCAAGAACCGTAAAATTTTTGCAATCCTTGTGATTGTTACAAGCCTAGTTAAATGCTGTGCATGAAAATTGGGGACTATGCTAAAGAGAATGTGTATGTGTACATGGCCAAACATATATTTAAGTTGTTCTTTTCCTTTGTTTACTGAGTCTTTACATATGCCTTGTAACAGCAGAATAACAAATGATGGAAGGTCATGGTTATTCATCTAATTAAACATCTTCAAATTAATTGGTGAGTTTGTTTGCATCTTTGCAATTGGAAAGGTGTTGTGCGTGAGGTATAAGGAGATTTTTTTATGGTATTTTCCTGCCAAGGATGCCATGCCTTCAGTACATGCTATGGTACCAGTGATGGGAAGGATACATTGTGGAGGTTATGTTTTTCTTTCTTGCTTGGCAGGTTTCTCAAGGGCTTTGGGATGCTTAGATTGTAAAAGCTGCTGCAGCTATATGACAAGACAGGAGTAGCTCCAAAGTTATTCTGAAGACCAGATTAATATGTTTATTATTTAGGTCACACATAATGAGGCCCCGCTATGAATGAAGGAGAAATACAGAGAGCTTTGGCAGTGACTGTAACCTGGCATATGTGTGCCTGTTCCACCAAGCCTTGCATTGATGTCATGTAGTGGGGCTCCATGTCACTGGATGCAAACACAGGGGGTGGTTTCAGATTCTGTCCATTCACAGACTTAAGCTATTCCTCTCAGAAAAGCTGCAGGCTGTACTCATCCTAGATGAACTCTGTGTGGCTTTTCTGCCTGTCCCAGTCTTCTGTGTAGATGCTTCTCCCACATGAGTACATTCTGTAAGGAACTGCCGTCTGTTTCTCTCTGATTTTTTTCCCACTCTATTGACATACCATTAAGAAAGACCAATCTATCTTCTCTCTTGTTCTGCCCTTTTCTTTTGAATAATGATGTTTTACAATTCAGTCACAATACATTGTACAAACAAATACAGCAGGTCCATCACCTGACACATCCCACAAGGACAGTATGTCCTAAGGTCTTCACGTGCTGATTTTCATGCTTCTCTCATGTACATACAGCTTTGATGCAAAATCATGTGTTATGGTTTTTCATCATGCCACCTGGAGTACAAGGAAATTTTTAGCCCAGAAAAAATACAGGAAGACCTTAGAAGTAGGAGTGGTCATTTCATCTATACTTGACTTTAAATAGTGCATCTTAATAAAAAAAATAAATCTTCTTTTTCAATATAGAGTCATTGTCCAAATTTTAAAATAAAAATATCTTCGTTAAACTCAATGAAAATGGCTTAAAAAGTAATTATTTCAACATTTGTCTTTCGTCTATTTCACTATTATGTTTGCAATATTCTGGAGAGGGGCATAAAGGGAAGAAGGCTTTATGCTATTTTAAAAAATACTTGCTCAGCCAGTCAATATTCCTTTAAATTGAAATGAAAAAGAATGACTCCGCTTTACATCCTTTCCAAATAAAGAAAATATCCAGTCACTCTTTAATATTAAGTGAAACTAGCCCCACCATTTCCACAGTGGTTTAAAATGGACTGCAGCAGTTCATCACTGATTACAGTAAGGTTACACAATATTTCAATAAGGAGTGTTCTTTGTAATTCAGTAAAATCTGAAAGGACTTAAAGAAGAATTGAGAATAACATCTCCTATGGTCTCTGTTGCTCCTGCTTTCACAAGGTTCATAAAAAAAAGTCTGTTTTTACACCACCACTGATTTTTCACAGCATTTTACTTTTTATCTTCAGCACTTACTATATTGTATAAACCTTCTCTCTTAATCTCCTGCACTAAAGGCCAGTAACTACTCATAATTATATATATCTTCCCAGTTGTTTCTCAGGCAGTGATTGTGGTATGAGGTGATCTGGGAAGATAAGTTGGTTTTCTTTGATTCTTTTGACATCTGTCCTGATCTGCTTAACAAACCCTTTTTGTACCTTTAATTTACATGTACACTGGACTTAAATAGTAATGTCAGGAGCTTATGAATTAAAGCAATATAAACATGAAATTTCATTTGTATAGCTCCACACAGGACTTTGTAAATTCAATGTATTCAATCCAGTTGATGGGGAGAAAATCATCATCATGGTCTAAAAATACAGGATGTTCAACCTGTTTATTTATGTTCAGCCTAGGGAAAAGATGAGTTAGAGGCTCTGAGTGAAACGTCTGCTGTTGGGAATATGAGCAAGGCATACAGACACAGAGGGGTTATCATCCATCCATCCATCCATCCATCCATCCATCCATCCATCCATCNCAATCCATCCATCCATCCACTTCCTCTGACATGTATCCTGTGATCTTTGTACTGGATGTTAGATTGCTTGTGGAACTCATCTGCTGAGGTTCAGTGTAATCAAGCCTTCATAGCCAGTCCAGCAGGGAATAGTTAAGTAATATAGGAACAAAGCCCGGTTACATTTTCTGATGCTTTTCCATTCTGTTATTTTCAGGATAAATATTGACAAATACAATGAGATGTAGGACATTCCTAAGATGAAGCAATGGGATTTTTTAAATTTTTATTTATCCTTGTAGATTAGAGCTGATTGTGGATTCATAGTGATACTTTTTTAGCATCATTCCTGTGAGTGTCTCATTAGGTACTCACTGCTACTTACTGTTGAGGTCCTTCAGACTCTTGCGGTGTCCTTCAGTTTTAGGATGGGACATTTATAATGTCCCAAGGAAAACATAATTTCATTTTATTATTGTTACTTTCAACTGAATGGCTTCAACATCACTGATTGACTACTAGGATGCTAAAGCATCTCAGAGAATTCACTTGTAAGTTGTAAGAATAAGATAAAAAGGAGCAGAAATGAAGAATGAGTTAAGGTGTGTTCTTAGGTTCTTAATTTTCTTAATCAATGAAAAAGATTGCTTTTAATTATAATTCCTTCCCTGGTGCCTCATTTGAAAACTTCCTTCAATTGTTTTCCATATTTTCTGATTTTCCATTTCATTAGTGAGTAGGGTATAAGCTGCACTCATTGAACATTTCTTGCTGCTCTGAAAGACAGAAGGATTTTGTCCATAAAATTCAGATTATATGCTTTGAAGTTGCTTTGAACTAGCTTAAATTATCTAGCTTAAATTATTCCTTACAATTAAGAAAATTATATTAGACAGGGTTGTGATAAAGATTTTTAAATTTGAGAAGTCTTTTAATAATGAAATCTAGTATCAGTCAAGGGGCGTATCTCTTGCTGCTAGCTGTCAAGGGAATCAAAGCAGGCTCTATTTCTAATTAAGAGATCTCATTTAGATGAGTGAACAAAAGTGGGTCAATTTCATTCTGGAGAGTCTTAAATGTACAGCAGAATGGATGGTTAGTAAAGAGGTAGATACTCTGAACCAACAAGGTTTAGTTAAGCATTTCTTAAAATTCCCCCAAAAAATTAAGAATATTCTTTTACATATGTGTCTCTACTAATTTTTGTTATGCTTTGCTTTTTTCCTAAAATATTAGAGGAGCAATATTAAAAGTGAAAGACATCAAACCTTTAAAGGTCTGCTGGGTAGATGCTGAAATGAGAATGTTGTTTTATTTGTGGTTGAACTCCTGTTGGCTATTTAGGAAAAATATGGCTTAAAATACCAAGATTATTGAATCTTAAAAGCTGAAAAAGTGTAAAGATATTATTTCATCTTTCCTGGTATATGTTGCTTTTAGATCTTTTTCCCCTCACAATTTTAAAATTAATGAAAGCACTGAGAAATTGACTTACTTTGTAGACAGGAGTGTGATTCTCTTATCCATACTGGTGATACTTTTCTTCAGCAAAAAAGGTGGAAAATGTATTCAACAGACAAATTATTTATTTATTAGTCATATAATGTAGTTGAGATGTGAAAAAAAAAAGTAATTCATGACATATTTATACTCACAGAACTGCCCAGAGATAACCAGCTAGCTCATTTCTCTCAAAAGTGTGGCAAAGTCATGAACTGCTCTACCTATCTGTCTTTGGTTGATTAGTGTTGTGTATCATGCTGGAACAGCTCAGTATCATAGGAAATACTGAGTCCAATTTGGAAAATATTTCCCATATAAGAATTTTACTAGTCCTCTAAATTTTTACAAACACAATCAGAAAAGTAGAATTCAGTAGAATTCATTACAGTTGAATATGTCATCATAGATTTGTACTATGGGATTGGAAGACAGAATGCTTGGTCTTATGTATGTTTTAAATGTATGATGCCTTACAAGACCTTCATATTGCTTTTTTCAACTCTACCAGTTAGTAATTGCTGAATATGATGTTGAGTCTCAGTGTATCTTTCTTATCTAATTTCCATATATGGATTTGTTCAGACAAGATGGAGATACTCCATATTTTTGTGGGTGAAATTCTAGATTCTGATACTTCACACTACTCCTACACATTTTAAAAGCCTTTTAGCCAGTGCAGATTCTCTGGAAAGTAGAAGGGGCTGTGCAAACATCTCAATTAGCTGGTCTTATTCCATCACATATTTTCTGCACTGGTACTGGTGCTCCTCACAGTTACTCAACTTTAAAATGAAGGTGTTGCTCAGGGATTTAACAGATAGAGACTGAGCTCCAGTGAATATTAACTGCTATTGGCTGCAATTTTACATTGTCTAAACTGTATGAATAATCATCACATTTTATCCTTTAACATCATTTTTGAAAACTACTCAGTTGTTTTTTAAATCTCTTTGGGGACATCACTGTGCAATGGAGGTGACATTTGTCATGCTGTCTGAGACCTGCAAATGCAATGCCATCATTGTGTTGCTGTCAAAATCAGAGTACATAATATGTTGATGGGATAACTGCCTTCAATGCCACTCACTTCCATTTTGAAGGTAACAGATTCTAGACCTAAATTAGGAT
The DNA here is from genome assembly GCA_008694505.1 of Cyanoderma ruficeps. Lineage (NCBI taxonomy): Eukaryota > Metazoa > Chordata > Aves > Passeriformes > Timaliidae > Cyanoderma > Cyanoderma ruficeps. The sequence goes on along the minus strand of VZDJ01000065.1, from coordinate 78,766 downwards.
TCCAATACAGAAATTGTTCTCTTGTCTTTTGTATTACTTTTCTGCTGCTCATAAAAAGGATAAAAATACAAACAGTTCAATGGTTACCAGTTTCATAATGGTGGGAGGTTCATAATTTCTAGTTCTGTGGAGGTTTAGAAAGGCATGAAATGGTAGAGGCCACTATTGAACCTATATGCCTCTATAAGGCAGTTTCTCAGATTGTTCATGGTTTGGAGGGAAAGACCTCTCCAGAAGATGATTCAGCCCACCTAAAATGCGACTTACCAAATATCACATTTTACCACCAATTGCAGAGGAAATTAAGGAATATTTCTGATTTAAGTGTCAGAGTCTAAGTGGAGCAAATTCAGATTGGAATGTCTAGCCCATGGAGAGAGAGGGAAGTTTATTCTGTGACCTTTACAACTATGACATCACATTTTGGAACAGTCGTTCTTCATCACTCTTTTCTCCGTTTTATCTGTGATAATTCCAAAATGAACTCTTTATAATAGCAAGTAGAAGAGAATAAATTCATGAATCAATAGCAAAACTTTAGTTGTTTTTACAGAATTCAAGCTCCTTTAATTTGGGTTCAGATGGTTGGGGTTTCAGGGAAAGATTCTTGAGTGATTAGCAGAAGCTTTTTCAGAAGGTGAACCTGCCGTAAGGAATTTACACATTTAGAATCAGTAATATACGTGACTTCATGGCAGATACAACAGATCAATTTTAGGTATTCCTAGCACAAAATACTAAAAGTGTTTGACAATAGATGGATGCTTCTGATCAGTACTTTGTTTCTATACTCACTTTCTGCAGATTCTGTAGATTCTTTAGGTTAAGACCTCTCTAGATCCTAGAGATGCTGTGAGGCATCCCATGGAACAGTGATGGTAACAATATAAATTAATACATGGATGTAGATCAGCACAGAAGGAAGTGTTTCTCCCTTTGCAGTTACACATATAAAGAGTGGGGGAAATTCACTGTAATGACTCAAAAAATCCTTAGAAATCCAAAATTATTTTCTTTGTGAGAAGGCTTTGTCCCTCCAGTCTAGTGTCTTACAAGCCAGCTCTGATTTAAAAATTATGGGATTGTCCTTAAGTGTCACAGAGGATAAGCAAATAAATTTGACATTGGAACAATACTTCCTTTTTCAATGTTGGCATCATGCTCTGTGCAAGTAATGCATTTGTTCTCCATTGTGGCCGAAGTAGAAAGTCTTCAGAACTGTCTGTGTTCTGTCATGAAGAACCACAGTGAGAAATAACATTTAAACACCAACCTGGAAGTTTAGACAAGATCCAACTTTCTGCAAATAACCAGCATTTTTCTGAAATATTGTGCCTCTTGAAGCATCTTCAACCAGACATTCTACCTTTCTCAAAGAACGTTTTCTTAAAGATTTGAGAAAGAAAATATGGCTGGAAAGAAACATCAGATATAGTTTAAATTATTCTATTTTTGAAGTGCAATAGATTTCTCATCTGTGAGCTGTGTTGGTGAAGGTATGGAAGTTGTCAGCACATTCTTTCTTCCTGTTAATAGGGAAACCATTCTGTGGGTATCCGTTTTCACAATCTTCTATTCCTTTGCAAATTCATCGGATAATGAAAGTATAACTGAATATTTTGTATTTTGATAGCTGTATCATCATTAAAAAATTATATCAAAACAGGACAAGTAAACAGAATTAAATTAAGTTCCTTCTTCATGGTTCTTCTTGAACTTGAGACTTGGCACCTTAAACTGAATTTTAAAAAAAATTAATATTTGAGTTCAGTATAAAGTATTTATCATTAGCTAAAAAAAATACTCTATATAGACCAACAATAAATGGCACACTTTGCCAGTGGTTTCAGAGAGATCTGTGGATTGAAATAGGAAATTTGTTTTTTTACACTAAAGAGGGAATAATGAGTTCTAGATATATTTTTTAAGGATAAAATTTGTTGTTCTGATATTTCTTGCCAAGGGCTTTTCTGCCTCAGTCTTTCCTCTGTCCTACTACTGGCCTCCTAATCCCACCTACTTTTGAAAACTTTGTAGGCTTGGTCTATTATTCTTACTCTTCTTAATTGTCTTTCAGGGCTTCTCCTCTTTTAAAATCTCAGTTCATTGTAACTGGCTTCCTGCAGTATCATTTGTCTTGCCCTCTTAGTGTCTGACCTCTGGCAGCAGTGACCTCCCTCCCATCCTTTTACAAGCAGCTTCCTCTTCATGAATTCACATCTCTATTCCTTTATTTTTCTTTTTTTACCACCAGCCTGTCTGTACAATAGGGTTCATCCTCTTTTAGAGTCAGAAATACATACTTTCCTTCTGTGGATCGGTCTGGTTACCAGAGGAGGTATTTTTTTTTTTTTTACAGCCAGAAGCAGTCAGATGCAGTCATCGCAGAGAAAGGCCCAGACTTCCCTTAGCAGTATGAGCATCTGTTATGACTGGGGGGAAGTTTTGCACAGATATCAGGAAAAAGGTTTTTCACCCAAGAGTGTGGTAGGGCACTAGAACAGGCTCCCCAGGAAAGTGGTCACAGCACCAAGCACAACAGAATTCAGGAAGATTTTGAATAATGCTCTCAGGTTTGACTCTTGGGGTATCCTGTGCAGGGCCAGAAGTTGGACTTGATGATCCTGATGGTTGCCTTCCATCAGCATATTCTATGAATTTACACTTTCTTTTCCCCAATAGAATCTTTACAGTAATCTCTATGTTTCCCCTAATACTTTCTTTTCTTGTGATATAGTTTTCTGTCCTGATGCTTCAAAATTTGAATTTTGATGATGTCACCATTTACAGGGGAAATATCTGACTACTTGCTGAATCTGTGAAGACTCCTTCTACAGGTGAGCTACCCAATAGCAGGATGAGAATTGTAGACACATATAATTCTTTTTTAAATTAGTGCTTCAGGTAATAAATGAAGACAAGAACCATTCTTGGTAAGAAGAAAGGGAGGTTAGAAAAACTACAACTTTTAAGAAATGCTATAAAAAGCTAAAATCCCTTTTCTAATCACTGGTAAAAAGCTTGCTGAATGATTTTCTTAGTGATGAATTACTTTTTTTTCACATCTCAACAACATTGACTAAGAAATAATTCCTTTGTCTGATGCTCTTGCACCCTGAGGAAGGATAAAAAAGAATCCTCTGTGCCACAACAGAATCTTATTACAAAATGAGAAAACACAGCAGAAAATCTTGGGGCCAGGAATTGGAACTGGATCAGTTTCGTTTAGAAGGATTAAAATCACAGAAAAAATAACAGTTGCATTTTTACCCCTGAATAGCATTGTTTCCAAAATATTATAGTTACATTTATAGTTTTATATTTTATTTATGCAATTGTATATTTTGATAAAGTGAACAGCTGGGTGCTGTTGCTTTTAGTTTCTGACAGATGCCAAATGAGGTCAGTTACAGAGTTCGAGTTGATTCATGAGGGGTGAGCACTAGAACTAAGTCCTCTCTACAGTGCACTTAGATTAAAGGGCCATATGCAACTTTAAGAGGATTTGATCTGCTTTTCAGTAGGACCTGCTGTCTTAATTGTCCACAGTTCAGACAGGCAGTGTGATTAATGTGCAACAAGAAGTTTGCAAATGGTATGGTGCTAGTAGTGTATGTATTTGTGTGGTAAGTTGGGTTTTCCATTTGTGGTGGGGTTTTTATCATTAGTAGTATTATTTTTTAGCTACTAATATATGGAATTGCTTGACTTAGGATTTTACAAATTGCTGAAATCAAACTTGTGATAGAGACATCTCCAGTAAGATCTTTACTAATAATCATAAAAATGCATGAGTTTTCCTATCAATATGAAGATTTTATTGTTTCTTTTTGAGAAGAGATTCTTTTTGTTTTAGGAGATGAAAAATGGGTCTTTTTCCACAGATGTATATTTTATTTGAAGAAATATTATCTTCAAACATTCTTTTTGTTTTGGTAGATAGCATCAACCAAGATGAGATAATTCTAATAATAAATGCTAGGATCTGACCCCTAGGGATCTAGACCAACAATGACCCAAAATTGTCTTCTTCTCTGTGGACAACTATTGCCAGTATTCCTTTCTTATATAGAAGTGTTTTGGAAGAGACAACCAAGTGACTTCTCTCTTGTTCTAGTAGGAGAAACAGGAGAAAATGTCATAGGTATGGCATTAACTGGAAAAAGAATTGTCCTACAGCTTCTTTTTGTCTTTGCACTTAGAATCCTCTTCCCTGTGGTAGTCTCTAAAATGTAGTGAGTACCAAAAAGTAAAATATGTGTTAGAAAATGCTACTTTTAGTAGTCTTGAGTCGTGACAGTATTTTTCTGTAAGCTAAATTAAGTCATCTCAGTTTCAGAATTAATTTCTGAGGTATTTTTTCTCATGATGATGCTGAATGGTATATCTTGGAAATTGTCTGTCTCCACTGCCAGAAGATACATATGAAGGTATATATTTATGGTGTCGGTGGGAAGCAAACTTTGTAAAGACTATGGATGGAAGGCATGTAGGTGTATCCTACATATGAATATATATTGATGGGTATGTCTGTCTCCTTTCTTTCCACTTCTGCTCATAGCTACTCTTCACTGAATGCTCTTTGGGATCACTCTGAACCAAGAATTGTGACTCTCAAAGTCTTGGCTGCACCATTCCTCTGGTGGCTGATGTTGAACAAGTGATTTCTTTATGCCTCAGTCTGTAAAATAAGATGGCAATTCTGTGATTCAGCATAAAATGTTTTAGGCCTAGAGAGAAAAAACGATTGTAAGAGAGATGCTGGCATTGCTTTTATGCTTCTGATAAGATCATCATGCTGCTTTAATTACAAAGTGGATCTTTCTTTTTCTCTAAGGGGTTTTATTTAATCTGCTCTGGTCAGATCTGTTAGTCTTCACAATGTTACAATTCCTTCTCATCTAATATATCTCAAGACGTCTGAGAGAGCCTTGGAAACTGGTGGCATGGTAATAATGGTGGTGGTGAGAGCTGGAAAAGTGCTGCTTCTGTAGACGAGTATGAGTTTTTTGAAAATAACCACATGTGAAGGTCTATAAAAATGCAGGCTCAGAGCCAGTGCAGCCAGGCTCTCAGCAGGTATAGATGTGTGTAGTTTTACTTAAAGCAAGCTGTCCCAGAACCTTCTGAAATGGTTTATTGAATGAAAAAGATATATAGCTGGATATAGACAGCACCACACTCCCTTTATAATATCAAACTTATCAAACCAGTAACATCAAACTTATCTTTCTTTTTTTGTCCTTTGCACAGATACTCATGCTTTTGGACTGCACGTTATGGCCCTGAGAAAGTCTGCAACACTAAGTGTCTCTGCATAAGCAACCTTTAAGTTAACTGGTTTTCTTTTTAATTTATTATTATAACACTTATTCATATCCCAGCAATAATTTATGGAGTGGCATAAGCCAGTTAGCAACAAAAGAAGAATTATTATAAGAAACGTAGCTCCCTCAGTATGTTCACTTCTGTCCATTAGTGGCAAATATGATTGAAATTTGCATATCTAGCATCTGCTCATTCTAGTATCTGTTGCAGTAAAAATACATCCATTTGAAGTTCAGCAACTGCACTTCACAAAATGAGAACGTTTTTACTTGATTGATATGAGCTAATAATAGTCATTAACAACGAGGTTTGAGAAAAGCATTAGGCAATACTTAGAGTTTGGTTTGCCTTTGAGTGCTGTTTGGTTAAACATGACATTGATATTTTAAGACTTGTTGGGAAAGGCTTGTCTCTTCTTGACACTGTCCTAATTTTTTCCCCTGTGCTATTTTTGCTTCTTTGCTCCTATTTAATGCCATCCTTCTGCTTCACCTAATGACACAAACTAACAACATTGCAAAAGAACTTTCTTATCTAATTTACATCAACATATTTTTCAAATTTCAAAGGTTATGCAGGCAAGGGCAGAAGATACCTAGAATTCATTTGTGATTCAATTCTATTGATTATATGCTAGGAACAAATTTGATCAAACCTGGAGGATAGGGAGCAATGTTAAATTAGATATGATGATTTTTCAGAAAGATATCCTTCTCAGGAGCAAGTTTACGTACTTTAACAGGAAGTATTAACCTCTTCCCTCCTTGTTTTCAAGAAGTTTCAATGTATACTATGTATGATGGTTCTGAGGAATATATTATTTTTTGTGATCCCTAAAAACAAACAAATTACAAAGAAGAAAAATACACTGAACAGATAAGAATCCAATATGATATTACCTCTCATGGTCTTTTTAGAACTTTGGTCCTGTTACAGAATCTATAGCAGTAATTCCCAAGTTGTGGAAGAGCCAGGTTTCCTCACCTAGCTTCTAAAAGGAGACAACTGCAAATCTCTATCAGCTGTAGCCAAAGCAAAAAGTGAAATACATTTTTACGATGATCTGTTTAATGTTAAGTAGCTTCTTTTTAGACTCATCTTGTAATAGATGCTTGGACACAATTAGGGTTTTTTTCTGCTGGGACCCAAAACTTTGTGTGGAGACAATACTAGTTGATTGAATGAAGTGCAATATAAATTGGAAAAGGGACATCTTTTTCTAGGTGAAATTTTTGTACTTGGTTGGATATTTATATATTTACTTATTTATGAGATGTGGAATGTCCCATGTTTTGTAAAAAACATGTTTCTCCATAATTACTAATTCTATGGTTGCACATTTATGAAATACTAGATGATTTTCTTCGCAGTATTGAGCAGTAACACATTGACAAAGTTATTCAAGCTAAGATGGAAGTGTCCTGGGTTGTAGTATAGGATGTGCAAAAGTATTCTATCACCATCTTCACAAACTATTGAATCCAATTGTTGGAGCAGTGTTTTTTCCAGACCCCCTCCCTCTGTGCTATCTTCTGTTAATGGCCCATCAGATGCCTTGCTGTATGACTCATAAATAACTGCCTCCGGAAGCGATTTCTCACTAATGGGCCATCAAGGACCCCCTGTATGACTCATCATCCCATTGTGAGATGCTCCACCCAGGGGGAGGAACCAAGTATTCTCACGTGGATATAATGTGGGATTTGGGCAGCCCTTACCCACTGGATTCCCAGAGGACCAGAGCTACCAGACCTTTCTATGGGATCACTGCTTCAGGAAGACTACCTCATCTGGACTGCTTCATCACCCTGCTCAGGTTGCATTCTGACTCTGTCAGTGGTCTTTTGTATTACTGGATTCATTTTATTTTATTCTATTTTTTTTCTTTCTTCTTATTAAATTGTATTTTCTGACTCAGAGCCTCTCACTTAGTTTGTTTTCAAACCACTACAGGAAGCAAGTACAGAATATGCTGATAATAGTGATTTGGAAGTGAGGCATGTATGTAGAAATAGATGGGGGCAAGAGAAGTATGAGGGAGATTTGGAACAAGGCATTGAAGAATTTGGGGATTGGACAGCTGCAAAAGGCAAGAGACATTGGATTTGACTTGAAAATATTTTTTTTAAAAAAACTTTATCTTAAGTTATTACAATCACAAGTTAGGACAAGATATTTGCAGTAGAAAACTACTTTGCTCACACGTCTCTAAATCTGATATTGAACTTACGGTTTCTTGTTTTGTTCACAGCAAGGAGAATTATATCACAACTGATGATCCTTATCACCATTTTGTGACATAGAAATATGTTTGCATGTATAACTATATAAATACTTTAAAAATACATCCCTGTCTTAGGCCTGTGAGGGAAAAATTGGAAAGATATTCTAGGGCAGTTATTTTAAACCTTTCAGGAATCTATAACCATTGCTACAGAAACCATTATCTCAAAACACATCATAGTCATAGCATCATTATGGTTGTAAGAGGCCTCTCATATCATCAAGTCCAAAAGTTAACCCAGCACCAACATGTTTAACACTAGACTATGTCCCCAAGTATCACATTCACATATTTTTAAAATTTTTCCAGGGATGATAATTTCACTACTTCTCTAGGCAGCCTATTTCCAATGCCTCAATATCCCTTAAGAGAAGAATTTTTTTCCTAAGATTTAATCTAAACCTCCTCTGGTGCAACTGAGGCCATTTCCTCTTGTCTTGTCCCTTTTTTACCTGGGAGAAGAGGCTGAATGCCACCTTTCTTCCATCTCCTGTCAGGCAGTGAAGCAGAGAAATCAGGTTTCCCATAAGCCCCCTTTTTCTAGGCTGACAGGCCAGTGGTTGCCTCGGTCTTCCTTTGAACCCTTCTTGCAGATGGGTGTCACATTTGCTGACCTCCAGGCAACTGGGATCTCCCCAGTCAGCCAGGAGTGCTGATAAATGATGGAAAGTGACTTTGTTCTGTCAACTCCCTCACCCTTGGGTGGATCCTATCTAGCCTTGAAGACCTGTGTATATCTAAGTGGTGTAGCACATCAATGACCATTTGTCCTTGGATTTTGGGCCCTCATTTTGCTCCCTGTTCCTGTCTTCAGGCTCAGGAGACTGGATGCCCTGAGGACAACTGGGTCTTGCTGTGGAAGGCTGAGGCAATTGAAAGCATTAAGTACATCAGCCTTTTGCTCATCCTTCATTATTACTTTTTCCCAGACTTCTATTAAAGGGTGGACATTCTTCTTAGCTTTTTTTTTNTCTTAGTTTTTTTTTTTTTTTTTTTGCTAATATATTTATAAAAACTTCCTTTTTTTCTTTTCTTTTTGCAGCAGTAACCAGATTAGGTTCTAACTAGGCTTTAGCCCTGCTAGTTTTTTTCCTGTGTAGCTCACAAGATCCTTGTAGTCCTCCTTAGTGATCTCTCTCTTCTTCCAAAAGTGATACATTCTCTTTCTTTCCCTGAGTTCTAGTCAAATTTCTCTGTTCAGCCTGGTTGGTCTTCCCTATCAGTTGGGTTGTAGGCACATAGGAATGGCCTGTTCCTGCACATTTAAGATTTCCTTCTGGAAGCCTTCCTGCACTTATTTGCCCTACCTAACTGCCTCCCAAGGGATGGTCTTGGCCAATGTTCTGGGAAGGCAAATATCTACCCTCCAGACGACCCAGGAGGCAGCTCTGCCTTTTCCCCTCCTTACTTCCCCTGGAGCAGAAAACTCTGTGATTTTTGTGATTGCTGTGCCCAAGATGGCCTCCACCCATCAGATCACAAGATCACCCACTGGTCCTTCTTTGTTTACAATTAGCAGGTTCAGAGGGACACCTTCCTTAGTTGGCTTCCTTATCAGCTATGTCAAGAAGTTGTCTCCCACACTTTAGGAATTTCATGGAACTGTTTCCTTTCTGCCATGTTGTTTTTCCAATAAACATCTGGCAAGTTGGAACAAAGGCTTGCAAATTTGAGACTTCTCCCAGCTGCTTATGAAATATTTCATCTGCCTCTTCTTCATAGTTAAGTGGTCTACAACACAGTTCCACCAAGATATTTGCCCTGTTGGTCTTATCCCTGATTTTTACCAATAAATACCACCATCATGCTCCAGAAAATTAGGCACTTACTAACAAACAGGGCTGCTCCACCACTGCCCCTTCCTTCCCAATTCCTTCTGAAAAGTTTACAGCCGCCCATTGCACCATGTTAGCGGTGCAAGTAGTACCACCACATCTTCATGATGGCAATTATGCATATCCTTCCTGCTGCACCATGGCTTTTAGCTCCTCTTTGCTGCACATGGTGGGTATGTTGTGTAGGTGCTCTTCAGTTGGGTTATCAATCCTGGCACCTTTTTTGGTGAAGAAGTTCTAATTTCTGCATGACAATTCTCCAGTGTGTCTGTGGTTTCTAACATCGATAACTCCTGCATCCTTGCTGCCACACAGATCTCCATTGCCTACATCTACTGAGATAGCAGACTGAAGTATGTTGCTTGCACACTGTCCCTCAAAGAGGGACATCCCACAAATGGGCTTATCTCTAGTGATCTTGTTTTTATCCTCTTCCCCCTTCAAGTCTAGTTTAAAGCTCTCTCAGTGAGACCTGTGAACTCCTGAGCAAATATCCTTTTTTTCCCTTTGAGAAGCAGGCTCAGTGTCATGTAAACAAACCTGTGATCATCTTTTGCCCAATCTTCCCAAATTTTATAGGAACAGTTTTGTATACTAATTAACTGATTAAGAACAAAATATGTTTTATGATAATAGAAGAATGGAGTGAAGAATTTCTAATGTCTCAGCATTCATGGCTTATCAGAAAATGTGAGATTTACACCATATTTAATTTGGGGAACCAGCTCTGCTATTCATGTCTATGCATTAGGTTCTATTCATTTATCTTTGTCCTGGGTTGCAGTGTAAGATGTGCCGAAAGTATGTATTCTATCACCATCTTCATGAGCTGTTGAAACCAGGTGGGGCAGTGTTTTCCCTTGCCCCCTCCCTCTGGACTATCTTCTGTTAATGGGCCCATCAGTGCCTTGCTGCATGACTCATAGGTAACCCACTCCGGGAGTGATCTCTCCCTAATGGGCCATCAAAGACCCATTGCATGACTCATAGAATGACATCATCCCATTCTAAGATGCTCTGCCCAGGGGAAAGAGCCAAGCATTCCCACCTGCATATAATCTGGAATTTGGGACAGCACAGGGAGCCCTTATCCACTGGATTCCCATACGACAAGAGCTGCCAGACCTTTCTATGGGATCACTGCTTCAAGAAGACCACCTCATCTGGACTGCTACCACCACACTTCTCAGGTTGTATTCTGACTCTATCAGTGGTCTTTTGTATTACTGCATTTATTTTATTTTACTTTACTTTTTTTCTCTCCTATTAAATTATATTTCTGACTTGGAGTCTCTCACTGGTTTTGCTTTCAAACCAGCACAATCTTGTTCATTCAGTTCTACTTCGTTTCAATACAGAATTTTATTACCAGCTGATCTAGCTCTGATGTCAAAAATGTCATAAAAGAGAGATTGTCAAATCTAATCATCACATGTGTTCTTGGAGAGATTTATTCCTACTCTATATGTTCTAACATTCTGAACTAAAATTATAGATGATGTCTCAACATATCAGTAGTGCTAAGAATGAGCTTTTTTCTGTCACCTCTTGATGACCCCTTAGTCTATTTATTTAATCTTATAGCAGCTTAACATAGTTTTGGTTTAGGCAACATCTAGTGTAGATCAGATAAAAAAATTATAGCCTAATGCACTAAAATTTACTTTGGCAAAGATTGCGGTAAGTATGGTGAATATAGACCAGCAAAAAATAGACCAACTATATCTCATCAGACTATGCTAGATAAATATGAATATCAAGAGCTTATTACAGATATACAAAGATATTTTTAAAAGACTAAAACCAAGTCCAAATTATAAAGTGTTTTCTATTCTGAAAAGTAATTGTTCTAAAACTAGGCTGATGTATGGATTTTAATGGCATTAAATAACACCAGAAAATCAATTTTGGAGTTATTTTCATATTTTGGGGTGTAAAGAGCTTTGAAAATCATATTATTCTAGGTTATTCCCATAACAGTTATTAGTGTTTTTGCTGAAGAGCACAATAACAGAGCTCTGAGACAGCTGTTTTGCTGCAACCTTCCAGTACAAGGGTATTGTCATGTTAAAACTTTCTATGTGCTAAGCTCCAAATTGAGAGGAGCATTTTTCAACCACCAAAGTCTTTTCTATTTTTGTCCCTTTTAAGCTCTTTAACCTGCTACTGCCTTAATTCCAACCAATAAAAATAATCTTGATTGATGTAACCAACTTTAATTTGGTGAGAGGGGAGGGGAGAGAAAGGGAGCAATTTCAGGATAATCTGCAAACTCACTGTAGTAAATTGTCAGTTACTGTTGCAAGAAAATGGAGAAATATTGCGGTGTGATCTCACTTAAGGCATTTGTTCACTTTTATGTAGGAAGAACAGATTAAGGGTAATAAATGTTTTCCTAGTCAGTTAGGTTAACTGATGTACCCCCAGATATATATTTGTTTATTGACTCTAAATTATCAAGAGACAGGCTAGTTTAAAATATCGGAAAAAGGCAGAAAGCTGACCCTAATAACCATGATTTAAATAGTACCTCTCTGCAGTTGGATGGCATTTATTTTAATTTGTTCAGAGCTTTAAACCTTTAACTGCTCAAGACTCTGCAAGCTTCTGCTTAAAGTAAGCTAGTGATTTTGATTTCCTTGGAGCTGGAGACTTCTACCAGACCTTGTTTAAAAACATAATCCTATTTTGAAATTAGAACCAAATCTGAAAAGCTCTGACATGTTTTCAAAAGCTTTTTTATGTGTTCTACTTTAAACTTCAATGTTATCAGCGGGGCTGGGAGGGAGAAATAAAGAAAAAATGAAAAAGGAAGAAATCACTAAATTGCCTTTATCTTTTTGGTTTTACCAATCAGTTTTACTTTTAATATATATTGGCATATTCAAAGACAACTATATCGTATAAATATGTGTGTTAGAGTGGACATGCAAAATTCAGCTGAAAAGTAATTGCAAAGAAATTGAAAGTATAATTGCATATAGATATGGATCTTCTTTATCAGGGATTGAAACATCAGTAAAATCAATTTTCAAAGTGTTAAAATTACTCTTCATGCTAGAGAATTAACTAATTCACTCTGAATGATTTTAGAATGATAAAAAAAAGTATAATGAGTTAAAGGTATAAAGGTATCATAAAAAGGAGATGCTTATTCACAGCAAACATCATTCTTATTTTCCCTCCCCTCTCATATAATAACAATAATATTTGTGATTTCTATGAATTTTGCCTGCAGGAAATTGGGCCTGGGAGTCCCAGTCATTGAGCAGAATCTAGTAGTTGCTCCACACATGAAGCCTTTTTGACTTCCAAAGGGCTTGCCTCATTATCTTCAGTGAAAATCAGTGGAAGCACATCAGTTGAAACTTGGCTTTGTGTGATGGCAAACACCATGTAATTATAGAGTCATAGAATCGCAGAACAGCCCAGGCTGGATAGGACCCCAAAAGATCATGTGGTCCAACCTTTCATGGGAAAGGGAGCCTACCTGAGGGACTTATTTACTATCTTTCATTTCCCAGCCTAATTCTTGATGTTCTGCTTCACATGTTGATGCAGTTATGGCTCCTGCTAGCTATTATTCAAAGGATGGATAATAGCAGGATGGAAAACTACAGAAACAGGATGCAAAACAGCAAGATGCCCCAAAGAATTGAAATGTGTTTTTAATGATTAATTTAAACAGAAGAATCAAGCAAGTTTAATGGGAGATGCATGTTTTTAACATCAGGTACTTCAAATATCCATTTCAGCCATATGTATGTGGAAAAATGTAGAGGGAAAGATTTCCTTTAGAGAATCAAACCATTCAAGCTAAAGGGGAGCACAAGGCATATTTTCTTCTAACTGAAAAACCTTGTCTGGCAACTTGATGTTGCCTACCAAAGAACAATTAAAATAAAAATCTAGCAATTATGAATAATGTTTGGAAATTTAACATGGAATATTTATCTTTCAAAATACTAACAAACCTACAAAGATCAAGAGAACATGATGGAGGCACACAAATTACAGAATAACTACTGATCATAGAAGGGAAGAAGAAACTAAGAATTTAAAAATCCATATTGAAAATCAGATTTACACCATTGTAAATCTCAAGTGCAGGATTTTTCAATAGGGATCTGACCAAATAATTGGGATAGCACAAATTTGTGGAAAATTTTTTTTTTTTAAATTAAGATTTAGTTTGATAATGTGAAAAAATTACTTACTTATAGTTGTTTTAAAAAGTTGTTGTTTGAATAATTTTTATTTGCATTCATAATATTGTTTTTAAATTTAAAAAGATTCAAATAGATTTATTTTGAATGGATAACCATTCTTAAAAACATTCCACAAAATCTTTATTCTTATGAAGAGAAGCATAAATTGAAAGAAATTTATGCAAAAATTTCTTCATATTATGAGTTTTCCAAAGAATGCCAAGATGAAGACAAAAACTTTAATTCTTGGCTCTCACATATTGACAGTGCTCCCACTCACCAGTTCAGCTGGTGTATTGAAGGAATATATTTGATCTCAGGAGTTTGCTCTTCATAGAGATGGACAGTGAAATATGTGCTATGTTTAGACATGATCAGAGCAACAGTGACTTTGTTATCGACAGCTGCAAGATGTACCAGTTAAGCACGCCTGCTACCTTAAACTACATGTTGTACAAGAACTTAAACCTTCTTCTTAATTTGAGTGCTTTCCTGATGTTTCTTGATGCTATGCTGCTCTTTGAGGAAAGTAAGATATATTATTATTGTCTTCTCTTCACTCCTCCACGTCACCAGTCACTTGTAATGGTCTCTTAGATGTTATGTAGATTAATTTATTTCTCATTCAGGCTTTATCAGATCTGCCATAGACTGTTGACTGCCGGTTTGCCATTTTCTCCTACTTGTTATGGTTTTGAGAATATCCTCATATTAGGTTTTATAATTCTTTTGTTTTCCATCACATATTATATTTTATGTGGAAGTACAGGTTTGATACTAATATTCCCTTGTATAGTTACTCTGTGCTTCCCAGGTGGGTTGCGTCACTTCGGGTATGACTGTGGTTTTTGGTTTAAAGAACAGTAAGATTCAAATGCAGACAGTGGGCCTATTTCACAACCTAAGCAGAACAGAAAGTTTTTGTAAAAATACAGAACTTCAAAAGCCGTTTTTCTTCATGCACATTTTCTTCTATACATTTTCTTCATTCTTCATGTATTGTGAGGCTACCCAGATGATCTTGAGATATATTGTTAGGAATGAAGCTGTAGAAAGCCTTCTTATTTGGTTTATAAACAAATTAACTCTAGATTGAATTCTATATACTCAGTTTTTCAGCATCACAAGTTCAAATTTCTACTTAAAATTTCTATTATGATTTTTTTCCCTTGGTGAAAAAGTAGAAGAGTTGTGAACATTCATTAAAATTTTGGCTGGAAAATTCATTAGAGAGTGTTATATAGGAGGGAAATGAATGCAAAATCTAGCAATCTCCTTCTTCCTCTGATTCCTCTGGATCCTTAGTGAAGGGATCTCAAACTAATCTATTTTTGCCTCCCAATTACCATTTTTCATTTTGCTTATGCTAATGTATCTTCAGTTATTCCAACTTCCAAATGAATACTACTGTTGTATGACTACAAACTTCATATGTGATGGATTTATCCTCCTTTGGTTAGTTTGCTACTGCTCAGTGGCACACCATTGAAGAACAGAGGTTTTTAGGGTCTCAGAGAAGCTGAAGTGGCAGGGCTGTTCTGTTCAGTTACACTTTGCTATTTCTAGCACTTTTTTGGTAAATTGACTATGTCTCTTAGCTAAGCAATAATGCTAGGTTTCAACACAGGGATTGGTGACCCTTGTGATAAAAATAAAACCACCTTACTTTGAAGACATAACAACAGATTATTTCTAGTTGAACAAAATGATCTGTGAAGCTGCTGTGATGCCTGATGTCAATGTGGAACTCCAAGAGCTTAGAAGAGTCTATCTCATAACCATCATGAATATTCATCCCCTGGGATTAGTCAGGCATGCAACACAATATGTCATGAAATTACTTTTGCGAGCTAAAATGGGTATTAGTGATGAATTTGCCTCAAGAATACATATTTTCATTAAGATTTACTGCAAAAGCCATCTAAATTATCAGATTTGAAATATCAGAGTCAAACATCTTTTACATGCATAACTTGCATGTCAGTGTTCACAGACAAACACCAAGGCAAAAATCAAGGGTTTTTTTAATATATTTTCAAAGATGGGACTTTCAAGGAGTTTTTCTCTTTTCTGCTTGTCTGCTGTCTTTTATTAGATGAGATTTTTCTTCATTTTCCTGTTGTAAGTATACAAATGAATGGTTTTACTATCTTTACACAAAGTTTCCTTTTGTTGTCCTATTCCTATAGTTGGTTGTTCTCTGATTACATGCTTGAACTCTTTAGAAAATCTCCAAAGCCTTTCCCTATTTATAAACTTGCCTCCACCTAGCCTTCTTTC
Organism: Cyanoderma ruficeps; assembly: GCA_008694505.1. Classification (NCBI taxonomy): domain Eukaryota; kingdom Metazoa; phylum Chordata; class Aves; order Passeriformes; family Timaliidae; genus Cyanoderma; species Cyanoderma ruficeps. The sequence continues at coordinate 62,831 of VZDJ01000065.1, read as the reverse complement.
ATGAGCTGGAATATTTATAAATATAAATACAAATTCATTAGGGTATGCATATTTGGATGGAGAAGTGTGAAAGTAACTGTCAAAGTATGTGGAAATACAATGCATATAAGAAATCCTTTGTTAGAGGTTAGGTTTCTTTCTTTTTTACTTATAGAAATTTTTTGATGAGTTGTTAAGGAGCTAACTACTGGGTACTTATAGGTTGTCCTAGGGTGACTTTATAATGCTTGTATCCCCAGTCGTCTGTTCTGTTTATGCTGGATATTAAGTTACGCACCTTTAAGACTGGTTCTGAGAGCAAAGAGGGGGAAAAAGAAACACAGAGTGTGTTATCAGAAACTGCACTCACTTCCCCACATCCTTCACACAGGCTGTGTTTGTCTGCAGAAGGGACAGCCAACCAGCCAGAGATGTCCTTTGCTTTTAGTTGGTTTTAACTAGCTGAGGCAGAGAGAAGTTCCCTGGACTATTTTTTCTTTCATTTTTCTTGGAACTGTTTGAACTTGTTCTGGACTGAAAACCCAGAAGAGCACTGAGAGCTCACACCTGTGGCCCACTGGGGCCTGGGCCTCGGCATTTTCCAGTGCTAGAGGGACTGATAAGAGACTGAGCAACCTGAGCTACACGCCACGAAAAAGACTTTCTGAATTTGCCATTTCTTTGAACAGCGAGAGGTTTTATTGTTCCATATTATAATTTTTTATGCTTGTGGATACTTTCCTTGTTAAAATAAATAGTTTTTTACACTTTTCTCCAAGGAAATCTTTCCCAAGCCAGTTGGGGGAGGGGGCCATATCCTTGGCCTGAGAGCCCCTTGATTTCAAAACTATAATAATAATTCCAAGGGAGGGGGTTTGCATTCTTCCTTCCAAGGGAGGCCCCTGCCTTCCCTGGCAGATACCTGTTTTTCAAACTAAGACATCCTTAAAACACAATGAGACTAACCTTTTTGATATAAACCAGAATCCTTCCCAATCCCAGCACTGCTGAGGGCCTAAGTCAATCAATTAATCTAATATAAATGATAGTGTTACTACAGGAAAGAATTAGTTTGTGTTTCAATAGAGTGTATACTTTCAGATTTGTCAAGGTGTGTTTTTAAAATATCCTTTTTTTCCCTGTGGTTTGGTGTGTTTTTAGAGGTAGAAAATATATGCAGTGCAAAAGCCACCTTTTTACTTCAGAGATGTGACATTCAGGTGATGTATAGAAAATATTTCTCTTTTCTTGTAGTGTTGGAAGATAAATGGGTGATACCACAGCAAGATTCTCCTTCTGTAACAAAAATTCCTTATTCAAAAATGTATGTGCAGTTGGTTCTTCAATAGTTCTGCTGGGGAAGAAAAAAACCAACCTTTTTTACCTCTGGCATTAAGGATGACATAATACATGTTCTTGAATATATTCAGCACACAGAAGAGCTGTGAGGAAGCCGCTACCAGTAATGGACTGCACTAAGTTTGTTGAAAATGACAGTTTGTGTAGATTTCTTCACAAAAATATGCTATTTTGTTTGTAAATCACAGTACAGTAATTCTTTCAGTTTCAGAATTTGTGCTTACAGACTTGTTCAATAATTGAAAAGAATTAGAGCAAGCTATTTTACTTTCTGTTAACTTCTGCAAGACATGCAAAAGGTCAAAAACTATTAGCGGGAATACTCCTGAATATACTGTATATATCTCAAGATTTTGTTTATTTCTGAAACTAGAGAATTTTTCCTGCAGTAAATACAGAAACTAGCAACAATTATTCCTTTCATTTAAATTAATCACTATTTTCTTTATCCTGTAATACTGAAATGGTAGAATACTCTGATTTCCTATCCCATAAAAACCTTAATGTAGACCCAAAGTAATAGAAGTCCACAGAGATTGATTTTTGTCTTACAATGCAATGTAGAGATATGTAGGTTTGGTATGAGAGCTGAAGATTTGAAAGATAGGCATACAAGCTGCAGGGCAGAGATGGAATTATAAGAAATGGAAGTTAGGCTGACATCAGGAACTTTGTGGCTATATGCAAATCTCCAATAGTCTGTGAAAGATATGCAGACATGGAGCTGAGCAAAACCAGTTTCAAGGGTACCAAACAGAACAAAATAGAAGCATTCAAGCAACATAAAATGCATAAAAAAATAGGAAATTTGTGTGTGATGTGATCTTACAAACTAAAAAAGAAAGTGCAAGATGTAAGAGCCTGCTGCCGAACATTTTAAAGCAACACTAAGCAGACTTGACTTTGAGGGATAAGAAGCCATCAGCATCCCCAGCAAAGGACTTGACAAGCTGTCGACTTGAGGAACTCTTCACCTCCTCAGACAGACTGAAGCATTGCTTCCAACCCCACTCAGACCAGTGCACTTGACTTTGCAAGCAGAGGACAGGGAAGGGCAGGATTTGCTAAATTCAGATTATTAATTTAAGTATTAATTAAATAAAAGTGAAAACACTAAATGTGGATATGAAACTTTGATTCAAAATTTTAATAATTTTAATGAATAGTGATATTGTTAATTATTGTTCTCATGGTTTGACACTGACCAAACACCAGGCCGCATGAGAAAACACCCATGAAAAGCCACTTACTCACTTTTCCCTGCCACAGCTGGGCAGAGGAGAGAAAAGTTTAAATGAAGGGTTCATGAGCTGAGATAAGGACCTGGACAAAACACTGCAAGGGCACAGCCAGCTCAACTTAAAGTTAGAAAATGAGCTTATTACTACCAAAATCAGAGAAGGAAAATGAGAACAAAACGTAAGAAGTAAGAAGCAAAATACTTAAAAACACCTTTTCTTCCCCCAAACCCTCCCTCCGTCCCACTGACAGTGCAGGGAGACAGGGCATGGGAGTTTTCGTTAGTTTGTCAATTGAGTTCTTCTTCCACTGTTATGGGAGAGGAGTCCTTTTCCTGCTACACTGTAAGGTCCCTTCCCATGTGAGACAGTTCTCCATGAACTTCTCCAGCCTGGGTCCAATCTCACCAGCAGCAGTCATCCCAAAACTGCTGCAATGTGGGTCCCTTCAATGGGCAGAGACTCCTCCCAGAACTGCTGCAGCATGGGTCACTCTTCCAGGGGTGTAGTCCTCCCAGGACAGGCTGCTCCAGCCAGGAAACAAGGGCCCTCTTTCCACTGGGTCTCCCACTGAATCACAGCCTCCAGGAAGTGTGGGCACCTCTCCCACAAGCTGCAGGTGGATCTCTGCATCCCCTGTGGATCCCCATGGGCTGCAGGGGCACGGCTGCTTCATCATGATCATCACCACGGCCTGCAGAGGAATCTCAGCTCCGGCACCTGGAGCACCTCCTCCCCCTCCTTCTCTACTGACCTTGGTGTCTCCACGTTGTTTCCCTCACATGTTCTCATCTCCTCCTTTTCTCTGGCTACCAAAAAACTGTGCCCCACTTTGTTTTGCTTTTCTTCTTAAATATGCTATCACAGAGACATCATCAACATCTCTAACTGACCCATCAGGGATTGGCTCTGCTGGACATGGTGGAAGTTTCTAGCAGCTTCTCACAGAAGCCACCTCTGTGGCCCCCCAGCTATCAAAAACCAGGCCATGCAAAACCAACAAAACTGTCTATATTCACTTTGTGCAATGCTTAGACCTGCAATACTACTACCATCACTGCTAGTAATTTTATTGGACTGCTAAGATTGCAAATACACTAGCAATATGTTCTTGCCTTTATATATGGAGTATGTTTCTTTTTCACCCATAAGAAGATTCTGAATGTAGGAAAACTACACATATCTTTCCCTTTATCATCTCTGATCTTTTGCATCGGATGGTGAATGCATTCCACATAGAAAAATCCTGGTGTTAGATTTAAAACCATTGTTTTCCCTAAAATGTTCATCACATATTGTAGGTCTAATTGAACAGATGGATCACCAATGGTACTGAGCAATCTTCCTTGGTTCAGCCAAAGACAAGTATAAACGATATTCTTGGTAGCTGTCTCTCCTTTTAGTAAGACAAAATGTGGATGGACAGTTTAAATTGAGAGAGATAACAAGTGGCTCTTGAGAGCTTAGTTTATCTAATAAGAGAGAAAATTCAAATAAAGTGAGCCAGGTGCATCTACTGTAGACCTGGAAATATACAAGACTCCTTAAAAGTAGTAGGTTTCATTTTTTCAGACAGAATTATATATCAGAGGATCTTTTATGCATATATTTTTGTCAGATAGAGAGGAACACCAATGAACAAAGATACTTCCCTGGCATCTTGAGAAAGGCCTTTAATTAGCAGTCTGGCTTGCAATATCAGGTAAGCTATTGAATAGGGATGGACAAGGCATAGATGCAAATATTATCAGGTAAAATGCAACTTTATATTCCATCAGTGGCATTAAAGCTGCTGTGCTAGTGTCACATTATTTTAGAAACAGAGACATATGTAATTCATGCCCAATAAATTACACATTTGATCTAGATGCCTCTTCATTTCATTCCACATCTATTATTCCCTTTTCTTTACAATTGATGAGCCTTAAGTAGGTCAGGTTTCTGAGGAAACCAGCTGCAACACTGTACACTCCGATTTACTTAAATTAATAATCTGAACATAGCAAACCCATTAAGGCACTCTTCCATGAAGCAGTGCAGGAAAAAAAGAAAAAAAAGGAAGTTGTTAGATTGGAGAAAAGGGTATTAGAGGTCAGGTCATACAGACAGTTCTGCAGGATCTGTGAATGAGCAGACTCCTCAATGTTTTCTGTCATGGCTTTTATAATTGTGAATTGTAATACGGTCTCTGCTGCGTTTACAACCACAGATGTCTGTAGCCAGGACTCCTCCTTCAATTTATGTTGATTCGTTTTTCACCTATTTCATTATATTTATTTCTGTATTAAATATAACCTTAACGAATTGTAGTGGTCATAAAAAGATTCTAAATCATAGAAGTTTCTCAATCTACAAAAACATCACTGAAATTTAGAAGTAGTCAGCTATCTTCTTCATGGAATATCTGGAGGTGGCCTGAGAACAACTCTGATGATTGGTTACTTTCAGTGATATTTTGGTTGACTTTGCAAAGTTTCAGCTTCACCTTTACTGTTAACTTATGAATTCCATCGCTGGTCATTTTCCTAGATACATGTCGATGTCATCATAGTATGTGTCTTAAGCTTTTCCTCACTGAAAACTTTTTTCCAAGCTTTTCTCTGGTGATGGAAAATCCTACAGAAATTCTCTGTACAGTGAGTGTGTTCCATTGCTTCATTGTGTGCACTGTTATAAGCTGTCTTCATAATATCAGAACATCCTGCAGTTTAACTTACCATTTCATACTCGCATAGAAAAATGACACTTTTCTCTGTTGCTTTGAGGGAGAGTGGTAAAAGAACTACAGTTCCTTAAGACATGAATTCAAGAACTTACCAGATCTCTTCTAGGCTTAATAGTTACAATTTCTTAGCATTTTCTCACACACAGGCATTCCTGTCAAACACAGCTGTTTCTGTTCACTCTAGACACATTATGGTTTATTTACATCTTTTCTGAAACATGAGATCGAAGAGAACTACAGAAGTGTTACAAAACCTTGTGCTATGTGTCCTGCTGAGGATGTGCTATGTGTCCTGCAGAGGACAGAACCTTGTCCTTAGTGAATTATGTTTTGGTTTTTTTTTCCATACTGTTTTTCTAGTATGGTAAAATTTGAGTTTTGTCCTCATTCCCATATTGCACAGCTAGTCCATGACCCCTGTATGGAAGGCTGAGATTTTTTTTTTTTGTGGTTGAAAATCCTTGGGTTTTTAGAATAATTGAGATCAAGAAAAGAGCTTTAATATACAGTGATTATATATACATTAATTCTTTCATAAATTTTCAGCAGCACAAATTTATCTGGAAATTTGTGAGATTTCAAGGGGAGTCATCTCTTTCCATGGGGAAGGGTGGCTCAGGCTATTCCCTCCCGTATTATTAATGAAATATGATTTGGTTATTGATTCCAGTATTAGAATTGTAACACAAATTGCTCCATCTTTGGGTGGGAAACTTGAGACTAACTACTTTTTTAACATGTTTAAAATCATGAGCTATGTATTCAGAGCTATGTAAAAATAAATTATTGTTGTTGCATATTAATGTGATTGATACTGTAGTGTTAGCCTGATTAATCATTTTAATAGTTGCCATTTCCAAATGTTTAGCTATTTCCAACCCCAAATAAAACTCAGACCAACAAAGCATAAGAACTCTCTCAATTACACTCCTAAGGTTCTGTCTTTTCTTCTGTACTGCATCCACTTCTTCTAAACCCATTGGTCCAGTGTGTCCAGATCCCTCATCCACTAAATGGATCACGTTGCCGTAGAATGACATCAAGCTGGTCAAGCAGGACCTGCCTTTCCCGACCCATGCTAGCTGGGCCTGATCGCCTGGCTCTTCTGCATGTGTCTTTTGATAGCACTCAAGATGATCTGCTCCGTAACCTTCGCTGGCACCCAGATTAGGCTTTTACCCAGACCTCCATTAAAGTGTGGACATTCTCCTCAGCCTTTTTTTGTTGCTGATATATTTATAAAAACTTCTTTTTTATTTCTTTTTGCAGCAACAACCAGATTAGCTTCTAACTGGGCTTTGGCCCTGCTGGTATTCTTCCTGTATAGCTCACAAGATCCTTGTAGTCCTCCTGAGTGGCCTCTCTCTTCTCCTTCTTTCCCTGAGTTATTTCTCTGTTCAGCCAGGCTGGTCTTCTTCCCTGACAGCTCATCTTTCAGCAAGCTGGGAAAGTCTTTTAGATTTCCTTTTTGAAGCATGTCCAGCTTTCCTGGACTCCTTTGTCCATCTGGATTGCCTCTTGACTGATCAGTCAAGAGATTTTTCCAAATAAGTTTTTATTACATGATTCTACTATTTCCTGTTTTTCTGTGTTAATGTAAAATTAAATTGAGTTGCAATTGGCCAGACTGTATACACTGGTCTTCTTGTTAGGCACCTCTCCATCTGCATCACTTTATGGGGATGCCACTCTTCCTACAAAGCAAATATAACATCCCCCTGCTCCTAATCAAGACAAATCTGCAAGATGGTAGAGCTGCCTGGGACAACACAGAGGCCTAAGGAAACAGCTCTGCAGAATTGCAAAGGCTCAGAAATTATCAAGCACTAGTGTCCAAGAGAGCCTACATTCTAGCATATGTTCTTTGAAGTTCTGTAAGCATTTCTTTTCTTTTTTTTTTTAATGTATGAGCTAGCCTTTAGCAGAAACAGGATGGATTTTGAGCTACAAAAAAGTTGGAGTGTTTTAATGTGAATTTTGTTTTCTGCTTTTCATACAGATCAGTGCATCACACTAGGAATCAAAACATCCCAAATCAAACCTTGACTCAGTTTCCAGAGAAACACCAATACTCTATTACAGATGAAAGGAAACTTCATGTTTGTTTATGAAAAATTTTTATTCTCAACAGAAAAAGAACAACTGGGAGGTTAAGAAGTTTAACACTTTTTTAAAAACAAAATTAACAAGCTGCTAGCTTTAGTTAACCATCACAAAACATTAAAATCTCTACCAAATTCAGAGTGCAGAACATCTGCAATTAGAGGTCTTTTTTTATTTTTTAATTGAGGCAAGCTAAAAATATGCCTTGTAAAGGGGATTAACAGAAGGAGTCTTAAGCGTGAAGAACAAATTTCCCTTTCCATCAGTGGCCTAAAATAGTCTGTCATAATTTAAATAATTTCTCTAAAAAAGGATACAGAGAGACAAAGAAAGAGAGAAATCACATTGTTTGACTTTGCTTTCCTTGTGTCTCTAAGGACCCAGATCTAGCTTAGGTTACTAGAGAAATTAATTAGGCAATCTTAACATGTTCCCCAATGGACAATAACTCTCCTGTACTATTTAGCAAATACTTAGTACAAAGGAAGGCAGGCATCAATGATTTTGGAAGCTGAATCACTTTTCAAAATTCCCAGAAGTCTTAACCTCAAAACTGGCCTTATTGCTTGTTCTAAAGAGTAAACTTCTCATCCTTCCACAACCTGATAATTTTGAATAATCACAGTTGAAAATTATTTTTTGACATATTCTTTTTGGAGTCAGAGCTCACTTAAAGTGCATTTCTGCCTTCTAGGAGGGTGTGATCTTTTGTACTGAGGTCTAACAGGTGCATTTCAGATTTTGTGTACAGTCCCTAAACACTGTACCTGAGCTGTGTAGCGACAAAAGGTTCATGTCTCTGCAAGGACTGTGGGAAATACATTGGCAAAAACTTATAAGCCATTTAAGTGCAGGATATGCTGTAAAGCTCATAAAAGAAATGCAGTATCAACCTGGTTTCTGGGTTAGAGAATTTTCAGCAGTGAATCTGAATTTATGTGAACTAAATTCCTAATTTCTTTGAGGCTCATCTCTCATGAACTATCATGCAGAATTACACTACAAATGCAGCAGGCTGAAGGGAGATGGAAAATATAAGGATGGGGTCTGTTTTTAAAAATTATTCTGTATTTATTGCATTGTCAAAGAAGGAAGGATCATGAAAATAATTCTGAGATTTCAACTAATTTATCCTAAATTTTCTCACATGTAGACTGGCTGGGTCAAAACCCAGCATAACGTAGCAACTAATTTCTACCTAACAACAATTGCTCTAGAGCAAGTATGTTTTGAAAGAAGTTTCCAAAAGAAATGACATTTTTTCATGCTAAAATCTTAATATTAAAACTTCTGCATTGAAAAAGTATATATTTTTGTAGAGAAAAAATCCAAGTAATCGCCAATGTCTGTATTTTTTTTCATGATACATACACTGGAAAAGATTTTACATTTTATTTTTCATCAGTGAAAAGTAAAATACAGACAAAACTAGGTTCTTACAAATTTCTAACTTTGCAGAAGAAAATTTGGAAAATTTTTTCCAGGTATACAGATTTTGTGAGTACTAGAGAAAGAATAACGAAGAAGGAGTATACGGTTAATTGGATGCATCACCTGTTACGACCATGAAGTGATGCCTGTGCATAGCCATCATAACATTGACATATAAACAATGTTGCTAAAACAGCTAACGTGCTTATAAAGTGATCGGCACATGTTTGGATTTTTATGCTTCTGGATCACATATTAATCACTGTTATGTTAAGACAATGCTTAAACAGAGCTTTTTATGAAAGCTTATAAATCTGCAGCAAGAACATTTAACATGAAAGAGATATTAATTTAGTTTCTATTTTCCGCAGACTGCAACAATCCCTTCCAGTTATGCTTCTATGAATAGTTGTATGTCTATATCAAAGATAAGTTTTTTTCATCCTTTTTTTCTTGCTTGCATCCTGGAGTTAACATGTAGAAATTACAGCAATCAATTAATAACTCGTATTTAAGCTCTTATTGGGCCAAGCCTTGCTCTGCTTGTGGGCTTCTGTTTTATCATTGCTGGTCTTGTGCCTAAAATCACTGCGTTAGTGTGTGGCCTTGATCTGCTTCTCTGCTCAATCCTTTAACTTAAATAAGAATTATACTGCATATAGTCTTTGACAGTTTGTGACACATTGGCTATTATCTGTGTGACATACTTGTAGTGCTTATGTGCTGTTGATGGTATTACTGAAGTTATAATTAGTTATAAATTTTTGATTCATGACAGATGGTTGACTTTTGAGGTCCTTGTTAACATGAATTGGATAAACTCTGACAGGTTTTAGCAGTGTTAGTATCCTGGCTTTGCAGATAGGAAAGCTGAACCTAAATAACATAATTGACTGTTCCCAGATTATATCCTAAATTAATGATCAAGGCAGACTTCTTACCCTCTAGAATTCTAGTTCAGTTTCGACCTTCAATGTCAACTATCATATAATGACCAAATACACGTGGTTCATGTCTTCCTAGCCAGATGATCATCTTAGTAAACAATAATATCTAGAGGGGACAGAGTACTTATGACTAATTAATTAGTCACTTAGTGACATGATGTCAAAAGCAATTTTGTAAAGAAAAGTAACACAAAGACATGACTAATTATGTAAGTGGTACGACTGTGTGGATATGCGTGGACATTTAAATATATTCAGACAATATATTTATTGAGAAAGGATGTTACTACTGTATTGTTATGAATATTGCTATCCAGTAACAATTTCCCATTTCTGTCATTTGAAGTTGAATTCTTGCAGTGCATTTTCTGGAAAAAAAAAAAATCTGTCAAAAGAGAAATAAATAGCAAATTTCAGGTTCTGATCAAAATAGAACAGAGAAACTCTTGGCAATTTTTTTTTAAGTACATACACTAGGATGTACTAGTGTCCTCCCCATACCATTACTTCTGGTGTAACTGTACATAATTCAGTGAAAATTCTAAGTGAATTGAGATACCATGGGCTGAAATTCTCTAACTAGCGTTTTTGAATGAATTTGGAAGTGTGAGATACAGACTCTTAAGTGCATAAGTTAGCAAAATTTCCTCCTAATTTTGCAAGTTTCTACCCTTTCATCAGTGAGGTTCCTCCGTACTCACTCATTGTGGCTGTCCTCAGAAGTCTTGTCAGTCTTCTTCACCCTTCTTCTTCATACCCTTGCTTAAACATTCTTGATCTGGAAATAAGACAGTACTGTACCGAAAGAGCTCCAGTTTTCAGATCATTTTTGAGAAACACTAAAGGATCTCTTCAAGTTTGGAGTTGGTACAAAATAGCACTTTCATATAAAAGCAGGGCCAGAGACAGGCAGTGCATCAAATTTCTTGGGGAGGAGATTGCATTTTCATGTGGCATAGTGAGATTTTTGAGTCTAGCTTAACTAGGTAAACTTTTGTTCTACCAAGACTGTGGAAGAAGAGAAGTAGAAAGCTGTTGAGCCAGGAAGGTGGAATTTTTTGGCCAATGATTTCCCACAGAAAAAGGAGTTGGCTTCTGGTTGCTTTTCTACAAAGTCATTATGCATGTATTCAACAACTCTTTCATCTAAAATGCATAAAGATGCTATCTACATTTGCATTTCTATAATGTGTTTATTAAGTTGTACAGGTGGGACTTATCTACCAAGGGATAGGAAGTCAGGAAAGCCTCAGTCTTCATCTTCTGCTTTTCCTTATGAGACTGAAGTCATTGGTTATCCCAGGACTTTTGGAGAAGACTCTTCTGTGCTGGAAACACCAATGGTGTTAATTTTTTAGAAATACACTGGTTTAAGGCCTCTCACAAACTGAAATGCCATGGTCTGGTCCAAATCCTCTCATCAAAGAGATGGTCCAGCTATGGTATGCAAACACTGTGTCTGCGTTTTAGCAATATAATGCATATTGCATTAACAACTGTTTAGAAGGCACTTTGGGTTTTCTCTTTAAGAGTGACTGACTGATAACAAGAGTGAAAATCAGTGGAGGTGCATAAACTTCAGTGTTAAAACTGAACTTTAAACATATAATTGACAACATTTAATTGTGTTCTAACTCTTAAATAATTCCATGAACTTGGTCTGATTAATTTTAAAATTACACTTCTGTTTCATTTAGCAGCTGCTTGCTAACCTGGGCCTGAGTACACCTTTACATGAGATTATAGATGAATACTTCTCAGCCTCGTATTTTGTGAAAAGTTGTGTTTTCTGAAAAAAATACCATGAAACGGTCATAATTTGCTTTTCACTGTCTGCAGTAGATGACTGTCTGTACCCTGGCAGATATATTCTCTCTTTCTACATACAGTACATCGATTGGAAACTCAGAAAGTTACAGAGGTGTCTCCAAATGACACAGCTTCTCTGTTGCTAATACAAAATAGGATCCTTGGGTCTCATACAGCAATTGATGGCCAGTCACAATATTATTGAGAATTTTCAATCCCATTGTAGCAATGGGGAACAAAGAGACACGGACTCCTTTATGCATATGAAGATCACTTTATTGTAGAAATCACATCACTTTTATACCTTTGATCTCAAGCAAACAAAACCAAAACTTAACAAAAGGGCACCCACTGACTGGCTCAGCTGCAGTCTGCTGTCTACAAGTCAAAACTATCTCTCACCCCTCAACCAACTTCCAACCATCCAGCCTGCAGCTGTGCCTTCCCAACAGGGACTTCTGGTGATCATAAGCCTTAAAAACTTTAACAGTTATAACCCCATATCCCACATCTAATTATGTTAAATACTGCTGTAATTGCCACCTTTCTCCTGCTCATTTCTGACAGACTGTTTCAAAAATTTTTACACAAAAGTTTACTGTCTGCCTTGTTTACAAGGTGTCAAGCTCAGCTATCATATATTAGTTGAGAAAATGTTGCTAGTCCCCATTGACATGGTATTTAAAATAAACCAAGATAAAGGTCCCTGTATTATAAGGGAAGAGACTTGTAATCCAATCCTGTAGGAAGAAAAAAGAAAAAAGTTGTCACATGCAACATTATTGGTGTCTGAATTTCTTTCAGAAGTATTAGGAAGATCCTGGTGAAATATAAGGAAAGGTGTTGTAGCCAAATCAAAGGTAGCCTGATAGTGAGCTGCTAAGGTATGTTAACAGAGAAGACATTTCAGGAAGTTCACTGCAGAATGCCACACTGGAAATGCTACAAGCCTGAGTTTACCTAGTAGGACAACAGAAGTCTCTTTTTGTCTCGCTGTGCACAGAACATATCTATATAGTGCTAAGCAGGGCTTATGGCAAGAACCTGTGTTTAAGCCATATAAAGTCATTTTCAAAAGCTAAGAATGCATTGGAGAGCATAACTCTAAAACAATGTCTGTGCAGTGAATACTGTCAATACAAGGGCTATTTTTTAATGCTATATAAAATGTTTCAACCTTCAAAAAGTCCTGAAAATGTTTAGTGCATTTTCCCAGGTGGATGGATAGGTGCATGGTGAGGCAGACTGCAGACAAAGTGACATCTGCAATACCGTTCAAGTAAAAGTTTTTTGATCTAGTGAAAGGTGATCCCGCTCATGACAGGTGGGGCTGGCCTAGATGATCTTTAAAGATCCCTTCTAATCAAAACCATGATATGTTTTTGTGATTTTCCTCTGGTGCAAAACCCACTTCACTATGAATGGCACTACGTTGTCTCATGTAAGCATATTCATGCAATTTTTTCCTCAGGGAATTATTTAAACAGTTTTTTCTCAAGTTTAACTCTCATTAGTTTCATCTCAATTTATGGATTCCAAATGCTTCTCTAGCCTTGAGTGGTGCCAGCTTCATCTGGAAAAAATAAAAAGAAATTAAAGACTTACAGATTTACTACCCCTTAAGGAATTTAATATTTAATGACAAGCAGTTTGTTTTGATGTTGACTGGATGCTATGTATGCCATGGAGTCAGGATGAAAATAAAACCTTTAAGCACATCAAAGATTAAAGACAAAATTAATAAAATTATAAGCTTCATTATTATGCATCTCATGATGTTCAGCTTTAGTTAGCTGTTCTGTTAGCTGCCATGTGTCTGACACAGATACTTTTTTGTGGATGTATTGTCCATCTTTTCAGAACACATGCTTAAGAGAAACATAGTATCACTGTCTTTGTTCCAGAGTAATCTGCTATGCAGAGTCATAATGTTATTTGATGCCCACGATATCACAGACCAGAAGGTCACCTTAAGAATGGTCAAAGTTCGGTTCTTAAATACAATGATAATAGATATTAATTCAGCCTCCAAACTGTACGTTAATTTTGAAGAATTTGGTGAAACAGTAAGATCAGGAAGCCGTTCTTTACCTAATGGCTGAAGATTTCTATGAAGGAGGTACCACTGTCTTCTTGTCCTTTTACTACATTTAAACCCTTTCTGGACTGTAAAGAAAGGGGTGGGGTTGTGTAGGAAGAACTGCATGGAGGAAATAAGTAATTAAGAATCATGGCAGAACTTCAGTAGAACTGAAATTCAGATGTTATGATTCTGCTTTCAATGCTCTCCATTTCTGACAGGCCTCTTCTCTATTCACAGTGCATTCAACACAGGATACCCTATTTCAAGATAATTTTATGCAATTATTCAAGGTATTGGGGAAATCACAGTAGTTTTCTGCTTCTTTTAAAGAGAAAGAATTGGAAAAATACTGTAAAAATTCAAAGATTTTAATCTTAAAAAATTTAATCTTTTCCATTTTCAAGATCTGATATTCGTTTCACTTAAAGCAATATCAAAAGTAGTTACAATTCTACTTTCTGATTTGCAACTGAAAAAGTACTTTATCGCCATTACACAGCATATATAGGTGAGCAGCGATACAAACGACAAAAGCTGTGTAATCAGACAGTGCAGTGAAAATTACATCCTTGATATTAGCCCATTTTATAAGTGAAATTTTTACCACAAAAGTGAAGAGAGATTTGCTTGACTAGCAAGAAACTATTCAGGGAATATTTAGAGCATTCAGCCAAAGGCCCAATCCTCCAGGACTGATTTAGAAAAGCATTGTGAAGTGAGCAGTCTGTTGACTGCGGGGAAGATGACATGTTAAAATGAAGTGGGTGTTTTGCTGCATCAAGCACATAGTGCATAAAATGCAGTCTGCAAGACGCTGTTGAGAAATAGGTCAAGCAGTTTGGGATCAGGACCTTTGTGTTTACAGTCCTAATGGTAGATACTTTAAATTCAATTCCTATCCTCCCTGTCATATTATCATCTGAAAACTGTTCATGTATCACTATTTTCTGATGTGGCAGAGCCATAGCTTAACCATGTGAACAACAGTCTTTTATTTCTCTTTTATAATGGCTGCAGTTTTGAATAACAGAACACTTAAATTGGCTTAGATTGCCGCATTGGTTTAGCTGTTGTTACAATATTGTCTTAGATTTCACTGTAATTTTGAAATTACATCTCCTTGTCCTTGTGGAAGTGTGCATTGGTTTCTCCAATCTTTTCTCGGATAATTTTGTTTAGATACATTCAAAGGCATGAAGCTTCTAGTGACTAAATGATGACATTGTTAAAATAATACAGTAAAACAAATATTCAGAAGAGGAGATACCTGCGTTAGAGAAACTTTTTCTGAAAAATGTTTATTTTTTACAAAATTCAGGGATGTGAACCATTGCCTAATAAACAGATGTAATAATTTTTTTGTCAGTAATAGGAATGCATGCTATATGTTTAATCACTGGGGACATAATGCAATACCTGTGGTCAGTTTAGTAGTGTAATTTTTTTGCATCCCCTACCTCTGCTTTATGAACCTAGGCATAGCTGAGTATTTTGTATTGATATTGGTGCAGCATGAGCTCCATTACATCTTTTCACAATAGACAAGCAAGGCTGTTGGTAATATTTGATGTAACATTTATGGTGAAGTGTTGCCCTTGTGCATGTGTAGAAGAAAACTTAATGTATATTGCTCTTGAAGAAAGATGCATTTAAAAGTAATTTTAAGAAATGCATTTGTTTTCTTTTCACAGAAAGGGGCATGATTATGCTTAATGGCTCAATTAGGCAGAAGTCATGGGTCAAGGTGACTGTTGGAAAGGCAATCTGTTTATTACTTCCTTTCTAGCCCATTTTACTTATTCAATTTCTTGTAATCTGTCAGAATCACATTATTTTTGCTTGTTGAACTTTAATGTTGGAGGCTGGGACCACAGTCAGTACAAAATGGAAGGGCTCCTTGAGGAATGGAAGCACAGCATTTTTCTCTGTTTTTCAATGCAAGGCTTGGAGAGGAGTTGGGTCAATCTGATGCAACTTATTAGCATCTTATTAATGAAATGCCCAAAAATGTGTAATAAAGCATATTTCTTAGACTTAATGTTTAAATTAAAGGCCACTCTTCTTAAATTGCCCCAGAATTTGTGTTATTCCTGCAGGTTAGTGTGGGCTTTTGTCCTGACTGAGAAGAACTATGTTGTGCCTGTGGGGTTTTTTTTCTGTACTGCAGTATTTTACCTAAGGATTAAAGGTCAGTATTTAAGACCATGATTTATCTTTTTCCAGAGAACAGATTGTTTCTGCAGCTTAATTTATCTTATATTTGAAATCTGAGTATTTCATGCAAGGTGTAAAGGTCACTTTGAGAAAATGCATTATTTTAGTAAGGGATGCACAGAAGTCATATAACATTTACATAGTTGAGATTTATAGTGTTACTTAATATCATTTAGGTGGATCCATAAGAAGAATATGTAGCTCTGTATCTAACTTTGTAGTCTTGACAGAAAAAGCAGAAATATCTTATTTTCACATAATAATTAATTTCAAGGATGGAAAACAATGAGCCATATTTAATAAAACTTGTTTTCCAATAAGCAAATAAAAGTAGTCATGTAATTTCATGATTTTTTCTTTCTAATCTGTCAGTTATTGCACCAGTTTCCCAGCCTTCCTACACACCCTGGCCTTGGAATTCCATATTGGTTAACCAGTCCATTTCTGAGGAGCCACATTCCAGACTGTGGTACAGGTATTATTTTGTAGCGTTTTTTAAAGACTATGACTTTGCTCCATACCTTTAAGTTTTAAATTGCTTAGATATGATCCCAGTAGTATGATCCAGATATTGATAGGCAAAAAAGGACAGAATCTTTTTGACTTCAGAGAACTAAATCTCAGTCAAAGGACACCACATCTTAATGATGGCCCAAAACTAGGCTCTTTGGGAAATCTGAGATGATAAGTGATTCAGGATTATCACAGTGGTCCTTGACCTCCTGACCCTCCCTACACTTTCATAGATTTTAGAAAAGCTTTTCTTACATATTCTTATACAATACAAACAAAAGAAAGCATGATCTTGCTCCCACTACCATATCCTTTATCACCTTCCCAAATGCATTTTTTCTCTATTTGTATTAATGCGCACTTAGAGCTATTTCATGAATTAGCAGCAGAGGGCAATAAGTATTTGTAAATATGCATTTTGAGATTATTTTTATCCCACTGAAAATTTCTTGAAAATCTCACCCCTAATGTCTTGCAACAGATTCCTAATTACACAGAATAATATCACTATTGTATCACTTAACTAAAAAAATGAAAGTCAAAGAGGCCATTTAAGGTCAGCCTTCAGTACTATAACCACTTACGTTCTCTGATTATGATGTTTGTCTACTTTGGAAGCATGCTTGCTTTCCAGGAAAAAAATGGAAATGGAAAAAAAACATAAATGGAAAACCTAAGCATTGTTGTTTTCAATAACTTTTATTTGCATTTTACACAGATGAACAATAAATACTTTTAGTGCTCTATGAGTATACTGGAATTTCAAGCCCCACAGATCCAGCTGCATTCTGTAGGTCTTTTTCCACCACCATTGCCACCTCCTGCTACATCAGACAACCAGAAGCTTCTCCAGAACTGGACATATTGCAGTGCCTTTTGGAGGGGGCTCAGCCTGGCTCTGCTTCCTTAGGTGTAGACACCTTGCTGATGGAAGACTGGATTAATCTCTTCCCTGATACTGGGCTTCTGTCCCCATTCTGAGCTTACCTAAAAGCAGGAGCTGCAAGGGCATATGTTCTTCTTCCATCTGGGCTGTACCTGAGACCATTAAGGTCTCATGATGTACATATATGATGTAGAATAGCTTTCGTCCACGTGAAAACAGCATTAGAGCATCTGTTAAAACATTAATACCTTGTATATTTAAAATATTTATAATGTTGGGTATTTCAAATTTTCTTTTCCCCCAGGCTGCTTTGTAGGTCAAACTTGTACTGAGGAGTGTGGTTAATAATGTTTAGGCCAAGTTAAGTACTCTAGAATTACACTACAATTAGTATTTTAACAATTTTGCTAATAACAACTGCTGAGATGCTTTATGCAGCACAACACATCTCCATACACACCCCCAAAAATGTGCTGGGCTATGAAGAAAGAAAAATTGCTAAAATCTGTTTGAGAGTTTCATATATGCATAGATTATGATGGATTGTTGAAAGGAAGAATTTCCAGGGGCCCTTCAGGTAAGAGAAAGTAGCTGAAGATGCCTCAGTGTGCAATTGCTTTCCTCAAAGCCACTACACTTGCAGAAAATTTCTCTTCAAGGATGCATCTAATACTCCCATAAATTCTATTATGTTGATAGGACTCATTTATCCTGACACTAGTGTACATCTGTGCTATGAAACTATGAAAATCCAAGGTTTTTTAATGGTCAAGGGTAAGAAAAGGCAGAAGGTATTTCATTTGACACTAGGAATTGCACTTCTTCCATTTTTTGAAACTTGTTGTATGTTTAATATGTGAACTTCTCCAGAGGTTAATTTTTCTTCAGGAATTTGTTCAAAACCCATATAAAATATGTTCAATTTGGCAATTATTAATCACAAAAAGAATCAGCTATTCATTGAGGATTCTTTTCAACCCCGTAAGACCACTCGAACAGTTTTGTGGACGAGCACGATCCCAGCAAAACTAGCAGCCTACTGAATTTTATTTATTGTCCATTTAACTTCTTTGATTAATTATTAAATGTGGGACTTTTTTAATATATTAGAGGTGAGTGATTTTGGCCACGTTGAGAATTTGTAGGAAATTTGTGATAAGGTTTAAGCTATCATGCAGAATTTTAATAATGTGAATTTAGATGTACTTGGGTACAATAAAAACAATTTCAACCTGATATTTAATACATCAATTACTCACTTTTGAAAAAAATCCATTCTTTTTAATTGCCAGACAACTTTGCCAGACAACTTTGAAATAAAAGCGATTACTCTGAAATGATAGGCTAAGAAGGGGAGGGTTTTGAAATGACCTAGAGTAGACAGCAAAGCAATACTGAAGATATAATGAAATCAAAGATATTGAAATATTTTAATTTTTTATCCAATAATATTTGCAGTGTTTGATCTCCTTTCTTACAAAACCTCACTTCCTTCCAAACTCCCTCTTCAAGTTATCGTCCTTGTAAAAAGTCATCCAGTTCTAGTACTTTTTCCTGCTTTCAAAGAATTTAAGGCCTGGCCCTCAAATAAGATAAAAGTTCAAAGTCAGATTTCCCAAAGCAGTTGCCTGTTTATCAATGGTAAAATTGTGTTCAAGCAAGAATAGATGTTACGAAGTATGGAATTACATAACTAAATTGTCTAAGCAAAAATATGATAACTTTTGCCTCTGTTTACTTTCTTGAGAATATATTCTGTATAGTTACTAGTTTATGTTGACTTGGGGAATTTGACTACCAGGTTCTTTGACTACCAGATATTTCATAAGCTTCCTGCATTTCTTCTGAGATCCTTTAAAATCCTCTCAGCTTTGCATCCCTGCAATTTTTATGACACATAGATTTTATGTTGGAATCCTGTAGAAAAGTCACTTCATAACAATACACCCATTTTTCAGAACAAAAGAATACACTTAGTTTTTCTGTTGTTTTTAAATAGCCCCAAGGACTATCAAGGACTGTGCTTGTACAAAGAATAGTCCTGTCAGAACAGTGGAACCAGTGTGAAAAAACAAGAACATCTTCTATTTACCACTGAATCATACTGGGTCGCTTTAAGACATCGGTTTGCTATTTTGCATTTGCAAATGTGTGCAATCTATGAAGTGGTCTCCACACTGATATGTATATACCCATATATAAGTATTTATAGGTATATTCGGTCATATACCCATCCCTAGGAATAGTTTCACAAGATGTACTTTTTTTTAGAATCACAGAATTATTAGGATTAGAAGGGACATCTGGAGATTTTCTAGTCCAGCCCCCCTGCCAAGGCAGGGTCACCTAGAGCAGGTTACACAGGAATGCGTCCAGGTGGGTTTTAAATGTCTCCGAGAGGGAGATTCCACAGCGTCCCTGGGCAGCCTGTGCCAGTGCTCTGCCAGCCTCAATGTAAAGAAGCTCTTCCTCATCTTGAGGTGAAACTTCTTGAGTTTAAGTTTATGGCCATTACTCCTTGTCCTGTCTCTGGGCACCACTGAAAAGAATCAAGCACCATCCTCTTGGCACCCACCTTTGAGATATTCATGTGCATTAATGAGATCCTCTCTCAGTCTTCTCTTCTCTAGACTAAACAGGGTCACCTCCCACAGTCTCTCCTCATAAGAGAAATGCTCCAAAACCCTCATCA
This sequence comes from Cyanoderma ruficeps, assembly GCA_008694505.1. Lineage (NCBI taxonomy): Eukaryota > Metazoa > Chordata > Aves > Passeriformes > Timaliidae > Cyanoderma > Cyanoderma ruficeps. The sequence goes on along the minus strand of VZDJ01000065.1, from coordinate 42,852 downwards.
TCTTTGTGACACTCTGCTGGACCGCCTCCAGTAGCTCCTCTTTCTTGTATAGAGAAACCCAGAACTCAACACAACATCTGGGATGTTGTCTCACTAGGGCTGAGTAGAGGGGAAAGATCCCTTGACCTGCTGGGCGCAATTGTGGAGGTCCAGTGGCCTGGCCTGGCTGGTGAGCTAACCATGGCCAGAATGAACCCAAGGCCATGGAAAGCAACGTCTGGGGATACTGTTTCTAGTTATGGAGAGTTAAAGATAGTTTGAAAGGGATCACGGAAGTTATTATGTTTATATGGGTTTCCTTGCTAGTTCTGATTGGTTAGATTGTTTCTAGAATGTTCCATGGTTCGTGTATATAATGTTCCATGGTTCGTGTATATAAGTTGGGCTCACCCCTCATTTGAGGTCTTATTGGGCTGTATTTGGGGGCGTTCCTTTTATTGTGACAGAAGACAAAACAACCCTTGGATTTTCCACCTAAGACCCGTCACCCGCTTTTTCTTCCGCACTGACCAGTTGCAATTATTACTTGCCTGACCTCGCGGGCATGGACAGAGTGTGGAACAATGTGACACACAGTCTTCCTGATGTACTCCAGGATACCATTGGCCCTCCTGGCCACAAGGGCACTGCTGGCTCATGGTCAGCTTCTCAACAGAGCTGAGCTGCTCTCTAGCAGGTCATCCTCCAACCTGTACTGGTAATTGGGGTTATTTCCCCACAGGTGCAGGACCCTACACTTGCCCTTGTCAGAGAAACCTCATTAGGTTTCTCTCCACCCAACATTCCAGCCTATCAAGATCCCACTGAATGGCAGCATAGCCTTCAGATGTATCAACCATGCCCACCAGTATCCTATCATCAGCAAATTCCTTAGGGTATGCTCTATCCTTTTATTCAACTCATTGATAAAAAAGTTGAGTAAGGCTGGATCCAGTATTGATCCCTGGGGAATGCCACTGACTACTGGCCTCCAACTGGAATCTGCTCCACTGATCATGACCTTCTGAACTCTGCCACTGCTTGATCCACCTCACTGTCCATTCATCTAACCCACATCTCTTGAGCTTTCCTACAAAGATGTTACAGGAGAGTGTCAGAAACCTTGCTGAAATCGAGATATACAGCATCCGCCATTCTCCATTCATCAACCCATCCTCCCGTGTCTTCACAGAAAGTTATCAGATTGGTCATGCATGACTTCCTCCTGGTGAATCCATGGTGACTACTCCTGATGTCCTGCTTTTCTTCTACATGCTTGTTGATGACCTCCAGAATGATCTTTCCAGGGATGGAGGTGAGGCTGACTGGCTGGTAGTTTCCCAGGTCCCCCTTCTTGCCCTTTTTGAAGATAAGAGTACCACTGGTCTTCTTTCAATCATCAGACACCTCTCCCATTCTCCATGATTTTTCAAAGATGATGGAGAGTGCACACATTTGCCAGTTGCCTCAGCACCCATGGGTGCAGCCCATCAGGGCACATGGATTATGGGTGTTTAAACTGCCTAGCCAATTGCTAACCCAACTCTTTGACAAACTGGAAGTCTTCCTTTCTACAGCCGCCTCTTACATCCAAGGTTTGGGACTCCTGAGGGCCAACCTCAGCAGTAAAGACTGAGACAAAGAAGGCATTCATTGATTCTACCTTCTCAGTGTCTTCCTTTAACAGGACACCCATCTGATTCATCAATGGCCCCACATTTTTCCTATCCCTCCTTTTGCTGCTGAACTATTTGGAGAAGCCCTTCTTGTCCTAGATGTCCTTTGCCAGATTCAATTCCAAGTGAGCCTTGGAATTTCTCACTGCATGCCTGCATGCCCTGACAATGTTCCTTTAGTTGTCCCAAGTGGCCTGTCCCTTTTTCCATATCCCATACATTTCTTTCTTGCATTTGAGATTTACTAGGAGCTCCCTCCATCCATGAAGGTTTCCTGCCAACTCAAAACATCAAGAATCCCCAGTAGGCAGTGTATTTCTTGTGGCCATCTATCACACCAGCAGTGTCCCTCAGTGGCCTGTAACAGAGAGTCACTCATGATCATTCAGTGTTTCTTTTTACAGTAACCACCATGCACTGCTAGTGCAGGTTTTCCTTGGTGGTCTTGCTCATAGACATCTAAAGCTTTTAAAGCATTGTATCTGGTTTTGGTCTGGATGTTGGTGGGTGAAGGTTGAACTGGAGCCCTGCATTTTGGGTCATCAGGGTCCAAGGCATCTCACACTCAGCGGTATCCGTTGTATACAATGGTAACCATTGTATATGGTTCTTAAGCCACATGTCTATCTCCATTTCAGCCCCTCTAACACTGCACAGCCTATTAACTGTCTCCTGTAATTCGACCATGTGCTGCAGCAGGTCATCAACCTGTGTATGCTGTGCAGGTATACTGCTTTTTCTTCAGGAGGAGTAACTGGGCATCTATTGCAAGCTACCCCCTTGGATATCTTCTTCCTTACCAGTTCTATCTGAGTGGAAGCATCAGACTTCTGAGGGGCTGTCTCAGTAGACACAGTGGTTTTGGGTCTATGTCGAGTGTCCACCATTATGGCAGAGACCTAGAGCCCTAAGCACTTACCTGAGGTGTGGACCTACCTGCAGATAACAGCATCCTCCCTGCATGCCCTGCCTGGGCAAATTGCCAGTCATGTGCTTCTGATATGTCATATGCTGTTTTGTCGCGGTGCGGGCTTCGCTGACCAGCCCTGACCAGGTGACAAATCTTGGGGTTCTTGCAACTGGTCTCCTAGCAGCTCACAGCTATAGCGTGTGGAAAAAGAGACGGGACTCTCCAAGGCTTAAACGGCAACTGGGTTTATTGAGGGAAAACAGGATTCCTCACACCCCAGGACCAGTACCTCAGAGAGACCTCGATCCAGGGATGCAGGGGGATTTTATGCAAGGAGATCATGGGGAGGGTACAGAACACAGGGCCAATGGGAATACAACAGGATGTGGTTTGGTGTCTGACAATCATTACAGAAACCAATGAAACCGGAGTGGGAGGGGAGGACTCGGATACCATCCAACCACAGTACAGCTCCTGGGGACTCTTCTGGAAAAAGGGGATAGGGCCAGGGGTAACAGACAGGGAGGGGGTGTTACACAACTTAGGAGTGACAGTTTGGAAGAGCGGGAAAAGGGAACCAATCAGGAGCTGTAACTGTGCAGAGACGGGGGGGGGTGCAACATGTATCAATTTAGACTAAAAATAACTGGGGAAGAAGGGTACACAACATGGACGATAACCTACAAAGTACAGAAAAACAACAAGGGAGCCATCTTGAGCCATAATACAGGACAGTAACCTAAACCTCAAAAACTCATAAACCCAACTTGAAAACTCATAAACTTAATCCAACAACTCCACACTGTTTGTCCATTCTGTTCACTGGGATGTTAAATGTTTGTGACCTTTTGTTGCTCCCAGCTTTTCCAGTCCCACTAATGACACTCTGTAAGAGCTCCTCCTCCTTGCTAATGTTGTGCTAGGGAAGCAGAACAGACAGAGTTTTAAATCATCTTGATGTGGCATTTGACTTTGTTAAATGTCTTTAGTGCTGAATGGAAAATAAAATATTCACTTAGGGAATTATTGTGGAACTGCTATGGCATTTTAAATTCAGAACTTCACCAATTTCCGAGTAGTCTCCCCTCATGAAAAGCACCATGTTCTTCCAGAGGGAAGTCCAAACTCACTTCTGCTTCTGAGAAAATGCCAACTGTACTTGACGAAATACAGTCATTTGCTTCTGACGCTTTCCGTATTTTTTGTCAACGTTCCACTATAACCTGTAATACTGAAGTGAATATTGGAAACAACAGTTTAGTCTCTGGACGTTGTATAGCTGACATACCAAGTCACACATTGTTTCTTTTAAGTTCTGATATGCTCTCAGTCCAAGTTTTTGCTGAATTTCATTAACCAGTTGAGTGAACACACAATATCAAAAAGTGTTTTTATAGCATAATAAGCAGTTGCTTTCAGCTCTTCTAAAAGGGATACTCCTTTAAAAAACTACAATAAAATTCTTCTGAACACAAGGATAGCCAGAAGATTGAAAAGATTACCTGCCAATGTCTAGAATGGATACAGAATACATTATTTAGATACATTTCTTTACATAATATGTGTGGAGGATTATTGCTACTATAGCAACAAAATGTGCTTTGATGACTTAAATATTGTGTGCTATGAATCCTCATTAGGAATTCTCTTATTACAAGATTATTTCCTGCATTTCACTGAGCTAAGACGGACAGAAAGAGGTTCTTCCATGAGCATTTGAACATGCTGATCTAAGACAAATACTGTCTTACTCTCCTGCTGTCATCATTCAATGCTTCTTCTAAAGCAAGAGATAAATGATGGAAGTTACTGAATTGAAATTATTTGAAAGAGTTGGAAAAAAATCAGCCATAACCTGTTTTTTATAGATATAGGTAAAGCTTTATTTTTTAATAATATTGTCCTCCTTAATAATTTCTTATTAGGTTTGTGAACTTGGATATAGTTGGTTTATTTTACAGCACCAAATTAAAGTATGAATGATTTTAATATGAAATTGGATGTTGTTCTAATAATGTACATACAATTATGAGACAATTCATAATCATGGAGAAATCAGTGAGGCTGTTGTCTTGTTCTGTATAATATTTTTCTGTATTTTTTCTTTCTGGACACATGTCAGTTCTTGAAAATCAGGACAAGGTCTCTTTTAAGTTAGAAAAAAAAATTTGTTCCAATAATTTTTTTTTCTGCTTTAATGATTATTTTGGTCAGCTTTCAGGGCGTATACAGGTCTGATCTAATGGATGTGAAAACTGCATGGATCAATATTTCTGATATGGCCAATGTTCCTTGCAGGAATCTAAACTCTGCAGAGTCCCTAAAAAGTCAACAACAACATTCCTGCCTATGCAAATCTATGTGCCTTTGTATGTTAAAATCTGTAACTCACTGAAATATAATGATGTCACTTTACAAATCTTTTTTGGTATGAGGATGTCAGTGTTTGCAGCTGCTGATTTCTTAATGTTTTAATTAACTGCAAAACAGTATATATGCTGGTTTTCAAATCTTTCCCATGAAAACAAATATTATGATGTTTGTGAGTGTGCATTTGCTAGAATTAGCAAACCAAGGCAACGATTTAATGTGCTATTTTTTTGCATATAATTGAAATGCTTCAGAAAGTTAAATGATCCTTGCATAATCTGAGAGAATACTCTGCTCATATTAGTATTGCAACAAAATACTTCCCTGCAGTTAAGATGTACCCAGAAGCTTCTACACGGCTTGAAAGTCATCTCATCTACCATATAACTGTGGTGATCTGGTAAGACTATCATGTTTGATAGACCTGATGAAAAAACCAAGGCTTTGGAAGTTGGAGTATGCTGATTGAGTGGAAAATTTCGTATTTTAGAAACTGGATCATTCAGTGCTGACAAATTTAAATGTCACTCTAAGCCTAAAATCTGTCATGAACGTGAATTGAATGTGCATTTTTTGAGGGCAGTAGAAGTTCTTTTATATTGAGCTGGAAGACAAAACAGAAATCTGCATTTGAGTGTATGCATTGTAAATTGGATAGGAGGGGAAAGGGTTAAATAAATCAGGATATTTCTAGATCATGTGAGGAAAGGGAGGAAGGATGAAAGGACCAATTATGGAATCTCCCATTCTTGAGGTGATTTAGGGATGCAGGAGTACTTGGTTTTGTTTTTGTTTCTTTTTAACTATGTGCAAATACTGATTTTCACTTGATCCTCAGACCCATGAAGTGTATGGATGCAACTTGGCCTGAAAATTCAGGTACACTGAGGTTCTAGCAAATGCTGTTTCAATATAGCCGTAAGGAATCTAAGATTTGTAAGGATGACAGACTGGAACAAACTTTCTGCTACTTAGTTTGCATGGCGGGATATGATCCTGCTTTTCCTTGCCCATCCTCATGTTCCATTTGTTTGTTTTTCTGAAGCTGAAGATTGATGTCCAGACTCACTGTTCTGTCTTTCTGCCTCAGATAAATCTTTCACTGAGGGCACAATTTGCTTGTTGTTGCTAGACTTCTTCTCCCCAAAAAAGTCCCAAGAAGTCCCCCCAGAAAGCCCAAATAATGAAACAACCAAAACAACACTTCATGGTTTGACTTCTGGTGTTTTCTAAAAATTTTAATACAGTTATGCTAAAATACTCCTAATTGGGTGCTTAGTGTGATCTGACATACTGTATGAAAATCTCACAAAGAGGAAAAATGCCTTCAGAAGCTTCAGATGTCTCATCCTGTTTGTTTCAAACTTAATTTTGATTTGGCAGCCTATTCTACCTCTTCTCTGGTGAAGGATTTTGTATGAAATCAGAATATAATATATTAAATGCATCTCACATGGATACATGTGCATTCATGCAGAGGTTTGGTTGCACCTAGGTAGCATATGTCACACTGCCATAAGGGCTGGATCTCATTTTACAGGTATAATATACAGTGCATGTGCTTATACATTAACAGAGACAAGGAGGAAAAAATGTCAGGAAAAAGAACCCTAAGCCTTTGTGCTGATTTTATCAACTCTGATACAGATTTAAAGATGATATTTCCACCCAAAAATGCTAGTTATGTGGGTGAGGATTAGTTTTTTGAATTTGAATATTTCCAACAATGTGTGATAAAGAAGGCTGGTATCTGGAGAGAAAGTAGGAGATCTAGGAGATCACATCACACTTCTCGTTTCACATACATTATGAATGGAAAAGTTTTCCCCAGTAATGCAAATTCCTTGTAAGGGCTCTCAGTTACCATGCATAAGGTGAAAATGCCACTCTGTATGTTCATCAACAAGCTGGCTTACACTGTGTACAATAATGTATTAAATACCGTTTAAAAACATTTACTATGTTTTACGGGAATATAATATTTACAACTTTGATGATTCTTTGTTTTTTCTTTGTCATCACAAGATGTAATCTGAGACCCACAGTGCACAACTTAATGCCTCTACACACAGAGTTTCCATCATTTTGAGTGTGGGAGGACTAATTCTGGGCAATTTGGGACTGACATTTGATATTGTTTGAAAAAAGCACAGTAGTTTCATGTACTAAAGGTCACACACCACTCCTTGCTCCCGGTATCCATAAACTCTACTTTCTACAGTACTACTTTTTATAAACAAAGGCCAGTAATCATCCACCCATCTGTTGACCATCATTTGCAAGCTAGTTTCTCGCTGTCCACTTTAGAAGGATGCAGTCAGGGCAAGGACCTTCAAAGATGGTTCAGTGTAGAATCCACTCAAGATTATTGTGAATTGCCTGCTGGATCTGAATTTCTCTCCAACAGAGTACAAAAGGAGCTAAAATGATTAAACAAATTGCTTATCTCTCTTAAACCCAGGAGTGAGGCATCATTTAAGTTACATGGTTAATTGCTATTCTCCAAGTCTTTTTTTTTTCAAAAGCAGCATAAAACATGGCAATTGCCTTTATTTTAAATATCTTCTTTGAATAAAGTTGTTCAGTGAAATGGCCAAGTTCCTACCCACATTATCTGTAATAAGCACTCTGATGAGAAAAAAAACCATGACACCTTTCAATTTTTGAAGTGTTTGCAGCATCTATTATAAATCAGACAGTGTAAATATTTAGGAAATAAACTTTTCCATTTTTTGGAGTCTTTTTGAAATACTTAAGAGTAACTATCTTAAATGTGTATTGTGCTGCCTGTTAGCATCAGTTCCCTAAATTTAGTTCATGCTATTACCATTGAAATCTCCACACTTACCACATACACCCACTAGATCTTACTGTTTACTGCTGAAGTCTACATCCACTGACAACTTGTCCATCAGCTTGAAGGCTCTCTAGAGTTTCAAAGCATATTTTAAATCCTCCAGGAGTGTTAACACAGTCAGCAGTCATCATTTAGGGATGAGACAGATACTGAACTTCATGTTGAGAATGCATAGATGTCCTTTTATGCCTCTGAGCCATCAGGATTGTCATGGTGTTTAATAGTTCAAAAGAAAATATGGTTCTATACAGTATTTCAATGGATCTCCACTGCTAATTTGTCTGTTTGAAAGGTTATTTGCTTACAGCACTTCAAGCAAGTTTTCCAAGTGTTTGTTGCTAGTGTGATTAGGCAGCAAACCCAAAAATTAGGCAGAAGATATGTGCCTATACAGGAAGAGTTGTAAGATTTCTAAAAGTGTTCGGCAACCATCTGTAAGCCTCTCTAGTAATTCTGGGTGTTCTGTAGTTTTTAAATTTGTGGGTCAATTTTTAACTATCAGAATATAAAAGCCAAAGGACAGTTAGCTGAGGAATAGTCTCAGATTCTCAGTATGTGATAAAACTGATTTGGTGACTTTCATTTTGCACTGTTAACTTCCACCCATTTAAATTTTTTTGATTCCTATTTGAAAAGTAGACAGTTAGGAGGGAAAAAGAGAACTGATGCACTAAAGGTAATTTCCTCTATACTCTTTCGAGGGTAGGCTCCATTTCACACAACCTCTACAATTGCACGCTTTATAAATTCTGTGCCTGCATTTAGCTTTAACTGAGTGCATTGCATTATGTAGTAATCAAATTAAGCTCCTAATTTAGGCTGTTAATTAATTTTTTATAGTGAACAATTTTAAAAGTTAAAATGTTCAAATATATCTTACCAAAAGCAAATACACATTGTTCAGAATCCGAAAGTGATTCTTAGAATATAGTTATTCCTGTCATTTTGCCTTTTGATAAAACACTAACAGTGTTTCATAAAGCAAAAAGAAGACATTCTTTCTGTGATATTTCAACAGCTACTGCAAATAATAAATGTGTGAAAAGAATAGAAAAACACACTCAGAAAGAATCTTGTGTATGGCAAAAAATTGGCCACCTTAGTCTATATTTCAGAGTCTCTTCTCTCTTGTGACAGTGATGGCCTTTTTGCACATGGTTTTGGGGATTTTTTTCATATGGCATGGCATACACTAAATGTAGCATATGGTACCTATAAGAACATATATGAATACATATACATATGCTTCCTGCAATATTTATTTCTACAGTACAGAGTATGATCCAATATAATTTTGTAGTACTGACTGTGGTGGATGTTTTCAGGACTGCTCATTAGGCAAAGAACAAGCAGGTGCACATATCACACGCATCTGCATGAAAGCTAGCATTTTGCAGCAGAGATTCAGAAGGACTTGGGGACAAGCCCTTCTTGTGTTACTAATTGAAAGTAGCCATGTTTAAAATTGTCTTAAGTGCTGCAGAAGATCTACAGTAGCTGCTGTGTTCTGTAATCACATTTTCACAGATCGGTTGTTGCATTTAATAACCCTCTTGCTCCCATTGCCTTTTAACTGAAGTAAGACATACAAGAAAAAGTTATGACAATAAATATTGGCAGACCAGAAAAATGTTCGCCTCATCAACATTAGAACTTCTGGGGCAGGATTTTACAGTGACTGAGCTGTTGAAGGGAAATTGAGGAGAGAAATATTCTTGTCTGAAAGGAGAAAGACAGCTGTTAACTGTCTGAGAAACTAGGTAAGGTCTCTAAATACTATCTCCAGTAGATGCATGTCTGTTTTGGTAGCACCTGTCTATGAGGGTAATCATAGGAGTTCAGTTCTCTGCTAAACCAAGACATTGGCACTTTGAAATAAGCACCCCGAGAAAAAGCTGATCATTATCAAGAACAGCAAGGAAATGGACCCCTTCAGAAATTAGCTAGGATCAAATTTAGGAAAGCAGTGAACTTTTACCAGGCATAAATGAAATGAAGGAATGCCTCAGCCTGGGGTTAAATTAGAATTTTAGTGTAAGACCTCTTGAAATACTGACACACCTGCGTGACAACAATGCGTTACATGAAAAATTCCACTCCTTGTATTCCTCTTGTTGCATCAAAATGTATTCTGCATAACCCTTCTGTGATCTATTTTCTTGTTAGAGCAAACTACATGTTCCACCAGGCTGTTCTCATGCAGAATATTCTCTGGTTCTTTGAAGGCTGATTCACCAGCTGACTAAAGACAGAAGTTTGATATCATTCAGGCAAAGATGAAGAGCAACCAACACTGACTGGCACATTAAACAAAGGTATGGAGGGGAAAAATGACATTCACAGGATGTGGTTATCCCTTCACGTTGGTTCGCAAGTGATGATGCATCACATAAAACTGTCTTGAGAATGCATGAGACTTGGGAAACAACTGCATTAGCAAGCTACTTCTCTGTAAAAATAAAAAAATCAAAATTTTATTTTTCCATATCTTCCAGTACATATAAATAATTTAAAAATGAGAAGAAAACTAAGAGATAAAGAACAATTATATTTTGACTGCAGTGGGAGAGGAGACAGATTTCATATGAAGTTGCCTTTATGTCCCATAATTAAGGCATCATGCAAACTTTGAATCACACTTTTAAGGAGGGATGGGAAGTTATGTCTAGTGCCAAACTGAAGAAATTAGTTTTGATTTTAAAAACCACTTAAGAGACTCAGATGCTTAGTTAAAGTGAATAGAAATAAAACATACAAGTCCATGTGTAGCTCCAAAAAACTCTTCCAAATTTTGATATTCTTTTCTAAAAAAACATGGATTCCACTAGTTCAGAACCTCACCTAAATCAAGAGTACTTTGTCATTCTAGGGAGTACACAAGTCAAATCAAAAAGTCAGTGTCTGTGCTTAGATACACAACTAAAGACAATTAAACTAGACAACTAAAACAAACCACATCATATTTTTGAGCACTGGCATGCAGTTGTCCAATACTTTTACATTGCTGGCATACTCTCCAGCACAGTTCTGGCCCAGGCCAGCCAGAGTTTCCAAAACAATCCCCATGCATAGTCTGGAGAATGGCATGGGCCCTATTAGTAAGGGTTTTGCCCATTTGATGGGCTTCTTCTGTCCAAATCAGTCTAGCATTATCTTGTTTAAACTGTTTGCCTACATATACAACAGCAAGCCTTGCTGCAGCATCCTCTTCCCTAAGCATATAGTTTAAATTCTGGCTTTTTTCTTTTTTTTAGTTTTTTTNTTTTTTTTTTTTTTTACAGTTGATGAGAAAGATTTGCAATAAAAGGTTTGTAAGTTAACAATGTCATAAGTAGTTATATGCTGTGTTAGCATGCTTGTGTTGCACTCTACTAACCCTGGGCTAAAGGTAGCTTCAGAGGATGTCAAAGAATGGCATCAAGATAAGCAGTGGAAGTGGGAGCAGAAATGGTGCCAGGAGCCACTGAATTTTGGACTGTGCAGAAGCTGGGGGAGACATGGAGACGCATCAACACTCTCCATGGTGACTGAATGGTTTAGGCAGATGGGATAGCGTGCAACAATCTCTTTTGCTGTGAGTATATGAAGTATCACAAATGGAGCAGGAAAGAGGAGACTGTGTCATGTGTGTTTGATTAGAAAAGCAGTGAGGAGACAGATGCAAAGGTCTGTAGGACACTGTAGGAGTCAGGCCCACCACCTTGCTGTCAGTACACTGTATATTCCAAAATACAGTCACCACTGTATTTTGGAAGAGAGTTTAAGTGTATAAACAAAGGCTGTGTCTGTCGCCTCAGGCTAAAGAGACCCATTACTATTACTCAGGTGTAGTGAATGCAATTTAAGAGAATAAATCAAGAATGATGACATAATTTGGAGAAGAAAGGAAGGCAATGTTACTGGCAAAAAGGGCACAGCAATGTGAAAACTATGCACGGAAAGAAGGAACATGCTATATTAAAGCAAAATGAAGACTGAGACAGGATGAACAAAACAATGAAGGATGTGAGGAAGAAGAGGGAAAGAAATAAAGAGACAGAGAAAGGAACAAAAGGCAACTGCATATTTCCAGGTTAATCAGCTTCAGTTTATTTATTCACATGCATTTATTATATTGCATTTCCTTGGTACATGGCTCACACTCTTATTTAGAGAGAAAGAAGTGGCAGAATAATGGGCAGCAGGGATTCATACATTACTTCATTCATTACTAGGCATGTTACTGTTTTTAGAGGCTTATGCATTTTTTAAAACACTATGCCCCAGCACCATGAAATTCAGTATTTAAATTTTAAACAGAAGGTTTGAGTGAATTTAGGCCCTGCAGTCTTGACACTTTCTTGTTCCTCTCTGTATACAAGTTCAGCCTACCATGGCTGGATCAGGAACTGAAGAGGATATTTTCAGGAAAGCATCAATGGGAGTGTGAGGCTGTTAAAGGATATTGTCATGTTGTTGGAGAATACTTTCATGCTTTTCTGAACCTGCTTGCAGTACTATCTATTAGTGATCATTCTGCTGTCATTATGGTTAAAAAGCTTGACTCTAATTCTGTCATAGATGTCTATTATTCAGGAGAATGCATTTCTATTCCAGCTTGTTTGATCATGGTCTTGCCAGGCTGTTGAGAAAGTTTTAAATTAAATTTCCTGGGGGAGTGGAAGGTGAATCCATCCCATTTAACCTGGTTTAATTCAACAGCCAGCAAAAGATTCTCTGAGTCTGAAGAGGGATCGCAGGCCACCAGGAGATCACCTGAAGATCAGCACAAAGGAATCCCAGCCATTCCCGTCAGAAAGTCAGTTTCACCAGAGGCCCAACTTAAATGCCTCTCTGCAACTGCACACATATATCACACTTTATAAGAGGTTTTAGAACATGTAGGGATTAAGTCAAGCAGTGGATCACAAGGAAGCCAAATAGGAACATCATCTTAGAATGAAAACTGTTGTAAATAAAAGAAGTAGCCTTTCACTAGCTACTAGTTTCCTTGCCCACACAGCAAGACTCTACCTCTGTGTCTTAGATGAAGAGAGATGTCATAGTCTATAAAAATGTTCTGCCAGACAGTGTGGGTACTTTATGTCGGAGTCCAGGGCATTCCTCTGGGCACCCTGGAAGGTCACAGACGTCAGCAGAGAGGTCTGAGACCCAAGAAGGAGGGTCTGGGGTCTGTCCAGGGAGGTTGCCTGGCACAGAGCCCAGGAAGACGCAGGCTTTGATTTCAGTCCATGAGAAAAACTTCCAACACAGAGAAGAATTACAAGTCACAAAGGTGTAACAGACAGTAGTGTAGTTTATCACCGGGTGGAAAATTTTGTAGTTTTGGGTTCTTAGAATGGGGAACAAGATGGAGGATTTAGGGTGGAACCCTGAGTCCTTCTCCTTCTCTCTTGGCATCCATTTTCTGCAGTGATGGTGGCACAAAGTAGTTTAAGGAGATTGGGTCAGAGTAGAGATGATCCCTTTAGTATAGGTAACAGGTATTGGCACAAAATTCTAAATAAGAGACGCATAATTATCTATATAAAAGCAAAGCAATGCCCCATCACGTGGGGAGTCGCATCGTGTCTGAGCTGCTGTGAACATCTCGGCTGGGCACAGAGAAAAACTTGTAAGGCAGGAAATAATAAACACACGAGAAACCAAGAAAACCAAGACCTTGGAGACTCCAGTTCATTCTCGTGTCTGGCTCAAAGCCTTCAGAGGGCAGAGGGCAAAAAAGACTCACTTGAACCACCACCTAAATCTCAGGACAGAGAAACCAAACCGGAGACTTTGAATTTCCTGTTTCAAGCTCTATCATTGCAAATAAATAAATTTAGCTGATTCTCTCTTCTTTTTGTCCTTTTTCTATAGAGCAGTTCTGAGATACTCTACTAAAACTGAGTCTGTAATTTTCACTGTACTGTTTCCAGGAGATGAAATCTAGCAGGAATATGATGCTACTAGAAATAGTACTGTGGACTTCTTGCTTGTCTTACTTCTTGCTATCCAACCACAGTAGGAAGATGAGTTTTATTTATTAATTTATTAAGTTTTATTTCTCATTGAATTGTTGAAGTATGATTTCTTGTTTACAGAAGAGAGACATGAGAAAAGGGCACAAGCAAGTGTAATAAAGAAATTGAACTCTTGTTAAGAATTTATATATTAGAGCTACCCTTTCTGAGTTATTTACAGCAAAAATAGTTTCAACTGAAATGTACTGATGTCAGGATAAGGAAAAAACTAGAGTTAAGTTAAAATTTTATATGAGTAGCTTTGCCAACTAGTATGTTTGTGGATCAGTACAGATGGATTTGAGTGTATGCAGAGAAAGAGTTTTTAAAATATAAAAGTAAAAAATCTAAAAGTAGTGTTTTCTACGAAAGATTTGGTTTTTGAAGTGGCTTCTGATTTCTCCAGTTTGACAGACCTCCAAACCTCTGAAACTACAAATCCTTCTAATGGTTATAACAAGTTTTTTTGTTCTGCTTCTGTGATTACCACTCATTTAATAAACATTACAAATGCATCATTGTAAAAGATACATGGAGATGGAGGAGCAGAACTTGCTCTACCCTCTTGCAGATCTCATTCTTCTATACCTGGCCCCAGTGGCTCCAGTTTAACTCTGTGACAGATGTATTGGAGAAGAAGGGGGCAATTCCAAGGTACCAGGAGTAGGTTACTGAGCCAATCACCCAGAAAACAACTTCTCCTTTACTCCATCATCTGGCAAACTCTGAGTCCTCTGGGTCTTTCTCTGGGGAAGAGTATTCTCCAGGTTACTACCATCTCATCCAGAATTAATGGATATTGGTTGAAAGTTCTTAGGATATGTGACAAGATGTAGTGGTATTTTTCAAGACCTTATTGTCATGACTTGGTGTTTTCTCAAAATAATGATTATTTCTTAGAGATATATAGCATGTGAGACTGGGCACTCTGAAGAGAGACTGATTTATGGGAACTGGAATTTCTTTTACTTGTGTGCATCCACAGCCCAGCCTCCACACAATCTGTACTAGTGTACCATTAGTAAATGCACTGATACTGAAAGCAAAATATCCTTCTGCTGACAGCTGGCTTCACAACACGGAAACAACTAGAAAACCTGATCTTGTAGTTAAGCACCTGCCCATCAGTTCAGAAGTGCTGTTCAAGCACTATTTTGTGGTCACAGAAAGCATTTACTGTGCAGAAAATTTTCTGTGCATGTTAAACTGAACTGTTACAGGGAATAAATGAAAATTTAATTAATTTAATAATATCAAGATATCATTTCCAGAAAGCATTTTTTCCACACCATAGTGATACTTTAGGCATTTGGGGCAAATTTTTTCAAAACACCACACTTAAAACACTTTCTCAATGTGGTATAGAAACAGGTTCAGTTTTAACTATGGAACGGAAAAAATTAAGTGATAAATTGTGAAATATTTTCAGGCGAACTAGTGATCTAGATTAAGGATGAGGTTAATTACAGGATTTTCATACAAAATATCCCTACAAATGCAATAGCCAAAGTAGGTGACTTCTAAATAACAAAATTGATGCCCTTGGTAACATTATCATTGAAAAGCATTTTTAAAATATGTGAGCAACATTAAATGGTATTTTTACTCATTAACCTAAACCACAAACTTAGTCGTTTTTTACCAGCAGCTGCTAGTTTTTTTGAACCTGTTAAGAAAAGCACTCAGATACTGAAAATAATTGCTTAAAATGCTGTTTGTCAGAGCTAAAACTATAAAGGGAATCCTGGACTGAGAAGCAATGCCTAGGTATCTGATGACGGCACAATATACTACGCAGATATTGTTCATGGAAAGTTCTCTCATTTCGGTCATTCAAGACCTTATGGGATTTTCTTAAAACAGCCCTAGTAGTCATTTTAAATAAAAGGGATGTTCACATGAGAAATTCTGACTGCAGTTTTGGATAAAGACAAGGATGTGCAGGTGGCATAGTGGCTGATGCCATGTGGGAGCTGCCTGCAACCTCTCTGCTGTGCTGAGCCTCAACCTGCAATGATTTGGATGTGGTGATTCCACAGACATGGGACACACAAAGCACAGCACCATGCAGACCTCAGCCTGTCTATGTGAAATGCAATGTGGATCACTACTTCTTTCATGTACAGCACTACTTCTTTCATGTACAGCAGTCTTCTGATCAAAACTCCTTCAACTAACAACACTATCTCTAAAATCCAAGACAATATTGTTGATAGTCTCTATAAAAATTTATCCAGTCCATATTTGCAAAATTGACAATAGATGAGCTTCATGGTACATGATAAATTTGTCTAAGTTGCAAATACAAGAACAGATCTTGAGAGTGCCTTTGGGTTATCCAAGGCTGCTGTAAATAAACAACATTAGTCTGATATAAATGGAGCTGCAATGATGGCCACCAGTGAAAGATCTAGCCATGTTACTAAGGCTCTGTCATCCCATACACACACTAATGAAAAATTGATCCAAGAAATAGGAGTCCTTTGGAATTAGCATTATCTATGTTTTCACAAAAGCTTAAATTTTAAACTAGGAGCAAGAAGTGGAATATTAACTGTTGGAATGTATTATAATCTAATTTGTTATTGCTAGTTCAACTCCTTTTTGGTAAACTCCATACCAGGAATGGAGGGAAGGAGGAAGAGGATACAAGAATTGGATGCAACTGTCTACACAGAAAATACAAAGGTTCATATGGAAGAGACAAAATTTTCTTCTTGTACATGAGTATTCTTGCTGCAGGCTGGTAGCTTTTTGCCTCTCTGATGTTTTGCCTTTCTGGGAAGAAAGACATTTTCTCTTTGCTTAGGCTTGACACAAAGAACTTTTCTGTGGTCTGAAAGAGGTGGAGGTTGTAAAGGGTTCTAAGCTACCTCCTCTTATAACGTTCAGGAAGCTGAAGCAGACAATCAGGATGGCTGCTGACAGAGCAAGGAAATGATCAGATGAATGCTGTCTTTCTTTTCTGTGATATCCTCTGTAACACTTGTCCTAACCAGGCTGTGGTGAGGCTATGTTCTGAGCACAATCCTTAGGATTTCCCAATGGCAGCACTTGCTACAGCCTTCCATAACAGTTGCAGAAAGCACATTAACTGGCACTGCAGAAATTTAAAACCTTTTGGGAAAAGAATCTCCTCTTTGGGAGTTTTATCTTGGTCTGCAAAAAGTTCTCCAGTACTTATAGGTGTAAAGCAATGATTGAGAGCAGATTTTGCCACATACTGAAAAACTATGTATGGGACAAGAAACTACGTTCACATCCTGAGCAGGCTAGTCTGACCTTAGGTTGTACAGTGGTTTTGGTTCACTTATCCGAGTCACAGCACCATTTATGTGGTTGTTTCACATTCACCGAATTTTGTTTGCCAACTCAGAGATAGGATTTTGGGAGAAAAAGGCAAAACAGGCCCAAACTTAAAAGTAAACAGATTTTATTAACACACACTAAGAGAAGCAAAGGAAAAGGAAAAAAAAAACCCCACAAATGAATTTCTAAACCAACCCTTTCTCTCACCATGAACATTCATGGTTCATTTTCTACCAACAATGTAAAGAGGCAAAACTCAGAACTCCAGATCAGTACCACTTATAAAATAGTCATTCAGTCTTTGAGAGAGAGAAGTCTCTCCCATTGTTTTGGTAACTTTCCACAAGAGAAACAGTCTGCTTGTGGCTTCTAACTCACACAAAAGCAGCCTGCCCAGGAAATTCTGCAATTGTGGAGCCTCCCCTATTCACGTAGCCTTTCCTGTGACCACACATATGGGTCGTAGACTCACAGATATTGGGGTATCACCTTTTAAAAATGAGCAACTTCAAAGGCAAAGCATTCTTCAACTCAGGGAACAGAGATGTCTTCTCACTTCTTCACTGCCAGAAGGCTTCTTCTCATCTCTCTGTTCAAACCTCTCATGGGACCAACAAATCCCAACTTCTGATTCAGTATTCACTCAGTAAATCACAGATATCTTTGCTTTAAAATCAAATCAAATTATCTCCCCAGTTTGTATTGTCCACGATTTAAAGGAATACTTTGGCAAAATCATATTATAGCCTGTTACTAAAACTCCCAGGAGATTTCAACCTAGGACTCAGGCAACTTGTCATCTCTCCCACTTAAGAAGTTGCTCTTCATTTACTGACTTAGATATCTTCATATTATCCCTTTACGTATCTCCAATTTGGCCTTTTTGCTCATCTCAGAAGGGTTAGAGTTTAAGAAAGTGTCAATCTGTGTCAGTACAGAGTTAAAGCTTGCCCAGGCCTGCAGTGGCCATGCGATCTCTGCCATGGCAGTCCAAAGGTTTCAAAGCCATGCTGGGGGGGGGCAGTGGTGGGGAGGCTGATGGATGCCTTCTCTTCTGCCCTTGATCTGATGGCGTGAGTCGCTTGGAGCTGCTTCCTGGGGCCTAGCATAGGTTGGGGAGTGGAATCCCATCCTCCCCCCAGCCCACCCCACGGGTGCCAGCAGCCAGGGGCTGGGGCACAGCCCTGTCACGGCTGCCCCTGATCTCCGCCGCAGCCCCAGACACATGGCCAGCACTGCCAAACTGCAGCACTGCTGCCAGCAGCCGGGGGATCCGGAACTCAGCCGGCCCTGCCTCCTCTGTGAGCAGCAGAGGCCCAGCCGGGCCCTGAAGCTGGGCCCTCCTCAGACAGCCCATGATGTTACCTGGTCACCAGGTGGGAGGAAGAGGAGGCCTCGAACCCAATCTCAGCTTTATATGGGTAGTACTTCTGTTTTCTGAGTGGTCAGAACTATATGTCAATCTGAAAACTGACCCCTGATAAGTCCATATCCTTTCCAAAGAAATCTAAGGTCCTAGCAGAGCAATATTCTATTAACCAAAAAACCAAACTGTATTAACCTATGACAGGTTTTCAGCAGCAAACTGACATATTATATCAAAAAATCTGAGGATTTATTGCTGCTGTAATTTTCTCCAGGAGAGAAATTAGCTTTTTCCCAGCAGTTCCTGGTAGATCAGCAATGTCTTTCCTCAGATATCCTATTTTCTAGATGCTACAGTGGGGAAATTAAATTTATTTGCTCCCTAGTAAAACTAAACTATTCACTGTAGCAATAAAAAGTAGTTTTGAAATGCAAATCTCAAGGTTTGATCCTCATACTGATGAGAAGCACACATACTGAATATTAGGCACACAAATTCTTTTCATTAATTTTAAACTGATGAATAGACACAAACTGATGGGTGGAAAAGACAGGTGGTTCAGTGCAGAGTACTTGGAACAGTGGGTTTTCTTCAAGTTCAAGAATGTAAAAAAGTAGCGTAATTTATCTCTCCATAATAAGCTATCTTGACTATGCGATACATA
This sequence comes from Cyanoderma ruficeps, assembly GCA_008694505.1. Taxonomy (NCBI): domain Eukaryota; kingdom Metazoa; phylum Chordata; class Aves; order Passeriformes; family Timaliidae; genus Cyanoderma; species Cyanoderma ruficeps. The sequence continues at coordinate 23,719 of VZDJ01000065.1, read as the reverse complement.
TCCTGACCCAAGACTCCAGAAAACACACTTCCCTTTAAAAATCAGCATCTTTTTAGTAACACAAGATAACTTAGGTCATTGCTTATGAATGTGGTTAAGAACAAACCTCTGCAGAGATTTCACTGAAAGGTAATAAAAGGTAATGATACTTCCATGTGAGTTTCATGCTCAGTATTACCATAAGTAAAATGGATCCTTTACTTTTACCACATGAATACAAAGATATATTGCGAGTTTCAGGAATAGCTACTTGAACACTTCCAATAATTTGCTCCATGACTCAGGCAGATGAAAAAAGTTACATTGTTTTTCTTTACAGGAACACTACTTATACTGTCACAACTATCTAGATTTTTCCTCCCATTTTTACCAGAGGAACTGTAAGAAACATGGCTAAAGGTACACAATAGCAACAAGTCTGCTTTGAAAAATCAGACATGTATTTCCCAAGTGTCCAGGCTTAGCTGAAGCTTCCAGGCCTCTGTACCCAGTGTCTTGGTTTGGGAAGTGTCTTGGTTTTCTGCCAGGGAAAGCTGGAGTTTCCCTTGGAAACTTCCCTTGGAGTTTCCTCTCCATTCCTTTGGAATGGAGAATGTAAACCACCCCCACCCCCCCTTTTTCCAATTATAAATTTGCAGTTAAAAGGTTCCAGGCAAAGATTTGGGGATAGGAATAGAAGTTCTTTACTAGCATGTATAACAAAGCAAACAAAAACAACAACTACAGCATTAATAACAAAACAGTACTGAGGACCTTGAGGGCTTTGCTTCACAAAAACCTGGGGCAGTTTGGTCTAGGTGTGACCCTCAGAGCACCAAGCTGGAAACAGTGGAGAGTCCCAAGCTGGTAGCTGGAATGGCAGGATGTCCCTGGCAGGCAGTGTCAGGGTGTCCCGCCAGGGCAGGCGGTGGTTCAGGGTCACACTGTAGCAAAAAGAGCAGTGGCAAAGAAGCCATGAGCAAGGGTGGGGCAGGGCTGGCCCAGCTCCAGCAGGGCAGGAGAAGGAGCTCAGAATTCCAGGGCATGCGAGCAGATGGTGGTAGATTTCCCAGGGCCGGACTTTCTGGTGAGAGTGAACAGCAAGCAGCAGCCTAGCTGTTCTCTCTCTCCAAATGCCGAAAACCAGAGAGACAAGCTGCCTCCAGCTCTGTCCTTTTCCTGCCCCAAAATTTATGTTATCTCCCTCTCTGAACTTTGGCCACCTCTTTTGTTTTGGTCAAGCCCCCTTAAGCACCCAATACTTAATCTCCTTAGTAACTTCAGGGGAAAAAAATTCTTTAGAGTAAAAAAGGAACAAACCTAACCCCCAACACCCAGCCACTGGATACCCCCCATGTACTCCATTGGTAGCACAAGAGAACTCTCAACAACCTACATGATTGATGAAATAAGATGGAGAGCAAGTAAGGTTTAGAGCAACACTTGCTAGTGTAATATATAGTATAAAATAATTCGCGCTGGAGAATTAAAGATCTAGGAACTGTGAAACTACAGTCAGCGACAGGGGAAGATATCGATTTGCAACAGAAAAGAGGGTGGAATCGAGTGCTGAATATGCTAAAAGAACAAGAACGACAAAAAGAATGAGAAAATCCCTGTTTAGTCGAAAAACTGTATAAAAACAGACTCTGCAAAGGCAGCATTTGTGAACAGAGGGGGATTCGGAGCAATAGAGTCCAAATCTAAGTTCACCCAGTGTCAACCCTGGGCTCGACGCTGTTTTTGATTGTGGCTTTCCGAAACTGATTTTAGTGTTGCAATAAAATCCGCTTTAATTACCATTTTGGTTACGTCGTTTATAACACTAGTAATGATGTAAATCATGAAAGAGACTTTGATGAAGGTCTTTTTGTATTTATGTGCTTCAGACGAAGAGAATAATTGAAGAAACCATATTAAACACTGCAGAAAATATATTAAAAACAATCCAAAAAACCCCCCACAAAAACATGAAGAAAACACACGAAATTTAGATTTTGACAAGCTGCACACAAAAGCATCCTTTTGTACAAGGAGCAGGAATCTCCATACTTCAGTGTAACAGATGTTCTTGGTAAAACACAAAGTTAAACACAAACTTTCATGCTACCATTAGCTCTCGGTAACAGCATTGATAGTAGCTGCTGGGTGCTGCCTTCAGTTCCATCAATTTGGTATTTTTCATATGAATTCACTAATTACCCTCTGTGGGAATAACATTGCTGCTTGATTCACAAGCTTATGAAGCCTGTGAAAATGTTGCAATGGCTGGTGAGTGCCTTGGAAATTAAATTTCTTATGATAGTACTGATGTCTGAGTCTATGTGTGAAGCCATACAGCTAAGAAGTTTAAAATGAATAGCTGTTTTTTTAGCACTTTCTCACCTGCCTACATGAAGGTAAATATGTCAGGATGAGAGGTAAAAATACATACGCCATTTCATGTTTCCTTCCCCAGTTGTAAAAAGTGTGTTTTCAGGCACCTGGGAAGATGCCTGATTACTTTATGCTCTCATCAAGTAAGAGATCTTTATTAAAAGAGCCGTGATTGTGCCAGCTGGGCTGATGTGAATATGTGTGGTTGAAATGAGCTTCAGGGAAGAAACTTGTCACACATCTACAGAGTTAGGCATCCTTCATTGTGGTTGAAGAAGCAAGCAAATTGAAACACCAGGACTTAGAGAAAATTGAATGCTTTCTGTTTAGCCAGATCTCAAAGCAGCCCGGGTGATGAAAAGCTCCCTGCCCCTACCCCTCGGTTTCATTCAGGGTGGGGCCAGTTTGGAGCGGCCGCAGGCTACCCTCCCCGTGCTGGGGAAAGGGGTCAGGGCTAAAGCCAGGCTTCGAGCCAGCTCCCCCCCATAGAGGTGTTTTCCAGCTGCTAAAAACCGATCCGGACCAGGATGGGGGCACAACATCCCCTCCCCCGGCCCGGGAGTCACTGGGCCAGGCGGGCCTCCCGTGAAAGCCCAGGCCCAGGCAGGCCGGACCCTCCCGGCCCCCTCCAAAGGAGAGAGACGAGACTGCCATACTTCCTGTGAGGGCAGAGGGAAGAGAGAGATCCCAGGCTTCCTTCTAGCTTTTAAGGCTGTGTGACCCAGAGGTGTATTCCTGCATGCAACTGGCTATTTTGGTTGTCAGTTCAGAGGAAATCACCAATTGCTCCTCACCATCTGTGCTAAACTAACACACCATCTAATCTAAGTTCCTGCAGCCTCACAGCCTAGAATGCCATACATGGCATGCTTTGCATTTGTCAGGACCTGAGTGCACCAGTGCCTGGCCCTGACTAACCTCACCTGGGGCCTCTCCCCAGATGCACCCATGGGCCAAAGAACCCCTTTCAGCACTTCTCAGCCTGGGGCTGAAGTCCCTGCCCCATAGAGACTGCAGAAGTGTTGGTCTCAGCTGTGCCTTGTCAGAAACTTACATAGTCATCCAGATTTTTGATCATCTTTGGCTGCCACCCTTGGGGCTTTCTTGCTTGTTCCACCCTGGGAACAGTGGGATGGAGTCTTGGGGTTCACGTTTTCATGCTATGTCTTCAGATGCCTATCCCTTAATGAGCAGACAGCCATTATCCTGATAACTTTCAGTCATATGCTTGTAAGTCACAGTATAGATTGAATTTTCCTTGCAGTTATTGCAACATAAATCAGGAGTCATATAAAGAAAATTATGTGATCTTCACCTCTATAAAATCACTATGTGCTCAATGGGAAGTCCCAAACGTCCAAATTTTTATTGCTTGTGTAACTTTCTTGTATAGTTACCACAGAACCTATTTCTCCCTTGATAAAAACTCCTGAATGAGAGAATATGCATTATATTTTATTAAGTAACCTTTAAAGGCTTCAAATTCTTTCATGCTGCATGGTGCAGAGAAATAGGAAAGGAGGAAAAATGAAAACTTGGCCTAAAATTCAAAAGTTGAGTAGAATTTTGAATCTAGCCTATAGGAGGTAAGAGATGAATGAGGAGCTCTATGGCCAAGTAAAGAAATTGTGGGAGGAAGGCAGCAGACCACACAGGGTTAGGAAAGATGAAAGAGAGCTTGACAACATAACCAGCACAATCCTGCAGACTTCTATTCCAGTAACTCACTTGCACAATTCCTCTTTAGAGGTCCCTTCCAACCCAAACTGTTTTATGATTCTGTGATCATGAGGAAAAAACAGCAACTGCCTTTACCAAAGCAACCATGATTGTATCTGTCTAATATTTTAGCACTTTATTTCGTGGGGAGGGTTAGACTAAATATTAGGAAAAAAATTCTTCCTGGAATGGGTTGTGAAGCATTGGAACATACTGATCAGGGGAGTGGTAGAGTCACGATCCCTGGAAGTGCTCAAAATCCCTGTGGATGTGGCACCTAAGAACATGGTTTAGAGGTGAACATGTTGGTAGTGCTACCTTGAGGGCAGATGATCTTAAAGGGCTTTTCTAAACTTAACTCTATGATTCTATGATACTTAATTTGATACAAACCTTCTGCTACTCCTAAATTTTGAAGGCTTGTTTTATCAAATACAGGTAAGCTGCTTTGTTTGCATAGAGAAGCTAATTATACTGCTTGTAAATCCCAAATCCCACTAAAGATATTTGATAGACTTATTAACCATCAAATGGATAATATTTAGCAGTATTTCATAGCAACTCTCCCAAACCATTACCATTACATATGTACTTACCTTCTATAGCAGCAAGAATATTTTCTGTATGCAATTCTTATTTGCGTTTTTTGAGATAGGTAATAATCCTAAAACCGTAAGTTGCCTGATTTAAATTATAAAAGTGTGTACCTGTTCCTGCCAATATAGTAGTATAAATGCATTTTTTCTACACCTTTGAAAATGTCTCTTCAGCTGTTTCCTCTTCCACTGTACTTTTACATTTTAATGAGCCATTAAAATCAATGGGCCGTTAGAACAACTCTACAGACAGATGAATTGGTCTATTCTGAATAAGTGCATCAGAGGACTTGCTTGTTTTCCTTTTAAGCTCATTGCCATTCCATATAAGGTTAGAAAAGTCTTTTTCAGTTATTGATGGAAGTTTTCTGTGGGAAAGGCAACTAGGTTATTTGATGTTTTTCAGCTCTCGGGAGCTCTTCGCCTTCTGGTCGACCTAACACCTTCTGTCTGTTTGAATGCCAGATACTAGCAAGCAGTCACTGCTTCTAGTCCCTGTTCTCAGGATAGTTTGCAATGGGTAGTTGTCTTCAAAAAAAGGCCAGATTATACTTAGCTATTTCAGTTCTGCTGGAAATTACCTCTCTGTCATCATTCCATGTCAAATAACATGCGGATTCTCAAGTGACCTTGATTACATTTGGTGTTTTTTCACTCAGACTTGCACGTATGAGGCTGAGATTTGTATGACACATCCTTCAGTATAACAGAAGTATCGTCATGAGCCACCTGAAGTTACCTGTCTCCTGAAGAAGATAAAGTGTAGATCAGTGATGTAAACTATGGGGTATCTCATTAGAGGCTGGAACTTGCTAGAGAAACCAACGGCAAAGTATCCTCCAGCAAGAAAAGCTGTAGAAGGTTCTGTCCTCATATTTTGCAGCAGCAAACAGATGGCTGGAAAATCATAGGCACAAATACTCACTGCAATTTCAATCCATTTACATGCACCAGTGGTGGTATGTGCAGTTAAGAATTGCAGCTCCAAGGATTTAGACGGCATACTGGATGAGTTGCCTAATAAGCTGCCAATACTGCAGATGAGCAAATGCAGGACTATTACCAGTGTGCCACCTTCTCACAACCAGATTTTGCTGAACTTAGCTCAATTCTTACTCTAAGCAAGAAGTCTAATGCCTCTTTTCACACCATACAGTAAAATCTAAGCATACATACATTTTTTATGAAGGACACAGCATAAATACTTGAAATTAGCCACATAGGAAGAAAAAAGATATTTCCATCCTACATATCAGAAAAATTGTGCAAAAATGAAAAATGAAATTATATGCATTTCCACTGAAGCTAGAAAACAATATAAAAAATGAAAATATGGCCAAAAATAACATAAGATTTTTAATTTTTCAGTCTGAAACATGATGTCCAATGTTTGTGAGAAAAAATAAGTTTAACAATTAAAATGTACTTTTCTTTCACTAACTCAGTTATAAACAATATTGAATAACATTAGCTAAGAATTAACTAATTCTTCTCAAATTATAACTTTAATATGCAAATTAGATATTTTCCTGTACCATTCACCATACTCATTTATTCCAACTTGGATTTATCTGTGAATCCTACCACCTTTTCTCTTAGCTCCACCTTTTTTTCCTATCCTTTTTCTTCCTTAATTTTATTTTTCTCTTTTTGTTCTATTATTTATAAAGGCCTGCTATGAAGCTGTATTTTTTTTGCAGTTTTTAATTTCCTGACATGCATAAGTTTGTTAAAATAATGAGAACATCTCTAAGTCAGACTAAACACAGCAAAAACTAGACAGTCTGCACTTATTTTTATTTTTTCTATGTTTCATGTATATTTTAAATATATATTAATAAAATATACATTTATATGGAATATATACACATATAACTTTTATATATTATATATATTCCTTTTCAACCCAAATAATTCTTATGGCAAAACTTTACAAATGTGATCAGAATTGAATTGATGATTCAACTAATTAGGGAACAAACACCAACTGAAAATACTTTTTCCTCTTCATGATTTATTTCTAATAATATCAAAAATTGAAGGAAAGGCCCGTCCCCTTTTACCAGCTGAAGTGGTTGGCTGATAGCTCAGCTGTGAGCTTTCCAGGCTCAAAGACTCAAGGGAATCTGAAAAATTACTGTCACAAATGGGATTTGGATGTTAGCTCCTCAAGAGCAGTTTTCCCACTTGAAACCTTTTATGAATCACATATTTATGCCTAAGTTCTGGGTTTTGCTTTTTTTTTTTTTTTTTT